>RJWH01001352.1:0-396097 GCA_004363575.1 Solenodon paradoxus | reverse complement strand
AGGATGAAAGTGTCTTTCCCTTAAAATGCCTCAAATGAGTACCCTCCTCCACACTCCCTGTCATTTTCTGAGCAGAAGGATGAAGATACCACATAGCAGCTTGGTGGCCTTCTCCACATACATACCCCACAGAGGAGCCGGGCCTGGGCCAGGGCACTGCCAAAGGCAAACAGGAGCATCTTGGCCCGCAGCTGATCTGGCTGAAAGCGGTGTGGTCGTAACTTGGCTGTCTCCAGAAAATATAGGGTGTGGGGACAGGGGTAAGGATAACCTTCCCGGAATCCTGCAAGATACATAACCATATGGAGGATGGAATAAATGAGCCTGCCCTAAACCTCAGGGAATCACCAGTCTCTTCCTCTGCATGGCTATGCATAAACTCTTGAAAGGCTGGAGCTTCTACTGAATTAGTGACTTGGATCACTGATAGTGGGTGAAAAGGGGAAAGAGAGAGGTTGGGAAATGAGGGTCCTAGAAATGTCAGAGAAGAGCACGACTTAGACAAAGACAGGGTGTCCCATCTGTCCAGTCCTTGCTTCAGTCTCTTACACATGTAAATACCCTGACTCAGTGCTCACTACTGTGCCAAGCTCCGAGACTGATAGTAGGGACAGAGGCCAGGCAGAACCCAGCACAAATCACAGTCTAGAGGGCAGACAGGGAAACCGACCATGGGTCAAGGTCAAGGCTGTGGGAGGATGGCTAAAAGGTCCCTAACGAGAGGGGATGATCCCAGAGCACTTTTGGGAAGGAATCCTAGAGGACCAGGGAAAAAAACGAGTCAGCAAGCTGAGAGGCATGTAGTCAGAAGTTCAGGCAGAGGGAAGAGGATAAACCAAAGAATGGTATGTTGAGTATCGCTGGATACAGGGACATGTGGGGGAGCAAAGACAAGGCTGGAGAGCGGGGCAGAGGCCAGACATGAACGTCCTCACATGATGAGCTGAGAAATTCAAACCATATTCTGCAGGCAGCGGCAGGGTGAACATCAGAGCAGAGGGGATAAATTTGAGTTTTAGAAAGGCTACTCTGGAATTATGAACTAGACAGACTGGAGAGAAAACAGCCTGGGTCAGACTGACCAGTGAAGAGGCTGGGGCAACAGGCTGGATGAGAGACAGCAGGACAGACCTGGGTTGGGGTGGAAATGAAGACAGAGTACAGTTCATAATGGCAGAATGGGTGGTGGGAATTGCAGGGCTGCTGGCCTAACTCCCTTGTTTCTGTCTTGGATGACAACATGGATGGTGTGCCCTGTTGATGGAGTTGGGCCGAATAGCCCCCCATTCAAGGCCTGCAGGGGGCTCCCTCAACACTACGGTTTACAGGTGCCTAGACAGAGAATGTCTGGGTGCACCCTGATGGCTCAGGCAGCTGAAACGCTGGCGTGCAGACCACGTAAAGCCCAAGGCCCAGGTTTAAGACCCGGGCCTGGAGTGAAAAACCAAAATAAAGCAAGTAAGTAAAAAGTACTTCTACCTTCCTTCCTCTCTTTTAAAAAAAAAAAAAGAGAGAATATCTTTCAAGGGACCTATGAATAAAGGAAACACTGGATAAATGGTCAAAAGTACCCATCTTCTATTAAAACTCTGATATAACTGTTATCTCTCAGGGTCAAAAGTAAAGTCAGTATTTGAGCAAATCACTTTCTCTCCAAGTCTCAGTTTCCTTACCCATAAAAGGGGGACAACAACAGCTTTCTCACAGACCTGCTGTATCATTCCTCGGAGAAAGTGCACGTGGGGTACTGAGCACAGAGTGAGCATCCAGCATCCCCTTTCCCTCCAGAGAAAGCACGTCCCTCATCCCCACACTGCCTATATGAAGGACTTTGGCACTTACCTGTGTCATCTTTCATATCATAAACGTTGCTTTCCTGAAGCCCAATAGTGGGCAATATGGGGTAGAAGGTCTCAAGAACGTGATTTTTAGTAGCTTCAACCTCCTCTCTAGAGGCAACGGGGGGCAGAGGGTCCTTGGCATTCAGTTGGGCTCCACTAGAACCATGGACCTGAAGGAGAACAGACTCTAAAAGGAAATAAAGATGATTAGTCTGAGCTGGCCTGTGGCTTTGGTCCCACCATGTTCCTTTGTAGCTTTCCTAGCTAATCAGCCTAATCACAGAAAACCAAACTTTGGGTTAAGAAGTTAATCCTGGCACACTCCCAGGGCCCAGGCCACTATGGCAGCTAAGGTGCAGGCCATGTAAAGCCTACAAATCTGGTTCACAACCTGGGGTCAGAGGGTTTTAAAAAAAGGAGAGGGGCGGTGTTTATCCTAAGATTCTTGAGAGGGGAACTGAGTAATATACTCTTCTTTGTGCTCCGTTCCCAGTGAATCTGGAAGCCTGGTGGGCTCTGAAGACATGCCTGCGGAGACCTTCCCAAGCACCTGCTCACCAGAGACAAGTAAGAGTTATGTCTGCTCTCAAGGAGCTCGCCAGGTCGGAAGTGCTACAGTAAACATACTTGAAGACAGACAAGAGGGGAAAAATGACTTCTGGGATGCTGGGGAAGCTTCCTGAAAAAGAGAGAGTGCCTCCAAACTAGGTCCTGAAGAATGGATGAGCAGAATATCTCAGAATGGCACTATGCACATTCTGAACTAAATCATTCTTTGGTGAGGTGGAGCTATAGGATGTTTGGCAGCACCCCTGGCCTCTACCCACTAGATGCCTGTAGAAATCCTCCATGGGCCTCCCCGTCCCGGTTCAAGTCATAATAATAAAGTGTTTCAACACTGCCACATGTCGCCTAGCAAGCAAAACTTCCCGTGATTGTGTGAGAGTTTTCCAGGCAAAGAGAGGGGAGGACAAGAGTCCTAGTCAAGGAGAGTATCACTTGCAAAGGCACAGAAATGCCCAACAGGGCTTGGGCATATAGATCCAGATGATGGAGAACAAGAGTGGGGAAGGAGGGGTGGAGAGAGAGAAGCACTGAGAACTGATTAGTGAAGATTAGTGAAGCCAGAAAAAGCATCAGGTGGTCCTCAACAAGTGAGAACGAAAAAAATCAGGTGAGTCCATAAAGCTCACTCAAGTCAGATTACAGTATTTGCCACATAAGAGATATAGGTGTGTGAGGAAACAAACTCACATCTGACTTATGAGCAAGCCTGTCTCTGTGAACCTGTACAGATTTCCACAGGGGGCATATGGCACTGGGCAAAATGTGCCTGGGAAGACTTCTTGAAAATGGCTTCCTGAGGAGTCTCCATAAAAGCAAATCTCCTCTGAGGATGCTGGATTTTCAGCAGTGGTCAAACTGGAGTGTGATAGCAATGGATGAAGGTTGATGATCTTTAAACACTGGTATGGCCAGCAACACTGCCATTTAATTAGCATGTGGCATCCCTTACGGGGTTGTAAAAGCGATACTGCATCTGTGGATAGATATATTCTGATCTGCTGATTAAACACATCATACTTGGAGAGTCTGGTGGGGCAGTGGTTGGGTCAATCACCTCTGAAGGAGCAAGCCACATGCCCCTGGGTTTGAATCCCAGGTCCAGGGTGAAGTAACCAGTGTGAACAATGAAATAAAAATAAAATAAAGTGCTGCTTCCTCCTCTCTCTTCCTGCTTGCCTGTCTGCTCACCTTCATTCCTGCCTGCACTTTCGTGTAACAGCAACACACACATACACCCCCATACTCACACCTCAGGAAGTTTTCTAAAGCATTTCCTGTTTCCTCACATGTAACTGGCAAGGAAGATAAATGTGCAAGGACCTCTAAACTTGGTTTTAGATTCTCCCCACAGACCACTCTAGTGTGGTTTTCAATTCAATTCCCTCCACATCCCTCCTCCAGTGACAGCTCCAAAAGGGGCAGTTTAATTAGATGGCTTGATGATGGGCCAACAGTACTCCTCTATCAATGAGGTTCACTAATTTCCTTAGTGGTGCCATTACCTCTGCAAAGCTGACTCCTTGCCAGGAAGTCTACGCCCAAAGGGGCCGCCGGAGAAACCTGACAAACAGATGCCCCGCCCCAAAGCCCCAAATCACTTGAGAGCCAGTTTTCCTGCTCCAGGACTCCACCAATTAGAACACCTGTGTTCTCTGAACATCCCACCTGAAACGCCTGCAATTCGGCATCCACCATCTGTCCCTTCAGTCAGCAGTATTGTGCCATAAACTGTCAAACACTCTGGACAAAAATGAATAAGACATGGGCGCTGCTAACAGGAGTTCAGCGTAGTGGGGCAGACAAAAGAGATAACTAATAATACTCGTTATGCTGTATAATATGCACATGAGAAAAACGGGCACGCTGGGCATATGGGGCACAGAGGAGAACGGCTAACCTAGCCTGGACTTGCACAGGGAGGGCTAAGCTGAACCTTGCAGACAAGTAGTATTTGGTCAAACGAGCAAAGTAATAAAGACCAGTCCAAACAGAAAGTACAGCACATGCACAGGCACAAAGGTATAAAACCTTGATGCCAGTAAGCTGCAAACGGCTGAGGTGCAGATTCAGGACGGGGAGTGGGGAAGGGGCAGCAGAGCAGGAGAAAAGACCGGAAAGACTAGGTGTGTGCTAATCAGAGGGCCTTGGCCACCAGGATAAATGGGTGGAGCTATTGGAAGGATTAGAAACAACAGAGGAAAAAAAGACCCGGACTTTAGAAAGATCACTCTAACAGCTGGGTGGAAAATGGATTTGGAAAAGGAGAAAGGCAAGCATAAAGTAAAAAGCTCTTGCATTAGAATGAGCTTTGTGAGGGAAGATATTATATCTGCTTTATTACTTCCTTCCCTTCGACACTTTGGCACTCACAACCACTCAATAGACACAACTGAATTAACAGTCCTGGAGAGAAGTGATTTACAAACAAAAAGCCTATTTGACTACGAAGGTTAGATAAGGGGAAGAGTAAAACATGAGGGGGGGGGGGGGGCTAAGAGTAGAAAGACAGAAAATCTTTCTGGAGTACAGGATGACCAACCTCGATTCCAGGTGGTAGACAGCATGTAGTTTTTGGCACATATCCGCCTGGCCAGAGAAGGATGCTTGACAATCTGGGACTTACACAGCTGTATCAGACTGTCCACAATGACTGGGCTTGGAGATAAGAAGAGACATTTGGAGACATAAAGCAACACAATGATTCTAAGATCCTTCAGTTAGACATCTTACTGACTCGGGGCAAACTTACCAGTAGGTCTCTCTCTTAGGGATGTCTTCAGTGGAGTGCCAGAGGCGGGCGTGCGAGATCACATTCAGAACACGTTCATTTTGGTTCTCTAGGTGGTTCCTTGGATCGTTAACAAGGCTAAGCACTTTCTCAGGAAGACCTTCAATTAATTTGGTCTTGGTAAGCCAGAGTGCCTGCTTTACACCTTTGGGGTGACAATCACCAAAAAAGCAAGACAATTCAGGAAGAGATGGTTAAGTCAGTTGCCTGGAAGCATCCTAGGGATAAAAACTGCTTGGAAAGAAATGGGATTTGTTCTGTAACATCTCAGGGGTGAGAACCAAAAATGAAGGGTGGAAACTAGGCGAGCCAGATTTCAATTCAACTTGAGGGATGATGGCCTACTTAAGGATGGTTAATAGTTGACTGAGGAAGTGAGTACCTGCCATAGGAGGAATTCAAACAGCAGCTAAAACTGTTGAAATTTGCATACAAGGGACTGTTGTTTGTAAGATTCAGTAGGCAATGGACAGACCCCAGACTATGGAACCAGATCAATGGATGCCAACCTTTTAAAATGTAGGACCCTTCTATCAACCCACACCCCACCCCTGTGTCTACAAATACTCCACTAGGTGTGGAACTAAGAGTAGGCCCATGGTTTTTTAAGAAGGGAAAGTAGCTTTTGGAAACAACTTTTAGATCTTCATAAATATCTTAAGGAGTCCTGAATTTGGGAGCATTTCAGCAGATAAGTACTAAGATTCTATGAGTTATTTTATAAATAAATCTTTGTATGAAACAATCCTATGAAACATACCACTATATTTCTCAAAAGGATCATACTGAGGATGTTGAACACTTAATTCACAGGGTTCTGCCTGAGACCCTCTGAACCCCTCCCAGGCCTTAGTACAGGAAAGCTGGGTTTTTCCCGGATATAACACTATACTGTCTTATGGATTGTGAACTGGATAACTATGTTTTTTTTAAACCGAGGGTCCACAAACTTTTTCTTAAAGGACCAGAGAGTAAATATTTTCAGTTTCCAGGCCAGACAACTTGTCACAACTACTCAACTTTACCGCTGTAGCAGAAAAGCAGCCACAGGCAACAGGTGGGCAAGCAGCATGGCTGTGCTCTAATAAAACTTTATTTGGGGCGTGCCCTGTGACCTAGCAGTCTAGTACTCCCTGGGAGCAGTCCCACGCACATCCCAAGTTCCTGGGTTCAAGACCTAGGACTGGGAAAAACAACCAATGTGAACAACTAAATAAGAATAAAGTGCATCTTCCTCCTCTCTCTTCCTGCCTGTCTGCCTGCCTACTCACCTTTCCTTTAAAAAAAACAATAAATAAGTAAAACAATTCAGAAACAGGCAAATGGCCTAATCAGATGAGCCTGCTTCTGTTCCATTTGTTGACAGATGCTAGCAAGCTGTCAAGTTGGGGTCCTCTTTAGCAAGCATAACCTCACAGAATAGATATTCTGTATTTATTCCACAATTTCATTTTTACTTTGTACTGATTCCCTCACATATCTATTCTTAATTTAATCTGTGTGATAAAATTCTGTAGGATGTTCAAAATACTTTTCAGGAAAAGATGGAGTATAAAGAAACTAAAATCACTGTGGGTCTGACTGCTTAGTCTTTAAACACTAAGGGGCTTGAGCTACTTTCTGCAGGAGTCACTACAGCGCCTGGCGAAACTCCCAAGCTTCGCTTTCCCCAAATCTTGCTTCTCTAAAGAAGGAAAAGGCACAGACTTAGGGAGCTACGTTCTGCACTAGTCCACATACTAGTCTTCTACGCTCCAATCAAAGTGAACACTCTTTCCAATGACTATGCTCGTGAGTTGGAAAGGTTGTTGATTTGCTGTGGTTAGCAGGTCACTCAGCCTCTACTCAGTACCCTCTAATTCAGGAATATTATCCTCACCTGAAAAGCTCTAGTGGGATAAAACGGAGCCCAGGACACTTTGGGGAAATACTCTCAGTTTCTTTTGGAGTAATGAATCTTCTTCTTAGGGCTCATAAGCCACCAGAAATACCAGTGTTTAGAAATCTGACTACAGGATTTGGTGGTACAGCTGAAAAAAAAAACCTTAAGACTAGGAAACGCATTAATGGAAGTTTTAGCACTGACACTGTCAATGTTCCTTACACTTGAAAATGGATAAAACATCAAGAATTTATGGTTCACTAGTATATGAATAAATATAATTATTAGTGCTGCTTTTTACTGAGCATTACCAGCTACCTTGTGCCAGGAGCTTTCTTTATAAATTGGATAGGATTTTACGGAACAGAGGATGAAACTCAGATTAAGGAATCTGCTTCAAATAACATACCCTGCAAATGATAGATCTGGGTCTGTCTCCCATAAAACTCATGATCTCTCCATTACCCCAATTTGCTTCTTTTGCCCTGTATCTTGCAGATTTTATCACAGACTTTACGGAAACTCTCTGCGTATGGTGAAAGCATAGGTTATGCTTTCAGCCTAACCAAACAACTACAATCTTAAACTTGAAAATACTGCTAATGCATTCATCTGTACAGTAATGTTAACCAGGGTTACTCAGGAATGCTCAATTTTCACAGTACCCTCTGAGGACATCTGAAGTGTTTAAAAGCTGTAAAATAGCTTTCAGGAATGGGTCTGAGCAAGTTACAGGCTGGTCAGGTAAGTTTTTTTTGTAAATCTAGGATTTATTCTCTGGAGTAGCCCCCAAATCCTGCCAGGTCTCTTTCTTTCCTAATTACTCTATGGAAAATACTATTTTTGTTTACCATGACCATGATGTTGTGGGAACCTGACCTATCTCCATCCTGATTTGGGAACCCAATGAATAGGGAGGGAAAATGGGGAAAGGGATGCTCAATAACCAAGACGCCCTGCCACCAAACTTTGGAAAATAATTTCTGGCACGGCTCTAGACAAAGAGAATAGGTTTGGCTCAACAGTTTTGCCTTCTTGATAGCGTGAGGGCAAGATGGATTTGAGGTGTACAGCCTTCTCTTGAGAACATTTCAGCCTCACCCTTAAGAAAAATCGCTGACCAAGAAAACCAGGGGTATATAGCCCTAGTTTCACAGGGTTATTAACCCCACAGTGTGCCTGAAGGAAAATCACTTCCCCTCTAGATCATAAATATTAATCCTGGGAAATTAGGCAATAGGCCAAGAGATTATGCACTCTATCTGCTGTCTCTTTACACTAAAATCCCCCTCCATCTATTTCTAAATGTCCAGGGTGACTGTAAAGTCAATGTGGACCCAAAAAGTCAAAACCACTTATTCCACAGAAAGCGGAGGTTCAAGAAGGTTCAGTCAATCGCCCAAAATCACACAGCGCGTCAGAGGCAGGGCTAAGGCTAGAAACCAGGTCTTTCACTTTGCCCCCTCAAACTCCCTAATACTCCCTCCCACACAAGCACAGTTCTTTACAGACTACTTAATCCTGACAACGCTCTGACGATCGGCCCTACTTCGCAGACCAAGAAAAAGTGATCCACTGAGTTTCAACGTCTTGACTAAGGCTAGGGAGAGTCAGGGTCAGGGATGGACAGAAGAAAGAGGATCCCTCCCGCGCGTCCGGGGGCCTCACCCTCGAGGAGGCGGCAACGCTGGTGGAAGACATGGCAGACCTGGTCCTTGTAGAGAGGCTGCTCGTGAAGCGGGGGCAAGCGACGGAACTTTGGGTGCGTCCAGCCACGGTCCCAGGGCGGGAAGACGGGCCGCGCGAGACCCGGCATGAAGTGCATCTTCCCCGCGTAGGTGATGGGCTCCAGTCCAGGGATTTCGTACACTCTGTCCAGAGGAGGCGTCTTGGGTGTCCGCGTGGAGCGCACACCCCACTCGTACGCCCCACGACTTGGGACTCCGCAGCCCGCAAGGCTGAGCCTCCTGGGGTGAACCAGCGCCCGCCGTGCGGGCCCGGAAGCCAACGCCATACCGACCCGGCTCGCCCCGGACCTCTACCTGGACGCCGCCATCTTCCCGAGCGCAAGACCTGCTGGGAGCGAAAGGGGCTGGACTCCAAGCCTCGTGTCATGGTTGGCAGCGATTTGACCCAATCACAGTCAGGATACTTGTGTTTTGCCCCACCCCGCAGGGCGTTCTCACTTTCTCATAGGTGAAACCTGCTAAACTGGATCGAAAGAACCTGGAGACTCCTGCACAAGGGAGGGGAAGCGCGGCGGTGTGGGTGAGTGGTGTTAGTGGACGAGTGGTCTTAGTGGACGAGTGTCCCGGAAAAAGAACCTCAGGCGCTCAAACCTGAATGCCCGGCGCCACTTACGAGTAGTTGGAGCTTGAGCAGGGCACTTCGCTGTGAAATGTCTCGTGCTGTGATATTAGGATGGAAGTGCCTAAGCTAGCGTGCCTTTACTTCTCCTGGCACGTAGTAGGTACGCTGTAAATTTCTTTTCCGGTCCACCCACTCCTTTCTGCTGCGGGAGTTTCTCCTGCTGCCCCTTCCCTGAGTCCGAGAGTGGCCGGGTTCACTCCTCAGGCGTCTTCATGCGACTGCTCTTAACTGCAGTCTCCTCCTGCTTTCCTCGCCTCTCCTAGGCTTTTCCCTCTCCGCCTCCAGGAAGCAGGACGAGCTGTGGAGCTGCCCCTTTTGCTCCCTGTGCGGCAGCTATTTAATGTCCACAGTGTGTCGGGCACTGTGCTGACCATCGGGTTTGCATGAGTGAAACAGATGCGCGATGTAGAATTTAGTTTAGTGGGGGGTACTGATACAAAGTGCATAAATAAATTGCCTCACACACCTCCTATCTTTTTTTCCCGTTTTTACTCTGTAGCATCTAACACTGTCAGACTCAGTGTGCCCCATGTTGATCTTGTTTACTCTCACCAGAATGTAAGCTCCACCAGTGCAGGGGTTTCTCCTTCACTTCTGTATCCCTTGCCCCTAGAATAGGACCTGGTTCTTAGTATAAGTTTAATGAATGAATGTATAGTAGAAACAAAATAGTACCTGATAAGAAAATAAGTAGGGAAGGTTCAGAAAGGGTCCCTGAAGGAAGGTGACCTTTAAGCCAGGCCTGAGGATGAGGAGAGTCATCCAGGCTGAGACATCAGTGTCTAGGTCTGACTAAAAGGTGTCACCTCTTAGAAAAGGTAGAGGCTAAAAAGAGGTAGAAACCTGGACTTTAAAATTTATGACCAACATGGCCAAATTCTCTACCAATTTCCAAAATATCAGAGAAGGTGGGATTAAAAATGGAAAATTTAAGGGTAAGACTGATACCTACAACCCTCATATGGTATAGCAGTTTTCAATTAATAGCCCTTTCATTTATTGTACTTCATTTCGAAAAAAAAAAAAAAAAAAACAGAAAACGAAAAAAACACCTCAGGTATAAGGAATTGGCATAAAGAGGAAGCCAGATTTCATTTAATCATAATTTATTTGATACATAGCACATAATAAAAATGGGTTGAATTGATGTAACACCATGCTAGGCTGTGATTTCTGTGAGAGTAGATACTGTCCTACTTCCATCTGCTGTATCCCAACATCTAGCACTGTACCTGCTCCTAGACCCTATTTATAAATTAAATGAACACTCTCTAGTCACCAGAGCTTTCCATGTGCCAGGCTTGTGCTTGGTGTTAGAATACAGAATAAGATACCACCTTTGCCCTCAAAGGGTACCAGTGTACTAAACCTTCCTAAAATCATAAAGCTCAGCAATAGAACCAGGTTTTCTAAAGTTAAACACTTTCCTCTATAAAAGAAAAAAAGATTACATACAGAGGAATTGCCTTTCTAAAGCCAATGTTAGTAAGTGGTTAGAGAATTGAACAAGTTCTCATCAGAAAGAGCCTTGGGTACCAGCAGACAATGGGTAGCCATTCAGGGTTGCTGAGCAAGGGCTGGTATGATCAGAGCTGGTGGCATATGTGCTGAGGAATGTGTAGGAAGAGACTGGAAGCGCAGCCTTCTGGACTATGAAAGCTCCAGTGTAAATGAGCTTGGGAAGCAGGAAAAGAAGAACAGATCTTGAAGGTTAAGACTCCTGGAAAGGGATTAGTGACCAAGACTCCCTGTCCTCCAACAGACTTGGTGGTTTGCCTTCTGTCTTCCTGAGACATGGCCCACGCCTTAATCCTAACACTTGATGCATAAATGAAATTAGTGCCTTTGGAAGGTTCCAGGGTGACCATAAATTTCAGAGATAGTTGGGCAAGCTAGGTACATGTTCTGTGCCAGGCACCGGTAAATGGAGATGAAGACACCCTAACCCCTGTTTTCCAGAATTGCGAAGTCTAGAGAGAAAATACCAGCTTGTAGGCATAAAAGCCCCCAGTGTGCATGCTGACCTTACCATTTCTGGCTTCCCAGCCATGGCCTCAGTGTTCTCTGTGAAATGAGGAAGAGCGTGGCCTCCTCCTCTGGCTGTTGGGAAGACGGAATGAGGCAGTACAGAGCACTTGGCATAGACTCCAGCCCAGTAAGTGGCACCTCTTCTATAGTGGTCATTTAATGTCTAGGAGCTCCTCCAGGGCAGGACAGTGTCCCTCACTACATCCTGGTGTTTCATGAGCAGCCCCTGCCTAGCTAAGTGTCTGTGGCAGGATTTAATGGGAAGAAATAAAAGGCTGCGCGCTCTTAGCAGAAATAGTGTTTTAGAGGGATAATATTTATACCAAATAACATTCTTTGACATCAGACTTCCCCTCAGCTCTGCTCTTAGACAAGATGGAGGGAACAACCTCTTTTGTTTTGAGTTGCCTGTGGAATTTTAAGTGAGTAATTTACTGGTGATCAGTTCTATATCTGTATAACGAGAGTTCCACATATAAATATGGAGGACCTGGATAAATCCCAAACAGCCCTCCCAGAAACATCTGAAAATAAATCATAATTATTTAACTTTTAACTGATCTTTTAGACTCTGTTTACCTAACAGCCCTAGAAACAAGGTCCCTTCCTTCCTTCCTGCCTTCTTGCCTTCCTGTCTTCCATATCATACACGTATTTTTTAAATAGCCACTGTGCTGTTTCATGAAATGAATAGAATACAGATCTCGGCCCTCAAGGAGTTTACAGTCTTAGAAAGACATGTAAATGTGTAATTTCTGAGCAGTGTGAAATGCAATGAAGTAGAGATTCATTCATTTGAGAAGTACTGAGTATCTACTATGACCAGGGCTGGACTAAGTGTGATGAGTACTCGCAGGAGGGTGTGAAGCCAGGCCAGCCTGCACAGGGGACTCCATCCTGTGCCTGCTCTCTTTCTCTATCCAGTCATCCCTCCCTCGACATCTGTAACCCACATCCATCTCTAGACTCCTGTATTTAGACCAGTATAATCCACTGACAACTGGGTGTTGCACAGGCATTCAACATACCTCAGACTGAACTTAGCATCTTTCCCTCCCTTCTCCTTCCCTAAAACTTGACTTCTCCTGTGCTCACTGCCCACCCACAGATCCAAGCTAGACATCTGGATGTTCCTTCAGCTCCTCTCTCCCTCTCACGTCACATCTGATTCATCTCCATCGTATTAATTCCTCCTCAGTATTTCTCTAGTTGACCTCTCACCTCCCCTGCAGCAGTCCTACTCCAGGCCTTCCTCACCTCCCATCGGGGACATCCCAGCCTCCTTCTCCTTTTTTCCTGTGATTGAAGAGTGCTATGTTCTGAAGACAACCAGTTTAAATCTCAGTGCCACCATTTTCTGTGGCCTTGGGGAAGTTATCGAACCTCTTTGGACCTGAGTTTTCATCTAACAACACTGCTGCTGATCTTGTAAAAATTCATTGAGATGCAGCAGTTTGGTGGGTGACTCGCCATCAGCGTTGAGGGAAGGAAAACCAGACTCCCACGGCTGCATTTGCGCGGTTCTGTTCACATAAAGGTGAAAACTGGGCAAAGCTGGACTGTGGTGGTTAAGGTGGCAAAACTAAGGAAAAGCAAAGGAATGGAGAGACCCTAAGTCAGGGCGGCCTGGGGGCTGGAGGGCTGGCAATCAGGAAGGGACGTGCTGGTGACTTCTGGCACGATTCTTTTTACGTGACTGTATGGTGGTTACAAAAGTGTTCTTTTCTAACATTCTAATTTTTTTAAAGGAAAGGTGCAGGCAGTCATGAAGGCGAGTAGGCATGCAGGCAGGCAGGAGAGAGGAGGAAGCAGCACTTTATTTATTTTTATTTATTTGTTCACATTGGTGGTTCCCCCTGGACCCAGGATGTGAACCTGTGTCCTTGGGATGTTTGTGGCCTATACTCCTTCGGAGGTTAGCCACCTCTCCATCAAGGTACACCTGCATTTTATTGTAAGAAGTTTTTATACTTATTTATAATTATAAATTTATAATAGTTTATGCAATTATTTTTTAAGTTCTAGATAAATGTTTTACTTCATCATTTAAAATATTTTTAAAATTTGATAAAATGGTCTGTGTAAAGTGCTTAACCCACACGCACGGCACAGGAGGAGGTCAGGAAACCTGGGGTGCCAGCTCTGACTGTCATCTGCCTGCCACCCACACCAGGCAGCAGATCCCAGGCTTGACTCACCCCTGACCCCCGGAGTTTAGCCCCTGTGGGCCTTGGGGAGAATGGAGGAATGGAGTGTAAGCCGCATGCTCTCTCTCTACCAGGCTGACAGGGGAGCAGGCCCGGGCCTGTGGTCTTACCAAGCCAGGCCTCCTCTGGAATGAGCACCCCACTGTCTGCCCCTGGCTGCTCAGGCCACACTGAGGACGGACAAGAGGGAGAGGACAGTGGTGAGGAAGAATGGCTGCAGCTTCGGCCCGTGGAGCCGCTGCCCTCCCAGTGCTGTGGCCACGGCTGCTCACCCTGCGTGTTTGACCTCTATCATCGCGACCTGGCAAAGTGGGAGGCTGCCCGAGCCAGCGGGGACCGGAGGCTGCTGCGTGGGGAGGACTCACAGGTGAGCGAGCATTGCTCTTCAGACAGGTGGCCCGGGCAGCAGCGCCCACCTGGCCTCGGCCCTGCATAGGGGACCTGCTCAGGGAATCTTGCCCTGGCTGTGCAGCAGAAAGAAGGGAATGTGCCTCGTGGAAGCAGAAAGATCCAAGGTCAAGCCTGGCCCTGTGCCAGCTATGGAGCCAGCTCCTCAGGAGTGAATTAGGCATGGGCATTTTACAGGGGAGAGATCTGTGCGTCACGGCATCCAGAGGAGATTTCCTGGAGGAGGAACACTGGTTGGTTGGAACATTAAGCGCAGTGGCCTGAGACTTAGATGACATTCATTTGAGTCCCTTCTCATCGTGTGATTTTAGACAAGTAAACTATGACCTCTCGGGCCTCAGTGTCCCCCCATGTTAAATAAGTATATTGGATCTGATTGTCTTTGAAGTTCCATATATTTCTAAATTCTGCAAATCTGGATTTTGGCAGATTGGAAGGATAAGTAGGTCCTTCATACATTGATGGCGCTTATTCTGAATAAAGGGCACTGCTTGAGTAAATAAAGACTCAAAGCAGGATATCCTTGGGCAGGGAAAGGTCTGACATCAAATGCATGGGAGCTAAAGTCGGGTTTGAGGGTCATCTGCAGGGCCCTGGACTATCCAGCTAAGAAGACTGCACTTTATCCTGGGGCTGAGGGAGCCATGGAAGGCCTCAGAGCAGGTGAGCTCACTGTGTGCTCCGGCACTCTTGGGGCATGAAGGGGCCATAGGTGGGTCTGCCCTCTAGTATCCAGAAAACTTACCAACCAAGTCAGCCTCTCCTTGGGGAGGTGGGAAGGATGTGTATGCGTGTGTGTAAGTTCCTTGAACCTGGGTTTCTAGCTGTGAATCTTCTGTGTCTAGAGCTGCCCATCCAAGCTGAGCCAAGAGACCTTCCTGGCGTTCTGTGTCAGTGCTGTGGACAAGGTCACCAAGGATACCTACCGTGTCCGATTTACACTCCCCACGAACAGCCAGCTTGGCCTGCGACCTGGCCAGCACCTCATCCTACGGTACACACCGGCAGTGGGAGGACCAGGCCTTTCAGCCCCACTTTGCCATTTTCTAGCTGTGTGACCTCAGCAACTTGCTTCCCCTCTCATAAGGCTTCATTTGTCATTTTCCACATAAACATAGTAACACATGATTTAGAGGATTCCTGGGACTGAAGAGAGAGCACGTTGTTTTAATAACAGCAAGCACTTTATAATGTTTTCTGTCCAAGGCACGGTTCTGTGTGTTGATACACCCCAACTCATTTAATCCTTACACAGACCAGTGTCGTGGGTGCCATTTCATCCCTGAGAGGAAGCTGAAGTCAGAGAGGTTCAGTAATTTGCCTAAGATCATGCAGAAAAGGGTGGCCCCAGGATTTGAAGGCTAGCAGTCTGGGTTGAGAGCCCATGATATTATGATGAGCACCAGTTGGTAGAAAGGACCCTGTCACTGAGAGCAAGGGACTTGCCCAGTTAATAAGTTGTGGAGCCAGGGTTCAAACTCAGACAGACTGGCTTCTGGATATACTCTTCATCATTGCTGTGAAGCACCTTTTCCCCCCGACTACTTTTGTACTCTCCCTGCTGTCCCCAGGAACAGGCCCTTTGGGACCTCCAGGTAGTGGCCTCTGCCAGGCAGTTTGTTCCATGAGTCTGAGGTTCGGCAGGGAGATCCGAGCTTCAGACGTGGATATGGGACTCATCCTTACACCCGATGGCATCGAGGACTGTGTGTGTCATGGAAAGAGGGGAGGACAGAGGACTAAACCCTGGCAACACTGCAAGAGGAGGAAGAGCCAGAGAAGGAGAGAGAAGGTCCAGCTAGAGGACGCAGTGGAGGACCGGGAGAGGTGTTTCTCACCCTGGCCACTTGCCTCACCCCTGGTGTTTGTGGCCAGCTCCTTCTGGCCTGTGACTGACTGGCAGTCCTTAGAACTCACCATTTTGGTGGATGGGAGGGGCCACAAGGTGGGTCACAGCCCCCTGCAGCCCTCCAGCCCTAAGTCAGGACTGCGCAGAACTCTCTGCCCTGGGCCACGCCTCTCCACCCTTTCCACCACTCCAGTGACATTCCCGCCACCAGCTGACCATGGCAGCCCCAGTTCAGACACTTTCTGGTGTTCCATGAGGTCTCCCCAATGACATCCTGACACAGGGCCCCGCTTCCTTTCCCTCAGTTCTCCCTCCCCTCCCCCATGCTCCTCCTGCCTCCTGACCCCTCTCTGGTCCCTGCCCTGCCTAAGCTTTTGCCCAGGCTGTTTGCTCTGCCCAGAATCACTTCTCTTCCTGTCCCCATTTTCACTGGTCACCCTTTGCTGCCCATCTCGAGGGGCCTTCCCCTGATGAGAGTGATCACCCCCTAAGCAGCATGTCACTTTTACCTATTAGTCCTAGTGTTCTTGGCATCCAAGTCACCACCTGTTGCTTTTGTTGTTTTCCTCGTTTGTTCTACAAGTTATTTTTGTCCAGCCCCTCCACCGTTGATGCATTTGGATGGGGCCTCCTTTGGACACCTCAGAGAGGAGAGTTTTGCACATAGTAGGACTCGAGAGAGTTACTCTTAGGTGATCCTGGGAAGCCCTGAGGGGTAGCGGTGAGGAACCCAGCTCTGGGGTCAGACAGAATAGATGGGTTCTAACCGTGTGACCTCCCTTCGCTAAGATTTGAATTGTTCTTTGAATTAAATGAGCTAATGCATATAATATGCTTGGTGCATAGTCGACATTTAATGTAACACGGCTGCTGTCATTATGACTCATGATTATCATCTGTCCCCATGTAGCCAGTATTGTGGGAAGGACTCATGCAGGGGACCAGGCTTTGGACAGGGCACCTTTGAGTATCCAGTGCCAAAACTTTGATACACGGCAGTGTTTAGTAAATGTTAGCAGCTGCTTTTATCTTTGTCATTCTGTGGTTAAGAAGAGTTCAGGAAAGCCTCGGTGCTGTAAAAGCACCTCACATCATCTGTGCATTTTTGAGGACTTTCTATCTGTAATTCCCATGGAGCCACACAGCAGGGACAGAGATGGGTGTCTCCACTTACAAAAGGGGCAGCTGGAGGATTCAGTGGCTGTCCAGACCCTCAGAGCCAGAACTCACAGTGGGAAGCGCAGTGCTCGGTTCCTGCCCACCTTGCCTGCCCCTCCATGAGGACCACTGGGGACAACTGGGCCTCACTTTTCCCTCCCCAGCCTGACACAGAGTAGGTAGGTACCTGTGAGAGCTGTTGAGTGACTGGCTGGCTGTCTGACCAAGATCTTCTCTTTCCCAGCGGGATCGTAGAAGACTTAGAAATTCAGAGAGCCTATACGCCCATCAGCCCTGCCAACGCAGAAGGATACTTCGACGTTTTAATCAAGGTGAGCTGACTTAAAACAGATGTGCTAGGTGCCGTGGACTGGGGCCGCCAGCTTTGTTACCATGGGGCAGCTCCCACCAGTGTGAGCGAGATGGTGTTCACACAGGAGGAGGCTGGTTTGAGGGAAGAGTGGGCACAGGAGAGGCCTCCCCCCATTGCCTCTCTCGGGGAAGAGGGACTGCTGGCCTCCAACAGAGGACATGGTCCAGAAAGATTTTATGAACAAGAGGCTCAGACTGAAAAAGGCAAAGCTGTTCCTTATGACTTTCTTACCTATTGATGGACAGTGAGCTCTGGGGACAGGGGATTGATATGACCAAGACACACGGCCCCTGGTCCTGCAGTCCAGAGATGAGATGACACAGTGCCTGACTTGGACAGGGGACCAGACTTGGATAGGACAGTGTGGTAGGTGCTATGTCAGGAGAGCCCAGCTCCACACAGGGCAGCGAGGGGTGCAGGGAGGGCTGGCCGACTTCTAGGGAAGCTGTGAGTGAGCCGTGTGTTCATGTTAAACAGTGGGCAGCCATCAGGGAGATGTAGGAAGCTGCAAGTACTGGGGACAGCATGTACAGTGGCAGACAGGCATGATCTGGGGAAATAACTGTTCTGGAATAGAAGGGCTGTGCAGGTAAAAGGTGAGGGACATGGAAGACCTTTGGACCAAACTAACTTGAGATCACTTCTTGGGGAGGTGGGCAGGAAGAGTCTGGGGCACTGAGTTGAGCCTTGATGAAGGAATACAAATTGTCACTGGCAAGAATGGGTCTTCAAGCCAAGGAGACAGGTGACTGAAGGTAGGGCAGGGTGAAAAGAATAGTGGGAATTCTGTCTGATCTGAGTGGCAGGTGGAAAGGCGCTGTGGGGACAGCAGGGTGGGTAAGGGCTGGGCCAAGGTTAGAGAAACACAGTGGGTTGGATATAAAACCACCCTGAGACACAAGGACTAGGCAACAAATGTATAAGAAGTCATGAAAAAAAAAATGATTAGGTCGGGATTACCCTGGTGGCCCAGTGATTTAGTCTCCCTGGCGAGCACAGTCCACATACATCCCATGGTCCCTGGTTCAAGACCCGAGGCTGAGCGAAACAACCAACATGAGCAAGTTAAATAAAGTAAATAAAGTGCTGCTTCCTCCTCTATCCTCCTGCCTGCCTGCCTCTGTTTGCCTTCATTCTGGCCTGCACCTTTCCTTTAAAAAAAATAACTATTAGGTTGAACTCCATGAAATTGCTGATATTCAAACATCTTTGACTTATAGAAATAGCAGTTTCATGTGGATCAACCTAATATGTAACTCGACATCATTTTCCAAATGGAATCCTCGGGGCCACCGATGTCTGAGAAACGCTTTCACATCTTTCATCTCCCTATAAGACAGGAATTATTCTGCCCACGTATTCGATAAGCAGTCGGAGGCCCCAGACAGACCCCAGGCCCCACCACTGGTAGAAACATTGGCCTCCCAACTCCAGGACCCCAGCGTCTTCACCGGCTTGTGCCTTCCTGCTGCCTTCAGAGCCCAGTGTTTATTCCCTCCCACATAAGCTTGGATGGGATCCCTTCTCCACACAACTGTTTGTCTGGGAGATTCCACAAATCCTCTCCAAATGGCCTGCTTCCCCAAGCTGCTTGTCTGGGTGTGTTTCTGCTGAAAGGATAAGCCTGGAGACAGTTCTTCAGGGCAGCTGGATCTCACCCAGCTGCAAGGCTGATTTTCTCCTTCATTTACCGGAAAGCCTCCCTTTAGAGAGATGCTTAATTACCCCTAAGCCGCCGGCTAGGCAGAGCTGGAAATGTTTTTGCAAATTGGGAAGGCAGACAGTTGTTGGGTTTACCCTCCCGTGTAGATGGGAAGAAGCAGCTCCTGTGTTCCTTCTGGGCACCAGCACTGCTCCTAGCTCTTTAGTCCCATCTCCTGTCAGCCTCAGAACCTGCCTGCAGAGATCATGTCCCCATTTCACAGATGGAGAAATGGAAGCTCAGAGAGACCCCTTAGGTAATATGAACCCAAGTGGAAGAACAAAAGTTCAGTATCAGTTCTGTTTAACAAGTGTGAAATGAACCAGGCCCTGTGTGGGTGCTGGAGACTCGGAAGAATTATTTTCTCCTTGAGTACTGTCTATGCTACAGGCTCTTAGTCCCCAGTCAGGGGCCAGAGTGTTTTGAGACCCAGCCTCTAGCCAGTAAGGAGAGAAACTGGACTCTGCCTCCTAGATCTCTCCCACGTGAGCCAGGCCTTCCCTTGATTTGCGTGTGTGGTGCCATCATGGATTGTATCAGACATGGCTATGGGTACTTAAAAGTATAAGTGCACCCTGGTGGCGTAGTGGTTAGGTCTGCCACCTCCAGCCTGTGCAGTCCACATACATCCCACGGACCTGGGTTTGTGTCCCAAGGCTAGGGGAGTACCAATGTGAACAACTAAATAAAAACAAATAAAATGTTTCTTCCTCCTCTCTCTTCCTGCCTGCCTGCCTACTCACTTTTCATTACAACCTGTAACTTTCCTTTAAAAAAAAGTGTGTTTTTTGACCAAAATTCAGTCTCTCCTTCAAGCCTGGTTATAATTTTACTCAAATACCGAATCCTGTCTTTCAGTGCTTCCACCTTACCCACCCGACTGTGTCCATTTACTATTCCCAGAGCATGACCTGGACTGTCTTACCCCATGACACCTTATGCCAGGAATCCTCTCTACCCTCCTGCTCCCATCCCCTGTGAATGCAGTCTTATCCAGCCATCAGGGTCTAACTCAAAGGCTTCTTCCTGCAGGAAGCCATCCTGGATCCTACTCCATGGAAGTGCGGCCTTCAGAAAATGTAGACTGCCTTCCCTCCATAAAGGAATTTCTTCACAACCTT
Source organism: Solenodon paradoxus (assembly GCA_004363575.1). NCBI lineage: Eukaryota > Metazoa > Chordata > Mammalia > Eulipotyphla > Solenodontidae > Solenodon > Solenodon paradoxus. The sequence goes on along the minus strand of RJWH01001352.1, from coordinate 375,803 downwards.
TCTTTCTTTCTTTCTTTCTTTCTTTCTTTCTTTCTTTCTTTCTTTCTTTCTTTCTTTCTATTTAGCCAGGGGATTGTTTAGGGTGATGCAGAGATTGCAGATGAGTGGCCTACAAATTGACTCTAACGTATAAATATATTTGGTTTTGGTCTGCACAGTGTTATAAAATTTTGGAATTATTGACATTTCAAAAATAGGAGATTTTTCATAAAAGTATGGATTCCCTGCCCTTCTTGGAAAATCATTGACCCAACAGAGTATGTATTAGAATCTGCAAAATCTTAAGTCTAAGCTTTTAGAAAGACCTTTCATGTGTCAAGCAACCACAGTCCCCACTATTCCCTCTTGTCTCTCTGGCACTGAGACTTAGTTGTCATGAATCATTTCAGATCCAGTTCTTTACTCAGTTTTAGTACCTGCATGACCCCTGGAGTGATTTGGCTTTGGGACATCTGTCATTGAAGCTGTGGATCCTATGGATCTCACCATTTCTCTCTGTGTAAGCTTCTGGATCTCATCTGAAAATTGGGGAGAATTACCAACTTCGTGGGTTGATTAGGATTAATGAGAGGACACATGCACACTTCGCATGCAGGAAGGGCTCCACTTTGATGGCTAATGTTTGTTTTGGCAGCATGTGTCTTTCTCACTGAGGTCCCCCTGTGTTCGTTCGCAGTGCTACCAGACTGGGCTTATGTCCCAGTATGTCAAGTCCTTGAGGGCAGGAGACACGGTTTTCTGGCGAGGACCTTTCGGAGACTTCTTATATAAACCAAACCAGGTCAGTACCAGCACAGTAGGTCCTCAGGAGACCCCTGCCAGTTAAACCTCCAGGACTTCGGTTTCAGGTTTCAGTCCATAGAATCTCCCTGTGCCATTCTCCCTGAGCCCAGACCCAGTCCTGGGAGTATCCCAGAGTTTGGGCATGGGAGGGAAAGGAATAGGCACTGAAAAACAGAACTGCCTGCCTCTGATCCAGAATTGTCTACAGCTGCCTGAGAAAAATCCAGACTCGTGGACTTTAGGGCCCCTCTAGCATCTGCACCTTACCCATCTTCCCAGTTTTACAGTCCAGGAAGACCACTCCCTGACACACTCCGTGCCTCTCTTCTTGGGACCACCTCCCTCCCAGCCCAAAGCGCTTCCCCTCGTCTTCACATCTCCTTTAGATCCTTCCCTGGCACCCCCAGAAAGAATTAGTAATTTCTTATTCATGAGTGCATATCTGGAATGCGGTGTTGGGTATGAACCAGGAGACCGTTCTAGTTCTTTGACCCAGTAATTCCACTTCTGGAAGTCTGTCCTCTGGAAAGAATCTAAAATGCTATTTCGCACGTGTTTCTTGCAACTTGACTTACACTAAAAAGAAATCAAAAATAGCTAAATATCCAATAACAAAGGCACCCTGAAGTGCACTGAGTTACAGGGAGCTGAGAGAATAGTACCCTGAATTTTGAAATTACGTTTACAAATGATGTTACATGATTATGCTATAATCAAGTGTCAAACACTAGGTATAAAACTGAATAAAAAGCAGTTGGAAAACAAGTTAAAATACACAAAAAATATGAGAAGAAAGTGCAATTAAATATGAGTAGCTCAGGGAGGTGGAATTATGGGTGATTTTTACTTTCTTCATTATAGTTTCCAAATTATCCATAATGAACACTCTATCCACAATTACCTTTATAATTATGAAAACAAAACAAATAGAAAAGAATGAGTCATGTCCTCCTCTTTTTTCTTTTTGTTTGATTTAAAAATAGCTTTATTGCATTTTTTCCCCTTGTTACAAATTCTTGCATGTTCATTACACAAAAAATGTGTAGAAACAGTGGCAAAATGAGGAAAATGGAGAACACCTGCAGGCCATCTACCCAGACGTAACAGTCTTACTACCTTAGCGTACACCCTTCTAAATCCTCTTTCGCCTATGAGTATATACACACACGTGCACACACACACGTGTATGTAATAGTGCTGTGATGTCAGACACGTATGTGGCCCCCCTAGGTGCCAGGCTCTGGTTTCAATTCTTGCCATATGTAACTCGTTTAACCCTCTCAGTGGCTCTCAGGCTCTGTTCCCTCCAGTTTACAGACGTGGCACGCTTATATTGGCGCTCTTCTGCCATAATCTCTCAGTAATGATCATGCTCCGTCTCTCATTTTAACTGAAATGGCCCCTGTGTCCCCAGGCCTCTGAATGCAGGAACTAGGATTAGTGTCTATTGCCCCCTGACCTAGAGGGGGGTACCTCAAATGTGGCCTTGACACCTTTCAGGCTGGAGCCTCTGGGTGCCTTGTGGCTGCCCCTCAACACCCACAGACAGCCCTGGGAAGCCCCTGCATTCCCTGCCTAAGCTGCTCATAGAGTCAGCCAGTGAGGAAGGAGAGATGGGGACTCGTACAGTAACCTTTGACCACTGAAACGTCTACGTTCCATGAGACGCTGGGTGCTCCTGTCTTGCCGCTCAGCTGTCGTCTTCATTATGGATGGATAGCTCGTCAGCCCTGAGGACTGGGGTGTTAGCCTCAGTCTGGGCATCCATTCTGCAGATATTCGCAGGCACCCATGCAGGGCCAGAAATGGGTCGGTCAAGGCCCCGTTCTTCAGAAGTTCACCATCTGATGAGACAGATACACAAGCATGACAACAGCATGGCCAGTGTTATGAGGAGAGGTATGCCAGAGCTGTGGGAAGCAAAGCAGGACCCCGCCTCTGCCCCCGGCTCAGGGAAGACTTCCCCGAGGAGAGCCTGGAGTGTGGGAGGAACAGGAAGAGAAGCACAGCAGACTGAGGACCAGGAGACCGGGGAACATGGCTGCAGAGCAGGGCGGCCAGACCTGAGTCAGGGCTCAGCGAGGGCAAGTTACTGATTGTAATCAGCCCCAGACTCTGTCTCAAGCACTCTGTGTCATCTTAATCCTCACAGCGGTTCTGAGACTGGTGCTGCTGTGAGGAGGTGCTATATTTTTCACTGGTGAAGAAATGGAGGCTCAGTGAGTAAAAGAATGAGCCCATAGATCATAGACTTACCCCCAGTTCTACATGGCTCCTGATACTCCAGGAGGCATTTTGTGCAGTGTCTGTTAGAAAAGCTAGTAAGAATTTGGACTGCGTTCACAGAGGTCTAACTGTTAGAATGAGGGAGGTGAATACTTCACCATACGCCCGGGTCTAACACTAACCTTTAAGGCACGGACCTTAAAGAAGATTGGCCTTCTTTAAGAGGGCCAGAGCCTGAAAATGGGTTCAGTGAGGAGGAGCTGGGGCCTCTTGGAATTCACTTTCATTGTATGACTTTTCTGTGCTTGCACTACTGGGCCCTGATGTATAGGAGCTCATGGAATCGCAAGAGGGCCCTCATATCACTGTGGAGCTGTTCTTGGGCAGAGCGGGCAGCCCAGAGGGCAGGGCTGGGCTGGGGAACGTGCACAAGGCTTTGGCAGGAACAGGTTTCAGCTCAGTGTGAGCTGTTGTCCTGTTGTCAGCTCGGTAGAGTACATACTTTGGGAAGTAGTAGGCTGCCTGTCAGCAGAAGGCATGTGAGGATGCTTCAGAAGGCAAGCAGGCTGGGGTGGGCTGCGTCATCATCTTCCCTTGCAGCCCCCAGGTTCCATGGTTTGTTACACAGACCTCACATGCTCGTGTTTACTGAGCAAGGATGGCTTCCTGGAGGAGCACAGGGAACTAGATGGCTGGGACACCAGGAAGTGCGGTGCTGGCCAGTCCGAGCAAGCCCAAGCAAAGGCTCCACAGCGGGTAGGTGGGGTGAGACCTGCCCCCCCAGCACACCTTGTCAGACACTCATCCTGTTCCCAGTACGGGGAGCTCCTCATGTTGGCAGCAGGCACCGGCCTGGCCCCCATGGTGCCCATCCTGCAGAGCATCACAGACAATGCAGATGATGAGACCTTTGTCACCCTGGTTGGCTGCTTCAAGACCTTTAAGGACATCTACCTGAAAACCTTCCTCGAGGAGCAGGCCCGCTTCTGGAATGTACACACCGTCTTTGTGCTCAGCCAGGTGCGTGCAGGGTGGTGACTTCCTTCTTCCCTGAGTGAGACTGCAGTCCCTTGCACCCGTCCTGAGGCCCCACTCTGTAAAAGATCCCTCCCACTAGTGGAATCCCCACCCTGTGACTGGCAGACAAAGCAGATATTGTCATTGTCATGCTCATTATGCAGATGGGAGGCTGACACTCAGAGGAAAAGGTGTCAGCCCAGTCACACTGCTAGACAGCGTGAAGCCCAGATTTGAACCTGGGCTGTCTGACTCCAGAGCCCAGCTCCCCACGGGCTTTGCCTTCGCCCTCTAGCATCAGCAGTTGTATAGGCAGAGGCCTGGCTGTGGAGAGGTAGGCCAGCTTCGGACACCAGCTAGGCTGTGAGAAGCTCCATGAGGCAGGGCCCACATGTCTGGGTCACTGTGTTCTCGTCAGAGCTTAGCTCAGTGCAAGGCACAGAGTGGGCACTCACCCATCAACGATTAAGGGAGTTAATTGGATCCAAATCCACTGCATTTCTTAGAGTCCCTGCTCTGATGGTTTGTCCCTGCATGGAGGGAAAGCTGCTTTCAAACTCCACACTCCACCTACTCTGGCTGGAGGAAACTCTGCTCCCCCAGGCCTCTTCCCTCTGATTCCCCAGCCCCTCCACAGACGCAGGACCCTTCATTGGCCCTCCACTCTGGCCATGGTGGGAGAGGCCGTCTTCACCCTTATCTCCAGCCAGGCCCTTGGCTCTCTTGCTTCACTGCCTTCCCCTGTTCAGTAGCTTTATGTGTCTTTCCTGCAGCCCCTGGGTTGCAGTTCTCCCCTGCCCACCCCACCTTCTCTGCTGCTCACGGTCACCCTCATTGTCCTGCGCCTTGAGTGCTGTTGTCAGCACCTTCCTCTTTGAGGCAGCTCTGGAGTGTCCCCTCAAGACTTAGTGATCGTTCGTGACTGTCAGCCTGGTGTCTGCAAGGCGGGTATCAGGAAGGGAGGCCCAGAGATCCTGGGGTCCCCGGGGCCAGGGTCTGTGAGCCCGTCCACAGGAGTTGTTCAGGGCCCCACACGGTAAGTGGGAGCAGCAGTGCCCTGACGGCCAAAGCGGAAGGCTGTGTGCAGCCGGAGGGGACGAGGGTGAGGAAGGGCCTCTGCTCTGGGCACATCCTGCCAGCCTGGTCCAGGACTGTGGAGCAGAGGCAGGGAGGCAGGCTTCTGACAGTCGCCGGCTGTTGGCCAGCCTCCCTTTCCCCTACCAGACGCCAGGAATTCAAAAATAAAGACAAGGTGCTCCCTGCCCTCCAGGGTCCCTTGTATATGGGGAGAAGCTACAGGGCTGCCTGACACCACTCTCCTTCAAAGACCACTTTCTCTGAGGCAGGTACTATTCTAAGCACTCCATGTAGGTGAACTCACTTAATCCCCACCGCAGTCTTGTGAAGCTTATATTGCCATTGTGCCCACTTTATAGATATGGAAACTGAGGCACAGAGAGACTAATGTTTTGCCCAAGATAGCACAGTGGGTGGATGGAGAGTGGGGTGTGAACCCTGTGGGCTCTCCTCCCGTTAGCTGACACAGCACAGGTGCTGCGGAGGGTGTTCAGGATGCTGGTGGCAGACAGGGAGGGCTTCACAGAGATAGCAGTGAGCCTGGGCTTGAGGGCAGAGTTGAAGTTCACCAGCAACAAGGCCTTCTGCCTTGGGCCAGGGATTTGATGATGCCGGGTCTGTTGTGTGCCAGCCAGCCATCAATGGCAGGGGCAGGTGAGGGCTGAAGAATGGGAGGCGCTGCCACCAGTGCCTGCTTTCTCGGCTCAGGATGCTCGCTCTCATGTAGGCCGCAGTGACAGCATCCATAGGTGTCCCTCCCCTGCCAATCCGTGCCGATAGGTCCTGTGACCTGCAGCCAGCTCTAACCATGCCACAGCCCTGCTTCCAGCCTTCCCTGGCTCTCAGGGCAGCATCCGAGCCCACTTGGCCTGTGTCCTGGCCCACCCTCCCTGTGCCTTATGTCCTGGTGTCACTGGGCTGCTCAGGTTGCCAGACCACGCTCTTCTGGCCTCTGGGCTTTTGCTCATGCAGGTCTCCTAGCTAGAAGCACTTTTCCCCAGCTCTTCACCTACACTTCTCACTCCTCACTTCCCTCTGCTGAGCAGTGGTTCCTTCCGGGAAGCTTTCCTAGAGCTCCAGTCCCTTGTAGATATTTCCACTGTGGCAGCCTGGGCGCTTCTCTTTCACTGCACCCCAGCAACCCCACTGTATCCCCTCACCTGCCTGAGCAGTTACCAGACCCAGTGCATCTCAGGGTATGCAGTTGGGGCGGGTTAAACCATGGAGCAAGCCATGTACCCCTGGGTTTGTGTCCTGAGCCTGGTACAAACAACTGGTGTGAACAACTAAATACAAACAAAAGATGCTTCCTCCTCCTCTTGCTTCCTGCCTGCCTGCCTATGTACCTCCACCTTTCCTTAAAAATAAAAACAAAAGCAAAATCCTGCAGGGTGGCTCCTAGGACAAGCCAGAACAGGGAGGAGGAAGTCTCCTCAGCACACAGGGGCAGTGGCAGGACTAAAATTTGAGCCCACCCCACTTCTCACTGCTTTGTAGGGGCTGCTGAACATGGCCATCCGTGACTGACCTCGGAACTGGACAGTGAGAAGGAGAGGAAAGGCCAGGTGGTCCCTGCTGTCCCTGCCCTAAGGGCTGTAGATCCAGGTCATCAGAGAGAATCCCCTTTGAGTACTAGCACTCTCTTCAGTGCCTGGAGGGTCAGGTGAGCTCTAGGAGGTAGGCTGCCAGGTGCCTCCTGAGGTGAGAGGCCTGCACTCCGGGAGACCCCACCAGGGGTTTCCCACTTTCCTGCACTGGTCACAGGAGCTCAGAGAGGTCACTCAGCCAGGAAGTGGTGGCAAGCTCGGATTCCACCCCAGCCCTCTCCGTTCTGCCTCTCCACTTAGCCTGTGGAACTGGACATGCCCCTTCAAAGTGTGCAGAGGTCATGACCCTGGTCTGTTCTGTTCTGTTGTGTTAGGTGCTGGTCACATGCTTTCTTCTCTGTTAAAATTCTTCAGACTCGCTGCACCATGGTGGCCTAGCGGGTAATGCCACCAGATGGAGACCACATACATCCAAGGACCCAGGTTCAAGACCCAGGACCAGGGGACCAACTAAATAGAAATGAATAAAATGCTTCTTCCTCCTCTCTCTTCTTGCCTGCACCTTCCCTTTTTTTTCAAAAAAAAAAAAAAAAAAAAAGGTCTCAAACTATATATACCTACTGATTTGGACACTTTTCTCTACATATGTTGTACTTTAATAAAAAAGTTATTTTTAAAAGAAGTTAGCAAGTCACTGGGGGTGGAACTTCCTTGGGACCCTGAGGATGAGCCACAACTCAGGCTTGAAGGGCAAGAAGGCGGAAGCTCCTGGATCCTCTGAGCATCGTACACCCCAGAATACTAACTCTGGCTTCCTGTCAGAAAAATAAGCCTGTCCGGGTGAAGCTCTGCTGCCTGGGAGCTGACACAGTAACCGAAGGCCAGGAGCAGCTGCATGCTACCCAGGCCCCAGCCTAGCACCAGGCGGGAGACCTGAGTGAATACTTGTCAACAATTGAGACCCTCAGACAAAGGAGCAAGAATTAGACCTTGTACCCTCGCGAAGGTGCCGGGAAGCTGATAGTCCTAGGAGAAAACATTCCCTGGCCCCTGCAAAGCAGTGAGAAGTGGGGTGTGCTCAAGATTTAGTCCTGCCACTGCCCCTGTGTGCTGAGGGGACTTCCTCCTCTCTGTCCTGGCTTGTCCTAGGAGGCTAACAGCCACCCTGCAGGGTTTTGTTTTGTTTCAGTTTTTAAGGAAGGGTGAAGGTAAATACTCAGGCAGGTAGGAAGCTAGAGGAGGAGGAAGCATCTCTTATTTGTATTTAGTTGTTCACACTGGTTGTTCCTGCCAGGCCCAGGACTCAAACCCAGGGATATGTGACTTGCTCCTTCAGTGGTGATTGACCCAACCACTGCTCCACCAGGGCGTACCCCACCCTGCAGTTTTGTAAGGATGAGATGAGTCCCAGTGTGAGGGAGTGTCTGGCTCCTGACAGAGTTTGATGAAGGATAGTTCCCATCCCCTCTGCCTCAGTTTCCTCATTTGGCAGGGAAGAGCTGGCTTCGTGAACTCTGAAACCCCCACAACCCTGCCTTCAGCTGTCACCCCCACTGTTTCTTGTCATCCCAGGAAGACTCCCCGGAGAAGCTTCCCTGGAGTTACCAGGAGAAGACCCACTACAGCCGCCTGGACCAGGCCCTGGTTGAAAAGCTGCTTGGTTCCTGTCGGAGAAAGCCATTTGTGCTGGTCTGTGGCTCCACTGAGTTTACCAGTGACGTGGCCAGGTACTTGGTGTGCGCAGGCCTGGAAGAAGACTCCTACTTCCTCTTCTAGCCCTGACCTCCCACCCTAACCCCAGGCCATAGAACACAGCAAGGGGCACCAGCGGGGATCAGAAGACTTGGAGTCCAGGCTGGCTTTGCCATTTACTTGCCAGGTGACCTCGGGTAAATGTCTTTACTTCTGCAAGTGCACCTTCATTTCACCTGAAAGGCATCTTGCTGTGTAGTGGGAGGATCCGGCTCCAGGAGCCTAGTAGGCAAATAACTGACCAAGGAATCCAGGAGGACTTCCCAGAGGAAGCCGTGTCCACGCTGAGCCCCAAGATGCAGAGAAGTGGCAAGAGAAGGGGTGGAGTAGTTTCTTTGGGCCTTTAGATTAGAGAGGGTTTATAAGGGGCTGTCATACCCTGCCCGCATAATATGTGTTCCAAAGCCTGCTTTCCCTGGAGACCCCGTGTCCCTGCCGTGTCCTCAGTGCTGGCTCAGGTTAGGAGCTCACTGTGTGCTTATGGGATGACTGTGGAGGCTGGGAATTTAGGAAGAGGAATTTACTGCTCTGGTGCCCTGAGTGAGCAGTAGGGCTCTGGATTACCTTCATTTTGTACTAGCCCCAGGCCTTTCCTGCTGTGTGCAGCGCTCTCTCCCTGCCTAGGCTTCAGAGCCCCACCCCAAGTCCTTTCTCTGCGAAAGAGGCAGAGATGCAAAGGCCCCTCCCTCCTGCAGTCAGCCAGCTCAGCTTGGCGCCCTGGTGACGGTTGCTATGGAGATCTAAAGATAGAGCAGGAGTCAAGAGACCTGGGTCCTTCTCCCTGCTCTGCCCACTGAGCAGCTGCCGATTCCCATCTACCCACCCCACCCCCTCCATCTTGCACAGGGCACGCGCTCCCCAGGGAGCCCTGCGCTCCTGGGCAGCAGCACTGCTCTTAATGAATTCTGCTTTCGGCAGCCTGAACTCCAGTGTGCTGCACCAGCTTAGGCTGGCTCCTGGCAGTCCCAGAATCAGAACACCAGGCCAGGGGATCATGGAATCAGAGACCGTTAGAATTGTGGGGTTAAAATTGTAGTCAGTGAATCACAGTCCTCTTCATGTCAGACTTTAAGGTTCAGAAACCTAAATGATATCCAGTCCAGCAGATTCACTATCTAAATGGGGAAAGCAAGGCCCAGTGTTAAGTGACCTACCCAGGTGGCAGGGCCAGCACTGTAAGCCCGGTCTCCTATGGCCATGCTCGGAGTTCTGAACCAGTGGTTTTCTGACAGCCCCAGAGGATACTTGCATAGGGTTCCTTGCATGGCATCAGTGAAGAGATCAGCTAGAGGATATCTCCAGACCCCGCTTCCACCAAAGCAGTAATATTTGTACCCCATTTACATATTGGTGCTTGGGATAATTTCATTTGTGAAAAGGGTTTTTTTACTGCCGGGAAAGTTGCAGCAACTCTCTGTGCTGTGTATGTTCCATAAATAATCATGACAGCAGTTGAAGAATTGGACCAGAAGTTTCAAACCAAGTTTCACAGCTGAGCTCCATGGTCAAGTGGACATGTGACCTTTGCCTAGAATGTTGCACACGAGCATATTAAAGACTGAAGCGTCCAGTGACACACAGATGTTTTTCATTTTGTTTAATCCAGACTTTCTCAAGCTTATTTACTATAGAACATTTTCATCCTCTCAAATCTTTGGAGACCAGCATCCCATGGAATCGTGGTCTGTTGCAAAGCCTCTTGTCCCCATGATGCTGAGTGGAAGGCCCTTCCTTGAGAGCTGGAGCAGGAACATGGTTTCTGTGGCTTGGGCAAGACACTCTCCAGGGCCTCTGAAATCTGGGCATCTCCCTCCCCCCTTTCATTTCCCTCAGGGAAGGTGTCCTGTTGACTTTCCCAGAGGGCCTATTGTGAGCCAGACTCTGGTCTAGGCACCAAAGACGCAGCAGGAACAATGTAGTTCTGGTGCCCTCCACCGGGAGGACAGGAAGGGCAGATAGTTGGGAAGGGCTGGGTATTCCAAAAGGGGACACCTGCAGTGCTAGGGGAGTGGGCGGCAAGGGCTTAGCCCAGGGCCAGGGAGGGCCAGGCATGCGTCTGCCTGGGTAGAAGCTTCAGAGGCAATCCTCACTTACAGTTAGGGTGATGGGGCTCCCACTGAAGGGGCTAGGGATCTGGGGCAGTTCTTACTGGTCTTTATTCATTAGATATGTAACGTTTAGCTATTAGGCAAGATCACTTAGTGGTCGCCAGCAGCCCCTCTTGCCCTAGAATGCATCGCCCTCCCCTTCCCCTCACTCCATGAGGACCTGTGCAGCCTGGGTACAGTGGAGTCTTCACACAGGACACTGATAAGGGCCTGGCATGCCCTTGGTGCCAGGATGCCCAAAGGGCTCATATCATCCAGAAACTTGAGAGCCCATGACTGGGTCCTGTGTCTCACAAGACGATAAGCAAGCCCCAGATGAGAGCTGGTTGCGATGTGTAAGGGCAGAGCTCTTTGAATTAGAGTGAGGAGACAGCCTGCCTGCTGACCCAACCTGCACCCCCCTCCCCTGATGCTGCCCTGTCTGGTGCAGTGGTGGTGGGCTCTCGGGGCCATGGCTGCCTTAGCTCAGCACCTCTGCAGCGCTCCCCTAGGTGGTCTGGCAGCATCCAGCCTCTCCCTCACAAGCCCTTCCTCCCTGCAACAGATCAGGTTTTTCTACTGTGAAGAACACTCGAGGTCCACCCTCTTGATAAGATGTGTAAGTGTGCAATACTTGCTTTTAGATTGTGGGTACAGTGTCGTACAACAGCTCTTCAGAGCTCATTTGACCACGTTTTCAAACATGTAAACCTGAGCCCTTGCTTAAAATCCTCCAATAGCTCCCCATTTTCCTAGGGATACATCATCAGCTCTGCTTACCTCTCTAGTCCTGTGTTACTGCCTCACCCCCACCTCTTACGTTCAAATGTGGTTGGTCAGGCTGCCTGGACCAACTTTCCACACTCCAGTCTTCCACTCACCCTGTGTCGGTTTTTGAGGGCTTAGCTCTGTGTCACTTCCTCTGGGAAGCCTTGCCTGCCTCTGTCCCTCCAGGCAAGATTAGTGAGCGCATTGTGCATTCTGTTGGCCCCATCAGACTGTCTCCTCTGTCGGCGAGCCTCTGCAGTGTGTGCGTGTGTGTTTTCATTGTATCCCAGCATGGAAGGGTGCTCAGTACATATTGAATGTCAAGTAATAAACAACTAATATTCATGCAGTAATTTACAGGTTACAAGATGCTTTTCATTTACATTGAAGCATGTAATTGACACAAAAATGCATACTGTTTTGTTCCCCCCAGTTTACTGATGAGAAAACTAAGCTTTTGAGACATTAAACAATTCTCCAAGGTCACACAGGGCTCCACAAATTCCAAGATGCTGCGATTGTTGTAAAGGTTATATGTCACACTTGAGTGTTCTGGAGAGGTGTATAGATTGTCATTGCTATAGTGTTTAAAATAGCAAAGAGTAAAGACCTATGTCTATCTATAGGAAAATGGAAAAGTTAGCCGTTCTTTGTAGAATTCCATGTGGAATACCATGCAACAGTTAAAATGAATGACTAAATCCTACAAACGTCATCACTGAGAGAAAGTCAAGTTGTCAAAGGAAAGTTACAGTGAGATACCGACATCTGGAGTATTTAAAGACACAAAATAATGCTGAATGCTCGGGAAAGAGATCCACCAGCCTCACAGATCATAGGCACCTAAGCGGGGGATTGGGATAGAGGGGTCTTTTATCTGTGTTGCTTCATCATAAAAATCATTTGAAATGAATATGCAAAAGTGAACATCTAGTAAATATGGGTGAGAGGTTCTCTGTTATCCCCTTATGTTATTTTCTACTTCTTTATGGGTTTGAAATATCCTACAATAAAAAATTATTTCTAATGATTATGCCTGCTTAATGGCTTCAGAAACGAGAAGCTTAAACATTTTTTCCCTCTCCCCTACTCAGGACGGGTGTCGCCTTCTGTGTCTCCGCTTTAGTCCCATCTGAAATCACTGGTGACCACCTACTGTGTGCTCTGGGCTGGATGCTACAACAAATAGTTTAACCAACACCAGCACACGTGGCTGACGTGCTGTTCCCTCTGCATGTGCCCTTCCTTCCCTGCTCAGCTCAACCCAGAATGCCTTTCCAGATGTCACAGTTTGGGGGTCTCTGCTTTTCTTTTATTTCTGTTTTTCTTTCCCTTTTTAAGTGAGGCAGACCTAGGTTCAGGTCTCTTACTAATTCTCTAAGCATCCAGGACAAGTGGTTTGGCCTTTCTCAGCTCAGGTTCCTCTTTTATAGAATGGGGAGCCCCATCACCCAGGGGTGTGTGAGTATGCAGGATGTGTGTGATGCCCAAGCACCACACCTGGCATGGAGTGCACGTGAGACCCATCTGCTCCCTTCTCTCCCTGGTGACGCTCCCACCAGCGCCACGTTTGTGACTTGTTCTCAAACTTCTTGCTGTTGAGAGCACCCCTTTTTATTATTTTTCCCATGCTCTGGAAGATTTTGATCCCAAATTGCATGTATTAAGTCATTATTAATTTATCTCTCATTTTTTATTAATCAGACATGGAGAGCAGCGCCCCCGCCCCGCCCCGAGCTTCTGATCCATGTACAGCCAGCTGGGAGCTGCACGAGGCTGACATAATTCTAGCCAGAGGCAAAGGGCGTCAAAGTATTTGGTGTGGGCAGCCCAAGGAGGATCTAATGTAGATGCACCTTACTTGTCTTCTTTCTGTAATTGTCCACAAGCTGTGGGCGTCACTGAGTGGGTGCTGCTTTTACTGCTCACTGGCTGATCAATGGGCTGGGTTTTCAGTGCCAGGCTCTAGCACGCGGCCCTTCCAGGGCCCCAGTCCCTCAACCCACAGGGCTCACTCCAAATAGATGGCATGCACCAGTGCCACACAGAAGAGTGTGGGGTTCGCATAGTGGGAGGTGACAGAGTTGTCTGCATGTGGGTCCCACAGGCTCTGGCTGGAGACCACCACATCATCCTGCCCCTTGCTCCCGATGCTGACAGAGAACACTAGCCTGTAGTGGGGCGGGGTGACAGTCTTGACCAGCTCCCGGATCTCAGCGCTCAGTGCCATGGCTAGATGGGCACAGTGGGCCGGGTGGTAGGTCACAGCCGCCAGCTTGGAGGGCAGGTGAGCCTGCATCAGCGCCTCCGCGTGGGTAGAGGGGAACTTCACCGCCGGCCTGGCTGACCACAGGGGAAGCTGGCGAGGGGAGGAGAGGCAATGAGGGAGGTGTTTGCAACAAGGAACATAGAATTGGGACTGGAGCTTAATATGTAGAACATGGAAGACAGTTGGAGCATATGATTTAGAACAATGATCTGAAACCAAGTGTAGAACCAAAACCCAAGAAAATAACTTTATACTGTATAGTGCTAGCTTATGATATAGTATAGTATCGCTCGGTATAGTATGGTATATTTAGTATGGTATTGACTAATATAGTTTAGCAAAGTATAGGATAGTATTGTTTGGGATAGAGTAGTATCACATAGTATAGTAAAAAATAGTTTAGCATAGCTTAGAATAGTATAGTATATAGTATTGTATAGTATGGAATAGTATCCAATAGTATAGTATGGAATAGTTTTATATAGTATAGTATCATATTGCACAGTATCGAATAGCATTGTATAGTGCGGAGGCTAACCTGGCTTCCAAATGGCTCAGTTCACAATAAGTATCCTAGGGCCCATGATTCCAATCCCCTCCCTCTCCCTGTTCCCACAGACCACTGGCCCACACCTGCTCCTGGATGATGATGATGGTTCTTCCGTGGCTCCAGTGGCGCTGCGACTGAGTTCTCGAAGAGGTCCAATTCTGTAAAAGTGAAAGTGAGCATGGAGGAAAAACGTTTACTGAAAGTCTACTGAGGGCCAGGTTTCAATCTTCTGTTCCAGGTGGGGTTTGCCCCAGAGCAGACTGAACAAGGACTTGGGTGCAAGAAGTTTATATGGGAGGTGATCCCGGGAAGCACAGAGGAACGCCAATAAAAGGGTGTGCTAATGGGCAGGTTCCCAGGTGCAGGGGAGCAGGAGCTCATCCATGGCGGCCTGGGGTTCAGTCATAAGGTTGCAGAATGCACCCCAGAGCCATCCTGAAAAGTGAAGAAACCAGAACACCAACATCCGTCATCCTTTAGAGGCTGAGGCTTGCTCCCAGGCAGAAACCCCTGATTCTTGTACCCTCCCAGGATGGGGTGCTCAGTGCTTGGCAGCCAGAGAAGCCCCAGGCAGAGAGCTGCAGGAAGCACGGGGCCTGGAAGAACTTGCTGCAAGTTCCTCCAGGTGGGCAGGGTGATAGACGTGGTCCACCAAGTGTCCGCTAAGTTGTCTCTTAATTCTCAGTCTTTAGAGATCAGTAGGCACACCCTGGTGGAGTAGCAGTTGGGTCTGCTGACTCCAGCCTAGAAAGCAGTCCACATTCATCCCAAGGACCTGGGTTCACATCCTGAGACCGGGGGTAACAACCAAGATGTACAACTAAGTAAAATAAAAGTACTTCTTCCTTCTCTCTCTTCCTACCTGCTTCTGCTTGCCTTCATTCGTGCCTGTACCTTTCCTTTGAGAAAAAGCGAGAGAGATTAGTAGCATCCCTGCTTTATAGGAAGAGAAATTGACATTCAAGAGGTAAAGCAGGTGGTAAGAAAGTGAAGATCTTGCTTGGGGGCAGGCTCAGTAGCATGTTCCCTCCCGCCATCACCCTGTCAAGCACAATGGCCAGTGAGTGACATCTATTGATTGAATGAATGAACTAGTGGGAGCCAGGTGACTGGGGGTTAACTGCTGCTCTTCTGTAAAATGAAGATGGAACTTCATTCCCTTCTAGGCCTACATTGAGGAGTAAGGGAGACTGTGTAAGTGACCTGAGTTACAGTGGGGTCTCAGGTGCACTAATCCCCTTCCCTCTGAGGGGAGTGGGGGGTTTCTAACAAGAGGAGACCCTCATGCCCATCTTAGTGACTACCTTCAGGAAGCTGCCCCTGAGTCTCCAGATGAATGACTCTAGGAACTCTCCAGAATGTTTCTCCTCGCTCCGGGCAGCTAACTCTGAAGCTTGTCCGAATTGCCCCCATGTTAACTCAAGACACTGCGAGACCGCCTCTTGAGCTCCATGTTACTCCAGAGAAGAATGCCCTCGCTTTCTCTCTTGTACACTCTCTCCATATTTTCAGCCTCTCCTTGAGAGCTGCCTACCACTCACAGCGCCCTGTCCTGTCCTCCCCTCAGCCTTGGCTCACCACACTCTGGCGCCCCCAGCCCCACTGCTCTCAATAAGGTCCTGGGGATCCAAGATCACTGTTCAGCAGCATTTGATGCTGTTGTCAATGCCCTCCTTTCTGGATCTCCATCTCCCCCATGGCATTAATCCCTACCTCATCAGATCATTCATTCATGCATTCAGCAAGCATTTTTGCACACCAGTTTGTGTGCAGGTTTTCTGCTGGGTTCCTGACGACCCTGGCTTTGGAGGTGTTGCAGTCTCCTGGGAATCAGAGGTACTATTTGTTAGAACATCTGCCTGGTGCCTAATGAATGGACACTCAGTGAGTGTGGCTTTCTGTCTTGTCTTCCTGCCTTCTCTGGGCTTCTGTTTCTACTGCCAGAAAATGGGTCGGAAGAGGGGCTTGGCTTGCTCTCTGGAGCCACTTCTAGAGCTTCTCAGCAGCCTGGCCCTTCTCCACTGTGGCCCTCCGCTCTCACCTGGAGCTGCCGGGTGAGCCTGTGAGTGGCAAGGAGACCCCGGAGGCTGAGTGTCAGCGCTTCGGCATGTGGACTTGCTGAAGCACGGCTGGCCCCTCTTCTTGATGGGGGACCTGAGGAAGGAGTGCTGCTCCCCTGACCAGTGGCCTGAGGGGAAACACAGGTGGAGGTTGGCGGCAGGAGGCCCCAGGGTCCTCATTGAAGAAGGCAACAGGGGTCTTGGTCCTAGCTCTGCCTCTCTGGGCATCGACAGCCCTCTGCTCCAAGTCCATACCCAGCTTGGAACTCTTCTTCCTCCCCACAGACAGGCTCCACTGGCTGGAGTCAGGGTTGGGTAAGAACACAGCTTCCAAGGTGGTCAGGTGTATGTTCAAATCTCACTCTGCCACTGAGCAGCTGTGTGACCTCAGGCAAACCATTTCTCTGAACTTCAGTGTTCTCGTGTGGAAGCAAGGGAAACTTGTATTCCTTCTCAGATATTTATTGAGCACTTAATCTGCTCCACCCGCTGAGATGCAGTAGTAACAAACTAGTTCTCCACTTGCCCAGTGATCACCTGCTGGGGGAGGATAGTCACTAAAGAGTCAGGGGTCTTAGGCTACTGCTGCCTCCCAGGGGGTCTTTGGAAATGCTGGAGGATGCTAACACCTCCTCACAGAGCTGTGCGCAAAACGAACATTGACCTGGCACATAGTAGGTGCTCAAGAAATGCTTATTCAATAAATGAACTAATTCTCTGTGAGTCCTGATTACCAAATGGTATTGAATGAATGAAATGGAGTTGTTGATCCTTACCTTACAAAGCTTTTGGGGTTGGTTGGTTTGCATTTTTTTTTTTTTAAGGAAAGGTGCAGGCAGGTATGAAGGTGGGTAGGCAGACAGGCAGGAAGAAAGAGGAGAAAGAAGCACTTCATTAATTTTTTTCTGTTGTTCATCATTGTTTTCTCAAAACCCTGGTCTTGAACCTTGGGATGTATGGGGACTGCACCTGGTTTAAACCTCTATGCCACCAGGACACGCCCCTTGCAAAGTTTTTATAAAGATTTTTAACTTTGTTTAAATTAATGATTTTAAATGAATACATAGAACTTACTACAGGTCATGTGTTCTAAACTCCTTACAAAATTAACTCATTCTCATGTTAGAGAACTGAGACACAAAAGGGGGACTAAGGAAACTGCCTGCAGTCGTGTAGCTTAGTTGTAGCTGGATATGAATGTGCCTGGCAAACAGTAGGAGCTCAATAGTTGTTTTATTGTGAGGCAGGAAGGTTTTACTCTTGGCAGAATGCTCCGCAAGACTCTCTTGCTGAGCCATCTTAGTGCCAGAGTGCTGAATGTGAACAAGGCCGTCTGCAGGGATTTGGGGGCCGGGGGGCGGGGGACGAGAAGGGGTGAGGACCAGAGGGCCCAAAAGATAAGAGGAGACAATAAAACACTCCAGACAACTCCTGGGAGGACATAATCTTGGGACAGCCACCCCAGCAGCCTCTGCTAAGGCAGGGAAGGACATCAGAGCAGCTGCCCCTTACGTAACCATGAATGTCCTCTAACAGGCCTTGGCTTGTTAAAGGTCCTCGCCCAGCCTGAGAAGCAGGACTAATTGCCATCAAAGAGGAGGGGAGGAAAGAAGCTGCCCCTGCAGGAGGTTTCCTTTGTGATCTTCCCCCACCCCTCTGCCTCCTGGTCTGCAAATCATCTTCCAGGACCCTTATGTCAGGCTTCCCTGGGACCCCTCCCAGCGGCTCGGCACCAGCCTTACGGCTCTAAAGTCCAGGGTTTGAGTCCGAGTTCTGCCACTCCTAAGAGTGTGACCCAGGCAGTCACTTCTTTCTCCCCTGTTCCATCACTGTGCAGCAGGGATGGCGGTGCCTCCTCCCAGGCGGGATGCAGACTAAATGATTGGCCTCCCTAAGGTGCTTAGCGCGACACCCCACTCAGTATGTGGCCAGTTACTGTAGCGCCCATGACCTGTGAACACACAGACACCCACGGTGTGCAGCTTTTTACAGTTTACAAAGCCCTTTGACCTCTTGGATCTTGCGCTTAGTCCTCATGGCTGCGGGGAGCGGGCGGAGAGCAGATTCATGACCCAGCTTCCTGCACGTGGAAAGTGAAGATTCGTGGGCTGGCAGACGTGCAGCGAGTGTGCAAAGCCAGGGGGTTTCTAACGCAAACATACTCTTTTCCAGCACCCCAGTGTGATGCCCCCATTCTCTGCCTGACCCTCTGATTCTTGCCCTGTCCAAAGACTGCAGGTGCCCACATGCCCAACTCCGTCTCTTCATCACTCTGGACCTTTGTCTCCGTGTCGGTGGTTGGGAACAGTGCGCCGTCCCTGCAAGAATAGGGTGGGCCCCACAGGTGCCTCCTCACCTTCTTCCCATTGGGCCAGGAGCTGTAGGCTGTGAAGGTCACGTCCCTGTTCGAGGGCTCTTGGGACACCTCCTCCTGGGCTCGTCTGATCTTCTGGGACATCATTCTGGCATGTGGCCTTCACACCCCAGCCTTTGCAAATGGGGACAGAATGGAGTGCCTGTGAGAGAAAATAAAAGACTGGAGAGGAGGAGATGTATCTTCCTGCTCTTGGAAAAGACCCAGCCCTGGGGCTGGTGGCATGGCCTCCCACAGGTGTGAGAAGCCAGTGAAAACCCTGGGACCACTGTATGCTGTCCCCAGGGACTCCACCCAGCCACCACCAGCCTCAGCTCGACTGCGCCTCCTTCCTTCCTGCCCTGTTTGCAGCTTCCCACCCTTTCCCCAAACCCCTCCCCATTCCCCCACTTTCTCCCAGACCCTTCTCGACACCCCCACTCTTATTCCCTCTCCCCCTCCATCCCCATCATCGCTAACGCTATGTACCCTCCTTTTCCTCTTGCCCTCCTCTTTCATCTAGAAACCCTCACGCCCATGCACAATGTGCTGACCCCATGGCTTTCTATCGGGCTCTAACAGGAGATCTGGGATATGACACACCCCTCTTCACGTCAGGCAGGGCCAGCTTCTACTAACATGGGGAACAGAGAGTGGGGGTGCTCCCTGAGGGTCCTTACTCTCCTGGTTTCTGCCATGGAACCCATACTCATGAGAGGCTACCCTAAATCCCCAGGGCTCTGATTAATGGAGAGATGAGTCTTCTTGGGGACCAGTCTGGAATCCGCACAGGGATGGCACAGCCTCCCAGTTCCCTGCCCTCTGCTTCACCCTCTTTTGTCAGCACAGACCTCTCTAGGGAGGCATGAGGCAGCACCCTTGCTCTCCCATGGGGACCATCCTTATCCAGGGGCAGAAATCAGATATGAAGACAACGCTGCCTTAGAGAGGAACCACAGATACAGAGGTGACCTCAGAGCTATGCGGGCACCTGCACTCAGAGTTAGGAACATCTGGGCACAGACGTGCACACCCAGATCTAATCACTGCGTGGAGACACAGATCTACACTCCAGCAGACAGTTGGGCACCTGTGGCAATAGAGGTACATTGTAACGATGTCTGTGCACTTGTGTACATGACCCTGAAATTGTGCACACATAGCTGTGCATTTGCACTTAGACACGAATGCATACAGTGGGAACTGTCCCTCAAAAATCTTGTGTAGAACCAGAGCTGGGTACTTGCAGGACTGTCTCCTTAGACGTCGAGCCACGTGTTTACAGAGACAGAAGCGCTGTGGGCCAGGAGAAGATACAGAGGTGGGCTCCCGTCCCGGGAACGGTATGGACACAGTCATGGCTGCAGCCTCCAAGGGCACATTCACACTCAGAAACAACAGCCCCCACAGTGCCTGATGCACAGACACTAAGACAGGCTGCTAGACCCAAGGAAACAGTGTGACCAGATGATGCCATGGTGACCCAGAGGCAGACAAGCAGGCACAGCGACAGAAGCAGCATCCCCTAGACATACTCACAATGCCCTGTCAGTGACAGCCCCTGTGTCCACTCTCTCTGGGGTTCTGCACAGCCAACCCTGGGAGGAGCTCACCTTTATGCCCAGACACCCCTGGAAGTTCAAGGAGGGGTCCGCAGAGCTCAACCTGGGAGTCAGCACAGCAGGACGGACCCTGTGTGGGGTGGGCTCAGGCACTCCCTAATAACCGTGGCAGGCACCTTTGTTCCTTCTCCACCTGCTCCACCTGGACAGGCTGCTGAGTGGAGGGAGAGGCAGCCAAGCAGGGGAGGTCCCACATGGAGGTGATGGTCAAGGAGAGATGAATTCAAAGGAAAAATGCAAGAAGCCCTGAGGTCGCCCTTGGAGTTCACGCAAATAACTCTGTACTGACTCTCTACCCACATCCTAACCTTTTTAGTTCTCACAAAGCCAACAGGTAGATGCCATTCTCATTTTCCAGAGAGGCGAAGTGATTCGTCCAAGGTCCCACAGCTAGTAGCTGCCAGAGTTATAGTTTGACCCCCATGGCCTTGGTTCTGGGTGCTCCATGTCTCACCATCACACCAGACCGCGCTGCCACCCCACTGGGCAGGCAGGGACCCCCCACATACCCTGGACACCGATGAACACGCGCTGAGATCGTAGGAAGACTTCCTGGCTGATTGTCTTGGGCAAGTCCACCTATGACTGGCCACTGAGCACTTAGGATGTGATGGGGAGGCAGAGACCAGAGACAGGATGTGCTGCCAGGCTCAGGAATGAAAGCCCAAGACAGAAACGCCAGCCATCCAGAGTCAGGCTTCTGTGCCCCAGGGGAGAAGGTCCTCTCCTAGCTGGGGGAGCAGTCAGGACAACTCCTTGGAGAAGGTGACAACATTTTGAAGGATGAGTAAGATTCTATCAAGGGAAGATGGTGCAGAAAGAAGCACAGGCCAGGCTCAGGGCATGGCGCATGCAGAGAATGAAAAGCCAGGGGCTGGGGCTGCCGAGCTTAAGGTGGGGAGAGAGTCTGAGCTGTGCAGGGTACATGTGCCAGGGACAGAGAGGTGTCCTGAACAAGTGTGAATGCCAGAAGACCTGGGATTTTATCCTGAGCCGTATGTGGACAAGGCCGGATTAACATTTTAGAAAGATCTTCATGGAGAGGGGTTTGGGTGGGAAGGAGCAGGGGGTACAGAGACACAGGCCAGGGAGGAGTCACTGTGATGAGTATGTGGGGGATCAGTGATGACTCAAGGGAAGTCAGAGCAGCAGCTCCTCCCCACCCACCTGTACCCCCATCTCTGGCTTGGAAGGCGGGGTGGGGTGCACCAGGAGATACCAGAGGCAGAACAATGAGTTTGTCTTGGGAGCTCTTGGTTTGAGGGGCCCGAGACACATTATGGAGGTGACCATTGGTGGCTAGGCCAACGCCATCCCTGCTTGGCTCTTTTTAGACAAACCCTGGTTTTGTCGAGGCAGCGATTTGCCTAGACTTAGGGGAAGAGTCATTTTAAGCCATCTTGGTTACCAGTTACTTTTTGCCAATGACAGATAGGAATGGGCGTGTCTTAATTCAGGCTTTTCCAGAAGCTGCCCTTGAGATAAAGACTTAAATTGTTGAGGTGTCCAGACAACCACAGTGCCCGCCCCCCGTGGCTCAGGCAGCTGAGGCGTGGACCATGGAAGGTTCATGGACCCGGATCCGAGACTCAGGGGTGAGGGGGAAGATAAATAAATAAAGTGGTTTTTTGGGGATCAAGAGGAAACACTGAGAGGATTCAGTGGCCGGGAAATTGTTGGTGGCCAGGACAAAAATAGCTTGACTGTCATGGGGCCTGTGCAGCCCAGCAGAGCTTGGAGGGAGGGTCAGGAAGAGGGGGAAGACGAGAAGTGGAGAAACCGCTTCCGAGAAGTTTGGCTGTGAAACCAGCAGTTGGATACAGTGGGCAGGAAACACAGGCTTGTGGAAAGTGTTTGTGTCCCCAGTTCCCTGTCCCCCTCCTCCCCTACAGCAGAAGCAAGCCAGCCACAGAGAGGTGGAAGATTTGGGGGAGGGGATGCTAATGGGCAGTCAGGTCCCTAAGCCAGTAGGGGTGGTTGGGGGAAGCACTGGGCAGAAGAGGAGGGATTGCCTGGAATCAGAGGCGGGGCCACCGGGGCCACTTTCTCCTGAGGGGAGGAAAGGGATACATGAAGCTTGTAGACCACTGAGGACTTTAAGAGGGAGGGTTTCTGCTTTATGGCTGACTTTTACTCTGCAGGAACGAGCAGTGCTCAGGGATCCAGACAGAGGAGAGCATGGTCAGCGGGAGTCCAGCAAATGTCTGTCATTTATTTATTTATACATGTTTGTATTTATTTTTAAAGGAAAGTTACAGGCAGGAATGATGGTGACCAGGCAGGCAGAGAGGAAGAGAGACGAGGAAGACATATTTTTATTTTTATTGAGTTGTTCATCTTGGTTGTTCCTCTTGGCCCTGGGATGCGAACCTGGGTCCTTGTATGTGGGCTGTGCTCTTGGGGAGGTGGCGAATGTAACTGCTACTCCACCAGGGCTCTCCAGCAGCAGATGCTTTGAAAGTTGACCAGGATGCCCCTGACGCTGGGATTTAAGCCCAAGAGTTGTTGGCAAGAGAGAAGAGCAGAGAAAAGAGCCAGGGTGGGGAGTCTGGAGGATGCAAGGAAGTGGTTCCAGTGTCTGGGGTGAACATTTCAGTGGGGGATTCAGGGGAAAACAAATCCAGGTTGTGGGCACAATAACGGAGACAGTCTTTCACCATGGATGGCCCAGCATCCAAGGATGTCACCCTTCTCAGGCACACATTGGCAGCCTTGGGGGGCCTGCGGTTGGTGGACAGACGCTGCCCTTCCTTGCCCTCCATGGAACGCTGGGGCCATCGTCTACACAGCCTCCCGACGGTGCCCATGGCATTGAGCCTCCATTCCACCTGGTAACTGCACGTGAACACACCAGAAACGGGTTTCTCGTCCTTGCTTCTCCAGGCCCCTACCTGCATGTCCTGGGAACACTCCGAATAAACGACTTGCCCTCCAATTCTTGTCACAGGGTCTTCTTGTAGAGAACACAACCCGACACTATAGCTCACCACCCTCTAAGTTTCAGTTTCGGCCTCTGTCAGATGGGAAGTCCAACGTGGGGCCCTGAAAACTGGGAGGACACCACGTGGACAAGAGGTTCCTGACGCTGTAGCCAGCATTAGCGGGTACAGGATCAGGGCTTCCTCGGGCACACAGTTGGTGTCGCATAAAAGCTCCTGCCCGCTCAGACTGCCCATGACAGCCTAGCTTTTCTGTTCCTGCCAATCAAGCCCCACAGGTAAGCCGAGCCCTCAGGCCTGGCCATTCCCAAGGCTCTTTGTGGAAATCTTCCAGGGGGCCTCCCATGCTAGCAGCGAAGGGATCTGGGGGGACCTCCTGACAAAAGGATGACAGAGGCAATCTGTGATCTGTGATGGAATTCTGGGCTCCTCTAGGCTGCATAATAATCGTACTCACTCCTGGGCAGTGAGCCAGGCCCTCGTCCAAGCTTCCCAGGCTTCATCTCCTCGAAGCCACTCAGCAGCCTCAGCTTCTGCATTTGTCCCATTCCACAGTCAAGGAGGCTGGAGCTCAGGGAGGCTGGGTCACCTCCTCAGGCTCTCACAGCCAGGCAGGAGGAGAGCCACGATTCAGACCGGAGGCAGGACGGTGCCTCCCTCACCTTCCATGCCCCGTGCCTGGTCCAGGCTCTGTGCGGAGAAGGAGCTTTGGAAATGGTCCTTGGAGTTAATTGAACCCAACGAGGCCTTCCAGAGGAAATAAAAAATCCTCTTTCTTCTTGAACACAGAGTGCTGGGGGCCATTTCTGGAAGTCCAGATCCTAGCACAGAACCTGGTACATCATGATGTTCAAGTAGGGCCCATGGATCAATAAAGGAATGCACACTTCATATTCTAGACCAGAGTTGACACTGTGATTGCCTTAGGAGATGCACAATAAGGTTTTCCCAGTCTGCTATTCCTGCTGCATTCGTCCATGAGGACTGCCCACGTCTGCGGCTGACTACCACCTCCTTCACTCCCCTCTGAGCTAAGTTAAACATGCATGAAAGGTGCTTGGATGGGGCACGGGAAAACCCATAGCAAGCACCCACTGTGGGCTCCACCGTCTTATCACCTTCCATCCACAGTAGCCCTAGAGGCAGGGCTGCAGGGCCCTGATGAGTAAGACTGAGGCCCAGAGGAGTTCAGGGGTACCCTGGCAAGTTAGGGGTTGGCTTCGGATGGATCCCAGGTCTGCTTAGCCCTGAAATGCATGCCCTTTCTCTACTACCAAAGGTCTCTCCAGCCCCAAGTTGCTTCCCTTTCCCATGCAGTGTCACCAGTGCAGATCTCAGAACGTGTAAACCTGGTGACACTAGATCCGTCACCTCAGGGTAGAGTGAAGGAAGCACCCAAGGATCAATTTACTAATTCGAGGACAATGAATTATTCACACCGCCATTAACTTGGAGGCCCTTTCCACCTCACCTCTCTTTCCCCTGCTCCGAACCTCACATCTGACCTGCCCTGAGCTCTGCAGACTGTCGCCCCACTGAGGACATGCTGGCAGAGCTGGGGTCCTGTCTGCTGCTGGCAGTGGCACTGCTAGGCCCAGGCTCCAGGGTCCAAGCCATGAAAGGTAGGAGCTCCTGGGAGGTGGCAGGGGCTGGAAAGAGGGAGGGAGGTAGACAGGTGGCAACTGGGGTCTCTGGAAGTTGCCATGTGGGAGAGCAGAACATTTTTTAGGGAAGTTGGCTGAGTTGAAGATGTATTTGTTTCTAAACTGGGGGGGTGCCTTGTGCTGGATGCTTTATGTATATGTGGATATACATATATATCCAGGTGGATATTAGTGTCCCATTTCACAGATGAGGGAGCAGGGTGAAAGAGAAGTGACCTGTCCATGGCTGCGTGATTACCACAGAGAGGAGTATGGCTCAGAGAACTATGAAGGTATTTTGCTGGAAGGAGTCTTTATTCTCCTCCTGAGAGCCCACTGTACTCCCCACTGGCAGCCATGTGGACTCCAGCTTCCTTATGATGGCATTCATTGCCCTCTGATTATTGGTGCTGTCTCCATGTAACATCCATCCTACTTCTCTGCGTCCCTTGGGTCCCCCTGCTCTGGCAGAGGATCACACCCCATCTGGAGTTGCTACACCCTCAGGGCTTTCACCTGCTGTCCCCTCGGCCTGGAAGGTCCTTTTCTCTTTTCCCACCTGAGAGCATCCATCAAGCTGGGGGCAAACACCACTTCTGCACAGAAGCCTTGCAGATTCCTTTGCCAGACTCAGAAGCAACCTTCTTGAAAGAACCAGAACCCTCTTACAACACTTCAGTGCCAGATCACTTTGTGCTCCTCCAGCCCTCAAGAATTGTTTGCCTGTCTATGAAGTCGGGGTGATATAATTTCGCCCCCTCTTCAACAGAGGCACAGGTAGTGAGGCTGAGCAAACAGTCCTCAGCCTTTTTCCTGTAGGCTCAAGTGGGGCTCAGGAGATATAACTGCCAGTCACCCAGTTGGTGGAAGAGATGGGCTGCACACCCAGTGTCTTGCTCCATGTTGGGATGTTCCGCTTTCCCAGCCACTTCAGTGACTGGGGGTGGCCCTGGGGATCACGGGATGACTGAGTCCTGGAAAACAAGGTCCCACTGGGCTGGTGCTCGGGGCCTCCTGGGCCCCTGGGGTTCTGCTCTAACATACTCAAGGTTTGTTCTGTCTCACAGGAAAAGTAGGGGGAAGGGCAAGAGCAGGCACTGGACGCAATGTCCCTCTGTCCTCCTGCCATAGAGACAAGAATCAGACACCATCCTGCCCTGTCCTGCCCCAGGGGCCGAGCTGGGCGCTGACCCTGGGAGCTGGTATGCATCTTGCTGCCACTATCCACCACAGCTATCTTTTCTGTGGGCACAGCTGCCGCAGGGAGCTGCCATTGTCCCCATTTCTCATACATGACTGAGGCTCAGGGAGGCTAAGTCATGGTGAGCCTTTGTGGTCTGCAAGTTTTTTAACCCCACTTTCCTCCCAGCCCCTGCCTCTGGCCTCCAGTGTTGAACCTGGGTCCACGGATTTTCAAGTCTGCATCTTACTGCCTGAGACACAGAGGGGTTGTTTGTTTTTGGGGGTGTGTGTGTGTGTGTGTGTGATTTTTTTTTTTTTTTTGAGTGTGAGCCTGTTTATACCATTCCTCCTCCAAACCTTTCCTACCCAACAAACCCCAGTGTGACTCTTGTCCCTCCCCTAACATTGCTGGCCCCTGCAAGGTGGACCCCCTCCTTCGGCTGCAGACCCTTTATGTGATCACAGTGCAATCCCAAACCTGGCTTTGTCTCATTTGCCTGAATCCCACTCCCCCAGCTGTGAATTCCCCAGGGACTAGCCTTCTCAGCACAGGTCTGGTATAGGGCACGTGCTTGGGTCTCTCTCTCTCTCTCTCTCTCTCTCTCTCTCTCTCTCTCTCTCTCTCTCTCTCTCTCTCTCTCTCTCTCTCTCTCTCTCTCTCTCTGTCTTGCAAGTGCTGGAAACCCAACCCAGATGAACATAAGCAAAAGGAGCAATACATTGCTGTGTAACTAGGGAAGCAGGAATGTAGCTGAGCTGGGTTCAGGGATGCCTTGGCTTCAGGGTCGTTCCACTCTTCCCATGGTTCTTGCTGTCCGATGACAAGCTTTCTCTCTGGGCCCTGTGGAGGGATGTGTGCTGGACAAACCAAAGCAATGGAGGGCAGCTAGCACAAGTAACTTCCCTTTCTGTACCTCAGTTTTCTCATCTGTAAAATGGAATAATTAATACCTGCCCTGCCTCTTTTATGAGATCGTGTGAGGTTATCAGATTATTCACTCATTCAGTCACTCATTTACATTCATTCATTCACTCATCCTTCATGCATTCAGCAAACATTCACAAAGCACCTGCTTTGTGCCAGATACTGTTCTCGGTGCTGGGATACAACAGAATAAAAAGATTAAAAAGAAAAACAAACCCACTTTTCTAGTACTTACAACTTTTCAGAAAGAGATGAGTCGAATCAAAGAAATAAAACGAACAGTACCTTAGACAGAGATGAGTGCTATGCAGAAAAATATTGCAAAAGGGGAGAGAAGTGCAGAGATGGAAGAGGGTTTCATTGTAAAGCTTCACTAAGAAGCTTTGATCATGAATGGGCTGCTTCTTTTTTTTTCAACTTTTAATTATTAAAAATTTCAAACATAGAGAAAAGAGCATAATGAATCTCTGTTTCCATCAACCATCTTCAACAATGATCAACATTCTGCCTTTCTTGTTTCTTCTATCCCAACCTGACCTTGAGGGGTCTGGAAGAATTAAAAGTCAATCACAGGTATATTATTTTCACCCATAAATATTTCAGGGTATGGCACACCCTGGGGGCCAAGAGCTTTAGCTGACTGGGCACTGTCCATATAGATCCCAAGGTCCCTGGTTCAAGAGCCGGGACCCCGGGGAAACAACCAAGATGAACAACTAAATAAAATAAATAAAATGCTTCTTCCTCCTCTCTCCTTCTGCCTGCCTGCCCACTCATCTTCGTTCCTGCCTATAACTTCCCTTCAAAAGAAATATTTCTGAGTATAACTCAAATGGAGAAAGACATAAATAAACAAATCATACCAATATCATTATAATGGCACTATCATAATTCCTTAATTTTATCTAATACTCAGTTCATGTTCAGTTTTCTCCAAATCTCATTACTTATTACTTTTACAGTCTTATTACTCAGAATCCAAACAAGGTTCCTATCTTGCATTTGTTTGATATTTGACTTTTGAGTCTCTTCATATAAGAGCTGTGATTTCTTTGTCTCTGCTTTATTTACTGTTGAAATACCTGGGTTATTGTACCTCAGAGAATTTCCCACATTCTGGACTCGGCTTAATGTATCCTTGTGGCATCATTTAAACTCTTCCTCTAACTTCCACATTCACTGTAACGTATAGACAGAGCCAGAGATTTTATCAGATTTAGTTTCCTTTTTTTTTTCCTTCCAGGAATACGTTCTAGCAGACGGTGGGTGTGCATTACACTGGCAGGCACGTGTTTTCCAGTGTTCTGCTTCTGTTTGATGACGGACCTGTGAGATCAGGCGTCGTTAGCCTAATCCATCCAATATAAAGTTCTCTATAAAGTTAGCTTTGGGGGTAGTTTTTTAATTACAAAAATTGTCAGACATTTAGCTAAGTTGAGCAAATTTTACAGGAGATACCTGTCTCCCCAACCATCTAATTTAACCTCCTAGCATTTACATTTTACCCTGTGATTAAAATGGATATTGATGATGTTGCCTAGATATTATTTCACTGAAGTTTGCAAGAGTGTGACTTTCAAATGTTGTTATTCTTTCTGGTATCCTCTGTAAATTGCAATTTTCCTTCATCAGCTATTGGTTATCCCAAAATACAGTCTCTAAAAGGAAAGGCAAAGTAGATACTTAATATTTTCTCTTTCTGTTCATCAGTTTTCAAAATATGAGCCAGTGTCCCAGCAATCTGTAGAAAAAAGCAATACATTTCTTTTGAGTTGTGTTATGAATTCGTGAATCTATATACCCACATCGTATATGTATATATATATATATATGTGTGTATTAAATGTCTCAATTCACTGCAATCATTTTTTTTTTTTTTGACTCTCAAATTGTACCTTCTAATGAAAGCCTCTTTAGGTAGTTTCCTGTTTGTTTTTTTAAAGAGAGGTGGAGGCAGGAGTTAAGGCGAGTAGGCAGGCAGGCAGGAAGACAGTGGAGGAAGAAACACTTTATTTATTTTATCTAGTTGTTCATCCTGGCTGCTACTCTTCCAGGTCCTTGGGATGTGTGAGGACTGTGCTCTTGGACAGAGGTGGCTGACCAAACCACTACTCCACTGGAGCACATGGGTTTCTGTGTCTTTTGACACAATTTCATTTGACTTTGATAGCTTCTTTGTTTTCTTGTGTGACAAGACATCCAAGGTGTATTTGGCATATTTTCTGTCCTAAACCAAAATCATTTTTCTAAGAAGACCTGCCTCATTTTACTTGGATTTAGTAATCCTAATCTAAAGTGTACGACTAAGAAATGGGGAACCTGTACATAGAAAAGTATTTTGACTTTTAATAATCACTACAATAAAAAATAATTAAAAATAAAGTGAGTACAAAATGCTACTGGAATATCATTGCTTCTAGACCTTTTTCATGAATAGAGGTAGGAAATTATTTTGGAACTAAAAATAAATCTTAGATTCACAGTGATGTTTTCAATTCAAATGAAAGATCCCAAGGATTCTACTTAATTTTTTAAATTTTATATTCATATCTCCTTTCTCTTGCACTGAAAATCTGAGTTTCTGTGCTACTAACATCCTTGCTTTATTCTAATATATGCTACATACATATGAATATATATAATACAGTGAAACAAGGAGATATATATGTGTATATATAATATAGTGAAACAAGGAGATATATGTATATATAATATAATGAAGCAAAGATATATATGTGTATAGATAATATAATGAAACAAGGATATATATGTATATATAATATAGTGAAACAAATATATATATAATATAATGAAACAAGGAGATATATGTATATGTAATATAATGAAGCAAAGATATATATGTGTATATATAATATAATGAAACAAGGATATATATGTATATATAATATAGTGAAACAAGGATATATATATATAATATAGTGAAACAAAGATATATACATGTATATATATATAAACAATACTAGTGAAACAAGAGTATTTATTACTATTACTAATGGTAAGTCTACTGAAGAGTTTAGATTTCTCTGTCGTTCATTTTGTCTTTGCAATATATTTCACTAGGAATGTACAGTCCAAATAGTATATTTTAGAAGCATTTGAAATTGTTTTCCCCCATATTAATGTGCTTCCAGCTTGATGTACTGTTGTTTGAGATATTTAGGAATTACTTAGCATTTTTTTATCTTTTAAAATTATACAAAATATTTTTACGATTATAACATCAAAATTATAGAACAAGTTGCATCAAAAACAACAGCTCTAGCAGTGCACCTTGGTGGCCTAGCGGATTAAACCAGTTGCAGCTCACATACATCCCAGGCTCCCTGGTTCAAGACCAGGGGCCGGGGAAACAACCAGTGATGGAGATCTAAATTTAAAAATAAAAAATAAACTTCTTCCTCCGGTCTCCACCTGCCTGCATACTTGCCTTCAATCCTACCTGTACCTTTCCTTAAAAAAAACAACAGCAACTCTATAGCAGGTACGCACTTGTGGCTCAGGTGACTGAAACAGCTGGGTATGAACCGTTTCAAACCCAAAGGACCATGGTTACGATGGGGCAGGAGAGGGCCTGGTAGGGGCAGAGAGAGAAATCAAAATAAACAACTCAGCAAATAAATAAAAATGCTTCTCTTCCTTTTGCTCTAAAAAATAATAAAGATTTAAAAATAAATACATAAATACGTAAAAATAAAACGCTTAAGCAGTCATGCCTGTTTCCTTCCTCTATTTACTCCTTCCCCTGACAGAGAATCTTTTTTCTTTTTTTTTAAGGAAAGATGCAGGTAGGCAGGCAAGAAGAGAGAGGAAGAAGCATTTTAAATTTATTTTTATTTAGTCATCCCTCTGACCCAGCACAGGAACTTGGGTCCTTGGGATGTTCATGGACCACATCCAGCCAGAGGTGGCAGACCAAACCACTACTCCACCAGGGCATGCCGAGAATCCTTTTTACTTGTTTTCTTCCATTGTTTTCTTTCTTTAAAAAAAAAAAAAAAAAGCAAATATGTATATAATAAGAATGTCCTTTTAACATCGTAATAGCTGTACATATTTTCACTCTTGGTGTGGGGGGATTCTTATGATTGTTAATGCTGGAGCTCTCTCCTGCACATACTAGGGTCTAGCATATAGCACTGTTTTATCTACAGTTACAGGCCCACTGCAACACTTCCTATCTACTTTCCCTCCTGTATTTTTCTCCATAGCACTTACCACTAGCTACATGTTCTACATTTTACTTATGCTGATTGTCTGTCTTCCCCACTGGAATACAAATTCCATAAGGACAGGAATTTTGAGCTGTTTTGTTCCTGCTGTAACCTCTAGTGCTTAAATAGTATTTGTGGAATGAATAAAAGGGTGCTTGATAAGTGAAGAATAAGTAGACGAATCAAAACATAAATGAATTGACTTAGGATCGTGGTTCCCCCAGCCCATCCCATCCCAAAGTCCCAGCTTTGCAGCGGGGTCCCCAGCCAAGACCCCAGCACTGACTCGGAGCCATCCTCCTCTCTTGCCCCAGGTGTCAAGTGTGGGGGTGTGCTCTCGGCACCCTCAGGAAACTTCTCCAGCCCCAACTTCCCCCGGCTCTACCCCTACAACACGGAGTGCAGCTGGCTGATCGTGGCGGCCGAGGGCTCCTCTGTGCTGCTCACCTTCCACGCCTTCGACCTGGAGTACCACGACACCTGTGACTTCGACTTCCTGGAAATCTACAATGGGGCCTCTGGAGACCAGGGCAACCTGCTGGGGCGGTTCTGTGGCCAGGATCCCCCGCCCCCCTTCACCTCCTCCTGGCATGTCATGTCTGTTATCTTCCACTCAGACAAGCACGTGGCCAGCAGAGGCTTTTCCGCAGGCTATCAGAAAGGCAAGGGGACTTGGCAGTGGAGAGGGTGGCTCCTGCGTGAAGGGGAGGGAGCAGCGGTGAGACTGACAGGGTCTCTGCATCTCAGCATGTAGGTTCCTCGGTAGCTAGGATGCTCTGGAAGCTCATGGTGGGCAAAGCCAGCCTGTTGTGATCTTGAGAGTGGTGGGCACCCACCTTCATGGCAACGCTCCCCACCTCGCCCTCTGTGACTCCTGGGAGCCCTGAGAAGGCCTTACTGTGCTCAGGAATGAAGCCTCTCATGTTCTCTGACCCTGTTATCCTTAGCCCTGCCTATGGCAATAGGACACAAGAGTGAACACCATGCTGCCACAGTGCTGATCCCTCTCTCACACAGTTGCTTCATGGGCACAGGAAGTGCCCCCATCATCCCCAGGAGTGGAAGGGCCCTGGGGGTGGTCTGTGGAGCTGTGATGTGCTCCCTCCCACAGCTTCTCTTGAACACACCATCATATCGTGGGCCCCTGACGCCAGCTGGATCCCACAAGCAGGCTCACCATCCACCTCTCAGGCTAGCAAGGGGAGCAGAGGCCTTGCTTTCTTTGCCTTCCTCCTGGACTCACGCCTCCTGGCTCAGGCTTCTCTGCGTGCGTCAAATCTCCTCCCTTTTCACCAGGTCAAAACCAAAGGCCTTGTTCATGTCAGCTCAGATGATAGACAACTGCCCTGATGCACAGGGCCCACCGATAGCAATCCAGGGGACTCAGGTGGGATGCTGGTCCCTGCGGGCTTTGGAGGCATAGAGTTGTCGGGTGCTAAAACACAGGAACCACAGACTGGTCTGATGGTAGTTGGGGAATTTTAGACCCTTAGATTTTTAGAATGATAAGATATCAAAGTCATAAGCATCATGAGCAATGCTTTCCAGCATTTTTAAAACAGCAGTGCCGTTATACCCAATGGAACCTTATGTTAATCCCTGATACATAACAGATACAGGCAGGATTTTAACGGCATGCATTTATTTTGCATTAAGTCCATATTTTTGACATTTACTTCATATAAGCCAATCATTGAAAACACAAGTCAATGCTGATGGCCGCCAATGAGTTAAACTTTTTCATATGAGACATGTGGCTATGGATGCTGTCTCTAATTGCATTAAAAATTTGAAATACAGCATAAGACTGAAATTTGCACCAGATGCCTGCCTGCAGAGTGATGCCCCGGGGCCACCATGGAGTCCCACAGCACCATTTGAAAGCCTCTGCTGTGTTAGCCTTGGAACGGGTCTCACAGGCTGTCAAAACCTGCCTTCTCGTTTCACAAACAATAAATCTGAGACCAGAGAGGGACTGGGCCTTTCAAGGCCACACATCTGGGAAGGGGATAGCCTAGGAAAAGAAGCCAAGTCCTTAGTCACCCAGCACAGTGAGCCGTTCACACGGCCCTGCCATGGCGTGAAGTCCCAGGAAGCGTACCCCGAATGTGGCCCTCCCCGCGAGTCACGGCCTTCCTCATTACTCACCTCCTGGTTGTAGTGGCCACATTGGGTTTCAAAGGCATTTTACCAGCATCTTCTCAGATCCTGCACGTTTGAGTCCCGGGTCCAGACTGCTCTTATGATTTCTAATATCCCTGTGAGGCTCAGAGAGGCTAGGCTACTAACCCAGGGCCCCAGGGCTAGTAGGAGACAGAACTGGAAGGATACCCGGCCTCAGCTTACCTCTTCTTCATCACATCCTCTCTCTGTGCCTCAGTTTCCTTGTCTACTAGGTTGATAATATTCCTGGTCCCAGGCAACTCAGCCTCTGCCCCACTGGCCCGGTAGGAGGGAACAGTGAGAATCACAAGGTCAAGTGCATAAGATCTGTAGTAAGTCTTCTGGGTTCAAATCCCACTCTTTCTGTGTGCAACCAGTGACCTCCAGTAACCCGCTGTCAACACCCAGCCCATGTCCCCTGGGCTTTGCCACTTCAATGGTTCCTGCCAAGCTCTGTATCTCTTTGCTTGAGGGCTTTCTCTGAGGTCTCAACAGGTCCCTCCTACCCGAGCAGCCCTCAGAGTGGACTCTCGGGAGGTGATGCATACATGTGTCTAAAGGCTCCAGCTCCCTCTCTGTTCTTAGTCCCCCAGTGGCTCTCAGCAGCTGGCTCAGCAACACTCTTTTAAGGCCACTTCCCTATCCTGTCACACTCCCTCATTCCTGGGATTCCCTGTCACTCCCGAATAAACTCCTTGTACGCAAACCCATTTCCCAGTGTCTGCTTGGGCGAACCCAAATTCACACAGGTAAGATACTTCTCACGCATCCACTGTCTGGGCTGTAAAATGGGGGAAGCCATTGCACCTTCCTCGTCAGATCAGGTAATGCCTTAAAAAGATGGCGCAGGGCCTGCCGGCCCCTTAGTAGCTAGTGCTCAGCAGGAGATTCTGTGGGAGCAGCACATTGCGGGGTGTCTGGTTCCTGAGGGAGGCGGTGGGTGGGTGGTCGGTAGGGGAGTTTTGGGGAGGGAGCAAAGTTAGCTCAACCGGGCTCCCTTGCAGATGCATGTGGCGGCGTTCTGACAGGCTTGTCAGGAGTCCTCGCCAGCCCTGAGTACCCCAGCAACTATCCCAACAACGCGGAGTGCCGCTGGGCGATCCGGGCCGCGGGCCCCGCCACGGTCAAGCTGGTGTTTGTGGACTTTCAGGTGGAGGGCAGTGAGGAGTGCACCTACGACTACGTGGCTGTGCTTGGGGGGCCCAGGCCCACCCATGGGCATCACTACTGTGGCAGCGCCCGGCCCCCCACCCTCGTGTCGCTGGGCCACGAGCTGCAGGTGGTCTTCAAGTCAGACTTTAACATTGGAGGCCGGGGCTTCAAAGCCTACTACTTCTCAGGTAGGAGGGGCTGTGCGTGCTGGCCCCTGTGCCCCCTTCCTGTACAGCCACGTCTCCTGCTTTGACCTTCCCCCTCTGGCCCCCTCAAGTGTTCTCCAACATCCTTCCCTGCTCAGTCAGTATTCAGCAGAATAACCGTGTCACCTCCTCTTCTGTGTGAAGGCTTCCTGCTTCACCCAGAAGCCATCCCTTCTTTCAACTCCTTAGAGATGTTTTTCACTGCCATGATCTAAAACACATCTTTTCTATATGTGACTTGCGTGTCAATCTCTCCTTGCCTGGCTGTGAGTTCCTCTGGGTTTATTATCTTTGTACCTGCCACACAGTAGGCATGCAGTTAATGTTTGTATATGTGAATGAATGAACCGCAGGGAGTTCTAGGGGAGGAGAGAAAGAAACAATGACATTCCCGTGCAGTCTGTACTAGCAGTAAGAATATGGATGACTTCCTGGAGGAGGAGAGATTGAGCAGTGCTTTGAAGGAGCTGGACAGAGGCAGAAGACAGGGAAGGGAGTTCAAGCAGAGGGATCAGCTTGTGCAAAGGCGCGGAGGACAGAGAGGGCTTGCCGTGCTTGTAGTACTAGGAGATGTTTGGTAAGGCTGGAGGTAGGGCTGGATGAGGGGCAGTGAGAAAAGGGGCAGAGTCAAGTCATAAACCACCGTGTTTGTCAAGCTCAAGTTTGGACAAAACTCCGAGGACAGGTATTACAGATTATTTTAACAGGATCAACACTCATGAAGGAGATTGCCCCTTGGAATGACAGTCCCAGCTTTCAGCTAGTTTCAGTCTAAAGCAGGATTTAGAATCAATTGTCCGCGTTGCTGGTCATGATGCCCACAACTTGTGAGGGCAGCTTGAGCGCCCCTGTAAATGCCTGCTGCTTGAGCTGCAGCTGCAGGGGTGTCACTTTCTGCCCTTCTCACCACTGCTCCTTCCCCACTCTCTCCCTCCCAGGAGAATGCCAGGAGGTATACACAGCCTTTCGAGGCAACTTCTCCAGCCCACAGTACCCCAGCCCCTACCCCAACAACATCCGGTGTCACTGGACCATCCGCCTGCCTCCAGGCTACCGTGTCAAGGTGTTCTTCCTAGACTTGGAACTGGAGGGGCCCAACAGCCTGACCAGGACCTGTGACTTCGACCATCTGTCGGCCTTCGATGGGGCCAGCGAGGAGGCACCCCTGCTGGGGAATTGGTGTGGCCACCACCTGCCCCCACCCTTCAGCTCCAGCCACAACCAGCTCCTGCTTCTGCTGCACACGGACCGCAGCACCGCCCGCAGGGGCTTCTCTGTGGCCTACATTGGAGGTCAGCTGGGTTTGGGGGCATGGGTTAGTGCATGGAGCTAAGACAGGATTCTAGGTCTTTGCAGCCTCCTTCCCCCATCCCACCAGCTTCTCCTGCTCCCCATGAAGAGTCTCCCCGCATTTTTTTTCAGATGGCCGCATCTCTGCTGACTCCTGCCAGTGACCTTTGAAACCATACCAGTGTGGCCGACCTGGCCATGGTCCTACTTTTCCAGCTTCTGGCCCCACCATCCTCCCCATCAGGCTCCTTCCTCTCTCTTGTACTCTGATTATTCCTCTGTGTCCCAGGGTAATATGTAAAATATGGTAATATTATTTATGGTAAATAATTCATATAGCCATGGGGATGCAAGCCAGCCTTGCTTCTGTCAGTCAGAAATTCTGACTGACAGTGGTATGAACAAATGGCATTTGTTTTCCTCCTGTAACAAGAAATCTGGAGCTGGGCAGCTGCTGTGTTGATGCAGGAGCTCAACACTGTCCCAGCCAGTATTTCTGGGATTCTCTTGGCCTCATGACAGCAAGATGGCTGCCACCATTCCTGGCATTGTGTTCATGTTCCTGGTTAGAAGGTAGGGGTGGTGCCGGACACATGTGTCTCTCTATAGGAAAGCAAATGCATTTTCAGAATGCCTCGAAAGACTGCTTCTTGATCTCATTGGTTTGAACTTGGTCACATGGGCCATACCTCACTGCAGAGGAAGTTGTTTTTCTACCTTCCATAGTGCAGATTGTATTTGGCAGCCAGCAATGTCCAGTCTCTCCCTCCTCTCATCATCCTTTCTGGGCCTGGAACCAGAGGGCCTGAGCTTTGCACCATGTTGCCCTCTGCCCGAAGACTTCGCTGCAGTCGTACAAGCAACTGGTGGTGCGACCAAGATTAGAATTCACTCCTCTGCCTGCAGGATCGAGAGCAGCACTCAGGGCTGAGCTCAGACAGACCACAGCCACATCCTAATGCTGCCTGTGGCTGTCCATCCAAGAGGGCTCATCTGGGAAACAGATTGATGACAGGTGACCTTGAAGATGAAACAAGATAACACAGGTCATGGCGCTTGGTTCCCGGACATCCTCCTGAGAGTGAATTTCTGTCCTTCATGTGTTCAGGCCTATTCTCATTCAAAGGATCTTTCTCTTACCTTAACACCCCCCACCCCCCACCACACACACACAATAGGAGCTAGGAATCTCAGCGAGGGGCAGGGGAAGCAGCAGAGCTGCAATAAGTTATTGCAGCAAAGTGATGCGGGCAGACCAATCTCTCTGGGCCTCATTCCGCATCATTGAAAAGCTGAGGGAGGGGAGCTGGCCCTCTGTCAGAGCAATCCCCTTCTCATGTGGCACTTGGAAAGCCATGTGCCATCGGCGCTCCATCACAGCAAGCTGCCAGGTTGCTTTCTCTCTGTGGGTTCAGTTTTTCTACCTGCACAATGATGGCACTGGTTAAAGATCTTTAAAATCCCTTTTGACTCTGATAGTCCTCTCTGGGCCTGGGTCCTCTCCAAGCTCTGTGTGATCTTGGACAATCCTCTTCTCCTTCTGATGGCTAGAGACTGAGAATGGGGCAGCTCTGGTGCTGGCTCATTTGTTCCAGGAGCTTCAGTGAGGAACCCCCCACCACTGCCCACCTCCCTCCCCAGATCTCTGTGACAGCCTAGGGTCAGACAGGAGCACGTGTGCTGGGCAGGGCTTCAGATGTGGCCCTGGCTGTGGGCGGCCTCTCAGCATCAATCAGGGGTGACACACAGTTCAGCGCCACCGAGATCATCGTGGGAGACGGCGGGCCCATAAATACCCACTGCCCAGACACCAGAGGCTGAAATATGTCTGAGGCATTTCCCGGAGAGGGATTGAGAGTTCCAGGCTCTGTCTACCAGCTTCTTTCTTTCCCTCCCAGCAGTGAGCCCCCTTCCTTCTCCAAACCTGCCCCCCACTCCCACCTCCCAGCAAGCACCGTCTCCCACACGAATGCACACACACAAGCATTTTCATGCACACATGCATGCAAATACACACATGCTTGCAAATACACACATGCTTGCAAAACCCATGTACTTAAGGGGCCACCAAATAGGGTGGAGAGACCACAACATGGCAATCCAATAGACTCGGTGATTAAAATCCCACATTTGGTCACTGCAAACACCTTCATCTCTCAGGGCTTCATTTTCCCAAACTGTAAAATGGGTCCAGTCATGGCCACCTCACGGGATCACCAGGGGGAGAATGTGAGGCTTCCTTCATCACTCTTTTCAAACTGCATGTCCCCACCATCACTACCAACTCTGCTCTTTCTTCTTTCCTTGGTTCTCTTTCAGACCACACTGTGGCTTAAGGTATATTTTATGTATTTACTGCCCACTCCGCTCAGCTAGAATATAAACTCCAAGTGGGCAGAATGTGGACTTTTTTTTCCATTTCTGTATGTGGCTCTAATAGTGCTGCACATAGTTAAATAACCAGTAAATATTTGTCAGATGTCTGAAGGGATTGCCTGGCGCATGGCAAAAGCAGTCAGGGAATCGTAGTTTTTGTTATGATGAAGGAGATTCTTGCATTCATTAATTCAGTCATTCACTCAGCGTTCACTGTGCCTGCCGCGTCTGTGCTAGTCTCAGAGGACACTGGAAGCAGGCCGGGTGCGGCCCTGGGGAGCTCAGAGTCTGACGAGTTGGTGGAATAGCATGTTGGCGGAGTAGCGTGTTGGCGGAGTAGCGTGTTGGCGGAGTAGCGTGTTGGCGGAGTAGCGTGTTGGCGGAGTAGCGTGTTGGCGGAGTAGTGTGTGTCAAACACCCCCACACTGGATGAGAGCTGCCTCCATTTAGGGCTTGGTTTTTCCACCCACTACCTTTGGGTGGGGATTTGGGGAGGGTCGGGGGTCAGACTGACTCTTCCCTCAGGCGCCCAGCTCCTCCCTCCTGTCCCCAGTCGTGCCCATGAATGTGAGCTGCTCCCGAACGGACTTCCAGATCCTGATCTCCACGCAGGCGCTGGCCCCCCTGGAGCGGACCAAGGTCTACCTGGGCAGCCGGAGCTGTGCAGCCCAGGAAGTGGGCGGCAACTTCCGAATCCAGGCCCGTTTTGACACCTGTGGCACCGAGTCTCAGGTAGGGACTGTGGGGAGGGGGCAGGCCTGAAGGAGGGCTCTGAACCCTGCTGAAAGGCATCTACAGTGCGTGAGAGTTCAGCACAGGCCTGGCTACAGAATTCAGCCCTCTTGGCGTTTAGCTCAACAGTCCTTCTCAGTGTGGACACAAGAAAGAACTCAAATAGGGAGACAGAAAATGGGGGTCCCACTTCACCACTCCATGACAACCAAAGGAGGTTCCTCTTGCAAGGTCCCGTGGGCAGACCACCTCTTGAGGGCTTCCTGCTGGTCCTCCCTTCTCCTAGAGCACCCTGGGACAGTCAGTCCTCGCTCCTTTAACGCGCAGAGCTCTTTGAGCCCTACTGCGTCCTGCCTGGCCTCCTCCTTGACCCTGTGATCCACACCCACCACCAGCTCCAGTGACACCTCCCCCCAAAGCAGCAAGACGTACAGGTGAACTTTCCTACTCCCTTTGTATTTTGGAGGCCATGGACATGGGCCTGGGGTCCTCGGAGTCACTAGGCAGCAGCTCAAGGACTCTGGATATTTGTATTCTTGGGGACAGGTCTGGAAGGGAGAAGGAGAGGACAGTGGCCTCGATCAGATAGAGCCCCCCAGTTTTGGCATCCGGAGATTTGCCATACCAGCTTGGCAGGAATCACATCTCTGCAGCAGTCTTTATTCCCCCACCCCCAACTGAACCCCTACTGAAGTGGAGTGCCTGCCTCTGCCTCCACCAGGCCATCCCCCTGCTCCCCTTGCCCCTGGCAGCCACATTCCTTTGACCTGAAAGGAAGATAAGTGGGGGTTCGTCCAAGATAATCTGCCTTCACCCCTAGATCCCCAGGGATTTCCTCTGGGACAGAACCACATCTCATAGAGTCATGGCATGGTGAAGACAGAACCCTAGAAACAGGGAACGTGACTGCCAGTCTCAGAGTCACAGAACCACCAGAACTTGGAACCAGAGTCACAGAGACTTGGAGTCAACAGCATGGAAACACCAAAGCGGAGACCTTAGACTCAGGGATCCTTAGTGTGACCTTGATAAGTCAAGACCCGTGAGGACCAGTCTCTGCACTGGGTGGCTTTCAAAGATGCGGAGCTCAAATAGCCCACGGCAATGACAGCCTTCTCGTGCATCTCTAAAGCAGGAGAGGCTTGTTTCACAGTCGCCACACCACATCTTCTGTGGCCTTTCTTACCTCAGGTCTCTCACTCACTCAAAACCCCCAAACCTCCCCCCATTTCCACGTGGTGTGGTTCCCCCCTTCATCTTTACTTCCACCCCTTCACGGCATCCCCTTCCACCCTCACATCTTTCTTTGCTCAGTGTCCCCTTCTGTATCACAGGTTAAAGAACACCGTATCCTCAGAGGGTGTGGTGGCAGACAGGCTGAGGGCATGAATGACAAAGCCTCTTTTGGGGACATGGAATCAGAGCCTTTTAGAAGCACAGAGGTGGCAGACGTGCATTAGTCACTGGACCCACGGTTTGGTGATTCCGCCTCACTGCCTTCCCCCAAAGGATCCATACCTGCTCGTACCTGCTCACTCCGGTTTGGGCAGTGGCAGTTCTTAGACGTCTCATCTCTGAAATGCCACCCCACGGGCTGGGGGCGGTTGGACAGCTGAAGCATGGAGGGCCACTGCCCTGTGCCGCTGCAGCCCCTCCTCCAGACCACAGCAGGCTACCCTCAAAACTCTGCCCCTCGGCTGGCCCAATCACCCCACATCCTCAGGGCAGCATGCTTGCCTCCCTCTTCTGCAAAAGTGCTGCCAGGCCCCCACAAGTCATTCCTTAAAAACTCATATCCCAACCCAAAGGCCGTGCCACTGGGTAGCCAGGGACTCAGCATCAGGAACAAATCATTGCTGCGGACGTAACTGGGAGAAAAGATTCTAGAAACACTAGGCAGAGAGCTTCTAACAGGGAGGCAGGAGACTCAGCTTCTGGCTCTAACTCTGGGCAGTTGCTGGATCTCAGTAATTCATATCTGTAAATTGCCAAGGAAGGGAGATTGATTCAGGTGTATTGAAAGCTCCCTTTTGTTCTCTGTTTGGTTTGTTGAGGCGTGAAGGCTAAGAACACAGGTAAGATGTGGGCAGATCTAGGTAGCATATGTCCTCCGTCGTTTGCGTGCTGTGTGACCTCAAAAAGATTTAACCTCTGAGCCTCAGTTTCCTCATCAGTAAAATGGAGATGCGATGCCACTAAAAGAGGGTTACTGTGAGAATTAAATAAGGTGATGTCCTTAAAGTACAGAACCCAGAACATGACACGTGTCCCCCAAATGTCGTTGCTATTATTGTCACTGTCTTTAGTAGACCCTGTCTCCCGAAGCCAGTGCAAACATTGTCCCATCAGATCTGGTATTATCCTTCCATCAGCTTGCCCTCATAGTGCCCACTGACAGGGCCACTGAGTGGGAAGAGGGTGAGTGACCAAGCTGGGACAAGAACCCAGGCTCCTGGGGTGCTGCCCCCTTGGCACTGAGTCCCCCATATACAGGGGAGCAGGATCAGCCCTGGTCCCATCGGGTGTGAGCAGGTGCCCCATGATCCCACAGAGAAGAAACAACACTTCCGTGATCGTCAGCGTGCTGCACATTGACTTCTCGGCCGGCGGGCAGGAGGGCGTC
This sequence comes from Solenodon paradoxus, assembly GCA_004363575.1. Lineage (NCBI taxonomy): Eukaryota > Metazoa > Chordata > Mammalia > Eulipotyphla > Solenodontidae > Solenodon > Solenodon paradoxus. The sequence goes on along the minus strand of RJWH01001352.1, from coordinate 334,229 downwards.
CATGAGTACGAGGTCCGCTGTGAGCCACGGCGCAAGGAGGCTTCCGTGCACCTGCTGTCCGGCTCCAACTGGCTCGGGCCCTACGCTGCCCCAGCTGAGCCCCTGCAGGAAGCGCCACCCAAGGATGAGGAGGAGGCCCTGAAGGGCCCAATGGTCATGGTGACCCAGGACACCAGTGACATCGTCTTCCTGGGCCTTTGCATCCTGGCTGGGGTCCTCATGGTCATCGCTATTGTGGTCCTGATGCTGCTGTGAGCGACAGGGTGGGAGCCTGGCAGCCGGTATCACTGGGCGGCCACCTGGGGACCCCACGAGGGGGCAGGGCCGGGACTCGCGGGTGGGTTGGTGACCATGGGATGGTCCATGGTCCACCTCTGAGCCTCAGCTTCTGCAGGTCTCCCAGGGCTGGTGTGAGAGAGGGGGAGAATGGACAAGAGCTTGGTAACTGCAGTGTGCCATGCATGTGGGTGGAATTGCTGTTACTGTTGTCATTTTAAAGCTATTCTGCCACAGAAAAGAACTCCTGTGTGTGCTCTTTGCCGGTGTGGATAATCATGGTGACTGGTGACTGAGCCGATAAAACTGACTCATTCTGTAACGACACCACTGCTTTACCAACTCAGAGTACAAATTAGGGCATCTCTTCTTTTTCTCCCTAATTGCTCATCCCAATCCCTCCTTAGCAGGAAATTCACTATCCAGCCAGGGGCCTCCATCCTCCAGCTGACGCAGGAAACTTGAGGATTTCATCTAAAGGTCAATTCTGCCTCCGATAGGAACAGAGAGCTTGAAAGCCCGTCTTGTGCTGTCATTTCAGCCCCGGGCCACGTGGTGTCGCTGTTGAAGACTGCCCTTGCACATCCTGGCAGGTGGGGTCACAAGCCACAGGCAGACCCACACAATACTCAGTGATGCGGCTGGTGGCTGAGAACCGGTGTCTCTTTCATGTTGGAGTTTTTCCTTAAAGATAGTGACCTTTGACTGAACAACTAACTCAAATTCCATGTATCTCTGTCCTTATCCCTAATGTTGAGCTCAAATCACCAGTCTTTCCTTCTCCAGAGAAATTTTCTTTATAGGCCTTTAGACCTTCTCCTGCCTTTGGACTTCACTCAGAGCTACTCCCATCTACTCAGAGCTACTCCAGTTCACTACACTTTTCGACGTTCACACCACAGGGAGCAGGGTTTTTTTCCCAATACATCCCTGTGAGGAGACTGCTGGCATCCTTATGAAAATTGGTCCAATCCTTCCCAAAGCTCCCAAAGCTCTACATATCAAGAAGTGGAACAATCTTGTTAATGAAAAATAAAAAATACACTCATGGTACACTCTTTTCCTCAGCACACCTTTAGATTTGCATAATGAGTCACTCAAGTGAATCCTTCATAATAACAGAAATCTCCAAGTCAACCATACTGACCACCAGTATTAATAAAAATTTAAAAAATGTAGCCCAATTAAAAGTCCTTCAACAACCCAGCAGATGCTCACTGTTTTGCAGCTTTGTGTCTGTCATGGCAGGTTCCAGGCAGACAATAGTGACCAAGTCCGAGATTCCCGCATTCAAGATGCTTACTGTCAGGTGTAGCAGAATCAGGGAGAGAGACAGTAGATGATTTGGTAACTTGCAGAGAGAAAGAAAGAGAAAAGAGTCAAATTAAGCAAGGGAAAAAAAGTTGCCTGTTTATAGAGAGAACTGCTTAAAATTCAAGCTCTTCTTACTAATTACGTGAGCCAGTCACTTTAGTTCTGTATTTCCACCTGCAAAACAGGACCACAGGTCCTCACTTGCCACCAGAATATAGCAAAATGAGGAGTTAGGAAGTAGGGCAGGGAAAATGTGCCAACAGCAGAGCCTTGACAGCCACCCTGGGGAGGTGGGAGGAGAGGCCCCTTCCCTTTGTCTCACCCACCTGCTGCTCTCTACTCACTAAGCGAGGTCACCTCATCAGCTTGGTTGTACACACCCTGCATCTCAGTTTCCCTGTCTGGAGAGAAGTGGACACACGCTGGATGTTTTTGAGGACACTCTGGGGTTCTGCCCTCCAGGACCCATGTGTGGGGCCTTTGGTACTGCTGGTGGCACCTTAGGCAGGTGAATCCAAGCCACAGCTAGCCTTGTCCCAGTCAGTACATCAGGGTGGGGGGACAGCAGCCCAGCCTGTGCCAAGCCTCATTCTAAAACTGAGTGTACGATGTGTGTGTATGCGTGTGCATGCAAACACAGGAGTGTGTATGTGCACACAGGCACATATGTAGGAAAGTTGGGGGCCTCCATCTCCCAGCAGCTGATCTTCAAGGACCACTGCACAGAAGTCATATCTCCAGCTCTGCATCCAGACCACTAAGGGCAAGCCAGGGCTCCACTGCCTGCAGCTGAGTGACCCTGGGCAAGTCCTGTCATCTCCTTGAGCTCCACCTTCTGACCTGCAAAGTAGAGATAATACCACCACCCACTTCCAGCACACTGGAAGGATAAACAGAACTCAGGCATTTAAGAAGTATGCTCTCTCTTAAGCCACCTGTGAGGCAGGCACATGCCCCCATTTTACAGATGAGAAACCTGGAATTTGAGGAGGGAAAGCGCTACCCAGGGTCACCTGGCTGTGAAATGTGGAAGCTAGGCTGCAAGGAGACAGTTCTTCCTTCATCAGTGGGGCTATGCAGTCAGCTGGGGCCTCTTGGGACCCCAGACCCCCATTCTCAAACATACAGTTGTGTCTGGCTGGGAAGGGTCTGGGCTGGCAGAGAGGGAGAGGCTGGCTTTATCTTCACGGACATGTCCAGGTACTGCCATTCCCAGCCCTCCAGGAAGCCAGCACGTTGATTATCCTTCGTGAGTCGTAGGAAATGACAGTCTTTATGACAGCACAATGTCCATTAGAAATGAAAGGGCTGAAATGATACCCATTAGCCAACACGTCTTGGCCCTAGAAGAGTGTCTGGGCACAGGGCAGCGCTCCTATTCACCTGCCAGTTTCTCCTTTTCAGTGAGGGGAGCTGTGGAAAGAGAAAGGCTTAAGGCCCAGCTCCCTGCCCTCAGGCTCTGTGTCCCTGAGTCATGCTGACCCCAGCAGGGAGCTTTGTGCCCTCCTGCCGGCCTGCCCTGTCAGGCCAGTGTGCTGCTGAGGGAACCTGGGTTCAGGGGCACGCTAGATGGAGGAAAACACCTTCCGGCTGCAGGTCAAGCAGACCTGAGTTCATTTCCAGGTCTTTCCCTGACTCTCTGTGATGTTGGCAGACTGCCTACTACCCTCTCTGAGCTGTTTCCTGGTGAATAGATTTGGGGTAGAAAGACCCTCCTCACGTTGTTGTTGTGAGAATTGAGAAGTCTTGGTGAAAGTGCCACACAGGTGGCCTCACCTGGAGGTGGTTGGCGGGTGGGTCAACTCTCAGAATCAGATGGGGCTGCAAGAATGCAAGTCCCCATGCCAGCTCCTCAGTCTCCACACACTCAACCTGCCCTGCTGCTTGTCCACACGTCAAGGCCGTTCCCAGCCCCTGCCTTCCTGTCCCCAAGTCCCTCTGTGTGGAGGCCCTTGTGTCAGCGCATCGCTTAACGTGGCTCCTTCTCACCCGTCTCCTCCCAACAACCCCCAGACCAGGCATCCAAAATTGCACCACCCCGCCACTTGTCGCTTCTCTACCCCGTTGTCTCACTTGCCTTTTTCAGGGAATGACCGCCGCCTGAAATGGAGTGAAGGGTTTGCTCTTGCTCACTTGTGCCTGACTCACCTCTACAGAAGCAGTTCCCATCTTGTCCACCCTGCAGAGCCTGGCTCATGGGGCCTTCAGTGAGCATTTGTGGTTGAATGAGGCAAAAGGCGAGTACTGACTAGATGAATTCAACACAGTCCCTCTCAGTCAACCCCATGCATGTGGCAGTGCTGTACTTCAGTGCAGTCCAAGACCAGGACGCTCCCCAAAGGTCCTCTCTGCACCCCTCTTGGCACTGAGATGCAGGCGGGCCCAGACAGGGCCTCCCTCGGGAGCTCACTAAGGGGTAGAGCCAGCTCTAAGACACACAGCAGGGTTGGCAGGGACCAGCAGGCAACCCACCGAAAAGAGGGATCTGGAGAGAGTTTGTCAGAGGGCCTGCTTTCAAAGGTGTGGGCAGGTCTCAAACAAACCACCATGGAGGCCGTAGAGTCTGAGACAAGTAATAATGGAGGCCCTTAGCCTCTTCAGTTCTGGGGACTGAGGAGAGGAGGCTTGCATTTTCTGTAGGGACATGGTCAGCCTGGGGACACTAAAGGATAGGAAACCAGCCTGGCTGTTCTCCTGCCCTCCAATCTCTTGGGGGTTTCTCACTGGCTGAAACCAGAGCAGATGCGACAATGGAGATCACTCCCCAGGGTCACTGCAGGGTGAAGAGAGACAGTGATGTGAAGGGGTGAATGGAGACTAGACCAGAAATTTTGAAAAAGCTCCCAGAGACTTTGGGGAACAAGATAGGATTGAAATTACTGACTCAGGCATACCCGGGTGGCTCAGGTGTTAAGCCAGTGCCTGGGGAGCAGTCCGCATACAGCCTAATGACCTAGGTTCGAGGCCTGGGATCTGGGGGAACAACTAAAATGAACAACTAGATAAGTGAGAGGCTTCTTCCTCCCTCCTCTCTCTTCCTGCCTGTCTGCCTTCATTCCTGCCTGGATTTCTTCCTCTTTAAAAAAAAAAAAAAAAAGGGACTAACTCTACTTTTGTAAGTGCTAGAGATACCCAGAGGGACAATTCATGCTGCCAGGAAGCTCATCAGGCAGAGGAGGGAGAATGGTATCCCCTGTGTGGGGAACAGTATGTGCTAATGTAAAGAGTTGCGAAGGGGAGTCAGGAGGAGGGCTGGCGTGTGGGGCCTGAGATATGTTAGGAGGGAAGTGGAAAGGCCATCTAGGAAGCATTATTTAGGGCACCTGGATGGCACCAGCTACTTCTCTCAAAACAGTGGTGGAAGCAGCCCCCTGTGCTCTGGGCTTCAGAATGAAGGCACTCACTGGACCAAGAGGGCAATTAATACTTTTTTCTGTCAACGATGTCTTCTCCTGGGACACAGTCCACCATGCTGAAAGCTCTTGAGCTGTTGATACCACGCATGCTGTTGGGGAGTAAACCAGCTTGGCACAGTGAGCTGAACCCAGGGTCATACCTGATTCTGCCACCTCCTGGATGAATAACCTTGGCCTATCAATCCACCAGTTCTTTGGGTCTCCAACTCCAGAACCTACTGAGACCCAGGACCCAGACCAAAGCACTGGGGTTCAGAAAGGGATGTGTCAGAGACGATCTCGGAAGCTGGGTTTGGGAGTAAGGTTGCCATCTTGAACCTGCCACTAACTTTCCATGATCTCTCCAAGTCTCAGTTTCTTGATCTATAAATTGGGAATAATAGTAGGAGCATTTGTTGAAATTTACTCTCTACCAGGCAGAGGAAGGAGAATGGTATCTCCTGTGTGCGGAACAGTATGTGCTAATGTAAAGTGGTGTGAAAGAGAGTCAGGAGGAGGGCTGGATTTTTTGCATTTATTTTCCCATTTAATTCTCTAAATAGTAACTTATTATTTCCTCTAAGAAAGAGTAGAGGCAGGACTTAAACCTAGGCAGTAGGTCTGTCTGCAGAGGCCAGGCCTCAGCCAATTCCAGCAGAGGGGGTCAGGAGAGTCAACAAGAAAAACAGCTAACAGTCATTTACATTTACAGCTGCAACAAAATGCATGTTAGATATTAATATTGACACTCAGTGCCTGGTGGTGCTCTAAGAACCTAAGCTCTTTCCATAAAAGGATCCATTTAACCCTTGTAATAACATTGTGAGATGGGTACTGTTCTCTGTCCTATTTCACAGATGAGGAAACTGAGCATTGGGAAGTTGAGTAACTTGCTGAGGTCACAGCCAACAGTTCCATTAGGTGAAGCAAACACTTAGGGCCAGGAATCGTTCAAGACTCTTCCTCAGCATTCTTCATTGTTCAGGCCTCAGACACGCGTTGCTGAGGTGCAGAGTGCCTCTCTCGCAATCATGTGCTTCAACGTTCACGTCCTGCTCCTAAGCGGCAGCTCTAACATGTCATGGCACAGTGCCTGGGGGCAGAGCACAAACTCTCTAAGTCCTGACCGGTTCCTGGGTGCAGCTGTGATAGGGTTCTGTGCCCCTGCAAACTGCGGCTCCACTGTACCTGCCTCATCAGAGTTCAAAGGAAGTTCCCAGTGGAGCCTTAGAGAGCTGTGGCCACCCTGGTCTGTCCATTCTGCCCGTGTCGGTGTCGAACACTCAGTGCCCCAGCTGAGTCCAGCTGCACTGGACACTCGAGGGCTCCCCCGGGGTCACTCAGTGTTCCCCTCTCAAGTCACTGAGGCCCCGGGCTGGAATCCCTCCTGCAAAATCGGTGGGGCTCACTGCCCTCTGCTGGCTTCCTCCAAGCTGCCCAGGCTCCAAGCAGCAGCCTGTTTGGGAAGGCTGCCCTGGCCATCCCAGGGATCCCAGCGTCCCAACCCCACAGGAGCCCAGCCCCAGCGCTGCCCAGAGTATCCTCAGCTGCAGCCTCCCTTGAAGTCACTGGCAGAAATGGAGATAGAGTGGCAATGATTTCGATCCCCTGAGTCCCTGGGGACAAACAGGCGCCTCCCGCATCCAATGCTCACAAATGTCCCCTTTACAGGCGAGAAAGCTGAGGCTCTGTCTGCTGGTAAGTGGTGGGGCGGGGACTTCAGCACAGCTCCTTCTGGGAGCCCTTTCCATGAAACTGAAATCACACCGTTCTTCCAGATGCCCGCCTGCTCTTTGTGCCAAGAGGACCCATGGGGTATTTGTTCATACCTTTGTGGGCTGACCCTAAGCCGGTGGGTGTTGGGAAGACAGCAGTGTTGTGAGTGGTGTGGGCAGACCTGCCAATAACCCTACAGGGACACACCGCGTGAGCTCTGTGGCCAGAAGAGGAGCCCCCACGTGACCTGGATGCAGGGAAGGTCCCCTGGGGTCCGTGATGCTGGGCAGGGTCCTGGGGGATGCGTAGACGTACACTGGTGAAGGGGAGAAAGGAGGGCGGGGAAGGGTTTTTCAAATGGGGGTTCTCTGGAGATTAGAGATTTGGGATCTTCAAGAGAATCCCAGTTTCAGCAGCGATGCAGCAGTGTGGGAGGGAGAGAAAGGTGACAAGGCCAGGGAGCCAGTGGGGGCCTGGCTGTCACGAGCCTTCTCTCACAGCAGTGTGTCCTTGGGGCACCATGTCAGTTCTTTGTTTCCCCATCTGGGACCCTCAGGCCTCATGGGGTGTAAGGGTATCCCCAGATCATAAATCCTGCGGACTGGCTTTATAGCTGAAGTCTGAGAGAAGATGGTTGCTCCAGGGCTGCCCAGAAGAGCAAGTCACACCCAGGCACCTGACCCCCAGGACACTTTGTCCCTGCAGTGCACTCTCTCCTTCCTGGGGGGTGAGTTTCCTCCTGGCTGGGGGTGACCAGGGCCCCAAGTGCTTGGGATTCCCCTGGCAACTGTTGACCAGGCCCCTCCCACATTACCTGGGTGAGGGAGTTTCCCTGTCTTTGAACTCAAACACAAACAAAGCCCAAACAGAAAATGCCCCACACCTGCGCCCCAGGTAAATGCAGCCCGAGCTTGTGGGGTGCACATACCTTTTGGCTCACATTCAGGAAAAGGAAGGAAGCAGTTCGAATTAAAACTCCCCTGGATAGGTGCCCAGCATTTTACTATTTGCAAAGTGCTTTCTTCAAACATTTTGTCCTTTGATCCACACACCTGTCTTGGGAAGAAGGTGTTGCCCATTTTACAGACTGGGAAATTGAGGCCTGTGAGGTGATGTGATGTGATGTGCTCAAGGGCATACAGAGAGTGGAAGATGGATCTAGAGTGAGAAACAAGTAACCACAGGAGGTACAGCTGCACAGTCAGTTAAATGCTTCTCTCTGGTGAGTGGTGTGTTTGACAAGAGCCATTTGGTCTGGCTGGGACAGAGGAGGGGCCCTGGACCTGAGTCTTTCAGAGATAAGTAGCAGTAACCAGGCAGAACGAGGCGCAGAGAGAGAGCTTTCTGGGCAGAGGAAACAGGAGCAAAGGCCTGAAGGTAGGAAAGCAAGTGGACAGTGCATGAGAGAGTGGGGATACATGGGTGGCTCTCCATCTTTCCCCAGGGGCCCTCTTTCCCTTCCTCTGTCTCCAGGCTGCTTTTCAACATCTGCTCGGCTATCCTATCAGAGTTCAAATCTATCTCCCTTGTCTTTCTAGAAGTTCCTGGAGGTCAAGAACCTTATCTAATTCATGTCTGTGTCTACAGCCTCCTCCATAGGGCTGACCTGGCACAGAGAAGGAGTCAGTCAACGAGTGGAAAATGAATGAATGAACGAATGAGTACTTAGTGCTACTGCATTACACAAAATCGCAGCTAACAAGTTTTTGAACAGCAACCATGTGCCGTCAGGTGCTTGGCTAACTGCCTTTTACTTGCTTCATCCCTTTCATCTCTGTGAGGCCTGAGCTATTATTTAGCTATCATCCTCATCATCTCTATTTTATAAAAGAAGCAACCGAGGCACAGAGAGGTGAAGAAACTTGGGCAAGGGCACAAAACCCACAACTGTCTTTGAGATTTGAGCTCAAGTCACTAGGTTCATTTGAGAGATTTTGAACACACATGCATGTGGAGAGATACCCTCTTGCACACGTGCACACACACACACACACACGTGCACACAACATGATGCCCAGGCCACAGTCTGGTGCCTGCATCTGGAGACCACCCCTCCCCAGATTTGCTTACACCCTGACATCGGGAGCTTGTAGGGGGGTTGCCAGGCCAAGGGCAGGGGTGCGGACGGTGCAAACCAATGGACTCCGAGGCAGACTCACTCCCCCTTTCTCCTCTGGGGCTGCACGTCAGTCTCCTTCATTATAGACACCTCCAGTTATGTCTGTCTGGGTTGTAGAAATCCTTTCTTTTACGGTTTCTCCACTCCACGCCATTTCAGCACAAAAATTAGGATTCCCCATCACAAAGGAAGCAGAGATTTTCCATGTGCCTCCCGTGTACCCGGGCCTGTGCTGGGTTCCTTACAGTGCCGCCCCTGCAGAGGGCTCTCGGGGTGCCCAGGGGCCCTGGGAGAGTCAGAGGAGGGGAGGGGATTCTGGTGAGGGGTGTTGGACTCTCAATCCCAGCATGCCCCTCAGTGCCCAAATCTCCCATCAGGACCCCTGAGCCTCCTTAAATTCTGGTAAAAGGGTGCTCCAGCCTCAGGGAGAGTAGGGAGGGAATCAGAGAAGGATATGCATTGCCTGAGGTCACACAGCCAGAGGAGTTGAAGGCAGAGGGGGACCAGCTCCGTGTGGAGACACATTTCTAGTCAGAGCTGAGGAGGGGTCAGTCAGGAGGTTTGGGAAACCCTCCCTGCGCAGTGGCCCTCCTGGCCTGCTCAGAGGACAGCGGGAAGGAGCTGGGTGTCCAGCCCGGCCTGCTGTTCTGAGCAGCAGGGTGAGTTGTGTGCCCTGCGTCCCTGTGCTGGCGTTCACACAGGGCTGGACATGAGCTCCCCGTGTGGGGAGGGGAGGGGGCAGCACAGGGCCTGGGGCTGTGTCCCTGCGTGTGCAGGTGTGTTTGGGTGTTTGTGTACATGTCTAATATTACCACCCCTGCACCCTCGTTCGTGTCCACCCTACTTCTATCTGTGAAAGCCCAGTTCTTTCAGTGTCTCTGTGACCCCCACCTACGAGGGAGCTACCGAAAGGTTGTGAGGACCAAGCTGAGCGAGAAGCTCTGGGTTCTGCTCAGTGAGGGGAAGGCTGGACCAGCAAGGGGCGCCTGACTGCGGGAGGCGACCGTGAGTGTGTGCTCCTGTGCGCGTGCATGTGTGTGTGTATCACACACACATACACACGTATATGTATATGTGTGTGACTGGTAAGAGAGAAGCCTGGGTGCACTGTGGGTGCCTTGAGGGGTCTTCTCCCATCAGACCCTTCCGGAGGCCTCAAGCCTGGGAGAGCCGTGGGAGAACTGGCTCAGGTGGTTGGTCAGCTCAGATCTGAGGCCCCTCTGCCCACCTAGCAGTGGCCTGGGCTGCTGTTGGGCACAGCGCCATCTCGTGGGGCCATAAGGAGGGATCCACGGCATCACCGGGAAGCTGATGTCGCCCTGGGGAGAGAGGGATGGTGACAGAGGAAGAATGGTCTGGGGGGCCTGGAAGGCCAAACCCTCCTGGGATCCTTGCTGAGCTGTCACATGTGTGTTCTCCAGTTTCCTGTCAGGAAAAAAGATGTAAAATGTTTCTCCGAGATTTTCTCCTCCAGACCAGCTCCGAGCCCCTCCTGGCATCTGTCTCCTCCCCTGACTCTTAAATCCTATTATTGTTGACTAAGGAAGACAGACACAGACCAAATCCTTAACACTGATGATAAACAAAAGGTGATCAGTTGTCTGGTTTGCCGGCATCTAGGGGTAGGACCCCAAGGATGTGGGACTTTCAGTTTTAACAACAGGGGAATCCTAAGCAAACCCAACTAGTGAGTCATCTAGATGAGCGAGTGTGGCAGAGAGGAGACAATTTCTTGAAACCTGGTCTCCCTTTACCCATTGCCCAGAGCTCATCTAGACGGAGGCCAGACCATGGAGTCAGGTTCTAGCTTAAGGCAGAGTGAGATTGTTGGCTTGGACCTGGTGCTAGGTTCTAGGTCTTGACAATTCTATCAGGAGGTTCTCTTACCTACCCTGTACTCAAGCACTGTGAGGGTCCCACTGTGTTCTTCAGGGCCTTTTCTGGATGGACTGGCTGTGATCAGCTCAGGCCTCTCTCTATCTCCATCTGTGGCTGGGGGTCTTCCTGCTCAGGCCCCACCCAAGGCTCCCTGTTGCCCTCAGGATGAGGTTGGAGCTCCTCAGCATTGCTCACAAGGCCCCACATGACCAATGTCTACTGCTCTTAGAGTGATACTTCTAGCCACTGCTCTACCTCCTCTGCCCATTTTGCTGCTGGTGTTCAAACTGTGTTCTGTAGAGAACGATGATAAATGTGTGTAATGTGAATGGTGTATAGGTTGTGAGTATTGTGTGTGTGCTGGGTGGGATGGCGTGTGGTAATTAGGGTGGTATATGTATTGGTTGGAATGGTATGTATGTTGGCTGGGATGCTATGTGGCAGGTGGGATGGTGTGTTGTCTGTTGGGGACAGAATAGGGTTTTTCATTTCCTCACTTGATGCACTTTCACATGTATCTGTTTTATGGAGTGGAATTCCTTACAAGAATTTGTTTATAAGCAGTTTTCTGTGGCTTTGACAGATTTAGGAAGAATCACTGGTTGAAGATTTCTAGTTGTCCTCTGCTCCTCTTCCATATTAAGCAGGTCCCCACCTCTGCTTTTATCCATGACCTCCCTCTCTGTCATAGAAACGTCACCTCTGAAATGTCCCCATCTCCAGGAAGTTTCTGCAGGAAGCTCCATGGTAGGGATAGGATTGCCCGTCTGTAAACCACCCGCCTTCATCTGCCTTCTTGGTGTTCTTGTCTTAATCACCCTCCTAGGCTGAGAGCTCACTGCCTCAATCTCCATACTAATGTTCTTCCTTTCTTCTCTGCTGACTCACACACACACACACAGAGGGAGCACAACCTTATCAAGGCTTTCGTGCAGCACACAGTCTGGTGGGGAGATAGATACATAAATGAATGATGATGACACTCTGTGACATCAGTGCTATGTAGGAGTGGAGTTCAGAGCCCCTGAATTGGGAGGGGGGCAAAAAAAACAAAGCTTTTCTAGAGAAAAGTAACCCCAAGTAGAGTTTTAAAGGGTGAAGTTTGAGCCTGGGGAAATGAAGATGTTCGAGGCAGAAGGAAGCACATGTACAGGCCCAGAGTATCAGAAAAGATCTTTGGCTTGTGTGAACCACAGTGAGCAGTTGCAACTGTGTGGAATAAAAATTGGGGGGAGTAGCAGGACATAAGTCTTACAGTGGGGAGCCAGGTGATAGAGGACCTTGGGTGCCAAACTGTGGAAATGAAACTTAATCCAAAGAATAAGAGGTTCGGGGCAAAAACTTCTTCACAAACTTTCTTGGCACAGGTCTTAGGATAAAGTACACTACGTGGTCAAAAAACGGCAGACCCTGATTGACGCTCGTGTGGGTATTAAGACAGCTGATGGTTATTTGCTTCATCTGTTCTGTGTTGGCTTGACTAAAAATGCAACAATTAAATTCCGGAAGACGCCTTATTCTCCACACCAACAGCTCTGCCAAACTCAGATGATGGAAGTCATGACTCAAGAAGTGCAGACAAATGACCTGAAAAACGTGGTCAATGAGTGGATTCCAGGCAGCATTGGGAGAGGTAGAAAAGGCAGGCCGATCTATTTTCTGGTAGAAAATAAAAATACTAAATAAGCCCAAGTTTGAATGGGGAGAACTCATGGAATGTCACGGTGCAGGCAGTACTTCTAGAAAACTACTGAGGATGAGACAGGAGCTAAAGTTGAGTGAACTGATGAGTATGAGCCACCAGTCCAAAAATCTCTTTAAAATTCAGACTATTCGTGGTGACACGTCAATGTTTTGTGGAAAAAATAAACCATGTTAATTCTAGGGAACTGAAAAAGATACTAAAAAGATTAGATTTTACTTCACTTAAAATTTTATTGTAGTAAAATATATACAAATTTACAGTTTTAACCATTTTAAGGGTATTGAATACATGCCACCATCATCCATCCCCACAACTTTTCATCTTGTAAAATAAAATCTATGCCTATTAAACAATAACCCCCCACTCCCACCCCTCTTCCCAGGCCCTGGGAGCCACCGTTATACGGCTGTCTTTATAAGTCTGACTACTCTAAGTACCTCATATAAATGGAATCGTAACAGTATTTATCTTTTTTTGTGACATGTTTATTTCACTTAATGTAATGTCCTCAAGATTCATCCAGGTCTTAGCATGTTGTAGAATTTCCTTCTTTTTTCCACAGGCTGAATAATATTCCATTGTATGCGTGTTACACATTTTAGGTATCCATTCACCAGTCAGTGGACTTTGGGGTTGTTCCATGTCTTAACAATTGTGAACAAATTCTGTTTATGAACATTGGTATACAAATATCTCTTCAAGACCTGCCTTCAGTTCTTTTTGATACGTACCCAGAAGTGAACTTGCTGGAGCATGTTGTAAGTCTATGTTTAATTTTTTGAAGCGCTGCCATCCTGTTTTCCACCATGGCTTCCCCATTTTACATTCTTATTAAAAATGCATAAGGGTTCTAATTTCTTTATATCCTGACACTCCCTCATTTCCCTACCAACACTCGTTGTTTTCTGTTTGTTTGTATTTTTGTGTTTTGATAGCAGCCATCTCAATTGGCATGAGGTAGTATTGGGGAAAAAAATTATTGAGGTGAAATTCACAACACATAAAATTAACAATTTAAAAATGTATTGAAGGAACATTGCATCATGATGTGTATCAAAAGTAACCATTTCAATGTGAACAATTCAGTGACATTTAGTCACTCACAATGTCATGTAACCAACGTTATGTATGTCATTCCAAAGCATTCTCATTCCAAAGCAAAATCTCTCACTCATTAAACCATTTCTCCCCATTCTCCCTCTGTTCCCAACCCCTTGGCAACCACCAATCTGCTGCTGTCTTTTTGGATTTATCTATTTGGGGCATTTCATAGAAATGGAATAATGCAATATGTGACCTTTGTGTCTAACTTCTTTCACATAGCATAATGTTTTCGTGGTTCATCAGAGCCATAACAGGTATCAATGCTTCATTCCTTCTGATGGCTGAATAATATTCCTTTGTACATATATTTACCACACATTGTTGATCCATTTATCCGCCGATGGACGTTTGGGCTATTGAGGTTTACTTGTGATTCCTCAGCCGTGTCCATGCAATGGTTTGGAAACAGGGCTGGACAAGGAGGAGGGCTAGGAGCTGTATCTGATGCAGGCCTAGAGCACTGCTCAGAAAGGGGCACATCTCTTTAGGGGCAGATGTTTATAAGAGTCTAGAGGGAAAAGTGAAAAATGTCTCCCAACTTTATGGCTATGAGACAAGCCATAGGGGAGAAGCTGGAGGAGGAAATCACAAGTTTGGTTTGGACCTAATGAGTCCAAAGTGCTGTGGGCCATCCAGATAGAAATGTCCTCCAAGCAGTTTGAGGTGTGGGTCTGGAACCTGGGCACGAGGGCTGGGAGAAGGTTGGGACTTGACAGTCAGCATGCAGCTGAGAGTTTCAGGAGAGGGGAGAGGGGGTTGGAAGAGGGTCCAGAACAGGACCTGAAGGTCCCATACAACTGTGTGCTCTGGGCATGCCCTGGTGGTTTAGTGAATAAATCCACTGCCTCTGGAAGGCACAGTCCACATACATCCCAAGGACCCAGATTCATATCCCAGGGCTGGAGAGAAGATGAACAACTAAATAAAAAATAAAATACTTCTTCCTCTTGTCTCTTCCTGCCTGCCTGCTTGCCTTCATTCCTGCCTGCACCTTTCCTTAAAACAAACAAAAAAAACACTCAAAAACAAGAATTGTGTGCTCTGGAAGGTACGTCATGGCCATCATGCTCACCGCTGAGTCTGCAGACCTAAGCACAGTGACCAACATAACAATAGACTCCAGATCCTAGGGATGAATGAACGAGTCCACAAAAGCCTGAGACCTAGGGGAAACCAGCCGAGTATGATGGAAACCGAGAGGCACGGGTTTCAAGGATGAGGTGGTCAGCAGTGTCGCAGCTGTCAGTCTGGGGTCTACCGACAGCCCTTGATTTAAATTTGGAAATGAGGAGAGCACTGGAGACCCAGGCAAGTGATGGTAAAGGTGGAAGCCAGGGCCGGTGCCCAGGGAGCGTGGAGCCGGTTTACAGCGTGCTGTGAAGCGGGATTATCCTGCAGGGTGCAGGGGGTGAGCTGCAGGGCCTCGTCTATCAGCCCGGGTCCTCGGGTGTGTGAATAGCAACTGGTGGAGGATCTGGGAGACTCTACTGTGTTCTCACTGGCCTCCCCATGACTCTGCCCAAGACCAGCCCTCTCGGTGCGGTGCCCCAGGCCCTTGGGCCCTGCAGAGGGTAGAGCTCCCTATCTCAGGGAACATGATGGACACCCCTGTTTTTCATTGACCCTGAAAATTAGTTAGACAGAGGAGGGCCAATTAGAAACTTTTGGTTGCTCTGCCAGAGTGCCCAGCCTTCCAAAATAGCTGTTTCTCCCTCCTTCAAATTTGAGATTTTTTTCATAACCAGGCTCATCGGACGGTGAGGGAGCAAGCGTCTGGAGAAGCGAGGACTCCAGGTGCTCCGAAAGTCAGAGGGAGAGTTGGTCTTGAATCCAGATGACTCAGAGGACCGTGAACCCCACACTCACACCTGACTGCCAGTTGATCCTGGTCTAGTCTCCCAGATCTACCGGTCACATTATCCAGAGATGGCATCCACATCAGCTCTGAGGTTAAGAGTAGGGACACCAGGCTTTGAATCCGGCTTGCTCACTTCCTTGCTGAGTGACCTCTGATGAGGGGCTCTGTTATCCAGAACTTCGTTGTCCATCGTGGTTGCACTTGGCTTCCTAATACCCTGACATTCTGGTGTGTGAAAAGCAGACCCGTAGCTGACTTAGCACAACACCAAAGGTCCCCTGGAGATGGAGCTGTCAGAAATGACTGTGGAGTTTAATGGCTGCCCTGTTTATTTATGGGAGGTCTAGTCTAAGCTCACACCACTCTGCTGACAACAGATGGCTAGCTGGGAAGCAGGAACTTAAGAGTCTAGTTCCAGTTTTGCATTTTACTTACTATATGACCTTGACTTTAAACTTGAGCAGGTGAAGCAAACTTCACCAAGAGATGACACAGATTGCTGTGCCCCACCCTGAAAGTTTCTGATTTAGTAAGTCTAAGGTGGATCCCCAGGATTTGCGTTTCTAACAAGTGACCAGGTGATGCTGATTTGGTCTGGAGGGACTGCACTTTGAGAACCACTGGCTAACCACTTCCCTTCTCTGCATTCCTCTGCTCTCCACAGAGAATCACACTGACCCTGCCTACCTCCTCCCAAGGGGTTCTGTGAGGCTCAGATGAAAAAGCCAAGTGAATTATGTTTTGAATCCCCCACTTGACGGGAGAAGAAACTGAGAACCAGCAACTGCTCAGACCAATGTCACAGTGAATTTGAAAATGACAGCTGGAACTATATCACAAGAACCTTCTACCCCTCTGGGTCCCCGGCCGTCTCCCCGGCAGATGGAAATGCGTTTAGCGTGTCTTCTTTCAGATGAAGTGACGCTGCGCAGTGTTGGTAGCAGTCAGTGTCCTGCCTGTGTCCATGATGTCCACCATTTCTGAGCATGCCTACCTGACGGCTTCCAATTGCCAGGCCCCGCGACTCTGCCTGAGGACGTCGTCTGGGTTGAGAGCACATGTGGCCTGACCGGTGCTCATGCAGCGTAGTTGCCGGAGATTTCACATCCACTCCCCCGCAGCAGACTCCGGCGGAGGACTGGTGGATACACACCCCAGCTGCCCCGCCCCTTGACTGGGAGAACTTTGAGACTCATTCGACACTTTCATCAGAATTCCTTGGTGGAAATGAGCCCTAACTGGGTACAGCAGAAACTTGCTTGCTAACACACACTTTGCTTCTTTCCCTTCCTTTTCTTCTTTTCCAGCACCTCTGTAGGTGTGTCCTTGGATCACGTCTCAAATAAATAGCTTATTCTAAATCCTTGTGTCGGGCCTGTTCCTGGAGAATCCAGCCTAAGACCATATAATCGCAGTAGCAACAACAGTGAAAATGGCAGCAGCCTTTTAGTGAACACCTTTATACGCCCAGCACTAGGTACACATGACCACATGTGACCCTCATGGCAACCCTTCTAAGTGGGCATTGTCACCGCTGAGATGGTTCAGGTTCAGAAGGTAGATGGCCTGACCAAAGGTCTCTGCTGGTAAGTTTTCAGCCCACTAGTAGGACTGAGTGTTAAGGAACCTGGGTTTCATCCCAGGAGGCTCAACTGCACTGGCTGATGATGCCCAGAGAAAAGCCAGTGTGGGACCCTTTTAAGCCCTGACACGGTCCCCACAGTGGGCACCATTAGCAGGGGCAGCAATGGGACTCTTTCCAAGGCCACACTCTTTGAAGCTATTGGTGAAGAAGGAGGCAGAGCTGGAGAGGAAGAAAATATCTTGCGGTGATTGCCATCAACAGGCTGGCTTGTGGATATTCTTGGGGACACTTAGAGAAGGGTAAGTTCCTGCTGATATAGATGGGGGCTCAGGGTCATTGTCTTTGGATAAAAGTGGGACTCCATATTGGCATCATAGGCTGGAGAAAGAAGCCTGACTATGTTTAGGCCACACCTAATACATTCCTAGCATATCTGTGTGGACAGAATATGGTCTCTGTTCATGGAAGTACAATGTTTTGCTTTAGGTTTAAGTTTCAAAGCATGTTTTCCTAGTAAATATTTTGTTACAGAAAAAGAAAGCTACTTGGGTAATAATGAAGTCATCTACCCACGTACAATAAAATAAGCTCCCTTGATGGTACTCAGGGGCCTGCATTAGACTCACACCAGGCCCATTTTCCCTGGTGAGAGTTTTAGATGCCTCTCCCTGCCTCTGGCCTCAGTTTCCTCATGTGTGACAAGGAAGACAGCTGATGGGCCTCAAGATCTCTGAGGTCCCAGGTTTGACAGAGCCCTGGGCTCTCCCTGGGGGCCGCTTGGCAAACGCAGGCAGGTTCCTGGCCCGGTCTATCTTGGAAGCAGAGCTGTAATTGAGCCTGCAGGTCAACGTGACAGGCACTGCCTGTAAATCTCCGCCGAGGAAGCTGCCCAGGCAGATAAATTGTGCCGCAGCTGCTTCTCCCTTGAGCCTGGGAACAGCCTGGCTCTGGGGTTAGCAGAGAGCGAGGGAGGCCAGCAAAGCCACTCTCCATGGAGGAGGCTCTCGGTGGGTGGGAGGCCCGCGGACCCAGAGGTGGACTCTGGTGGGAAGCAGGGATGGCAGGAAGCTGCTCGCTCCTCAGAGCCCACGAAGAAGGGCACGGGATGATTTAAGCAAAACCGTGACTTGGTCAGAACGAACGCATTGTCGTGGAGTGTCTACGTGCCTCCTCCCCAGGATTCGGAAGCCAGAACACACTGCTTCTGAGTCAGCTCCGTGTGCCCTGCACAGGGGCTGGGAAAAGTAGGCATCCCTGAATGAAATTCAAAAAGAATGATAGCTGCTGTTGAGGCCTATTCTGTGTCAGGTCCCATGCTTACTCTTCTCCATGTCTCATTTACTCCTCACAACAATCCCAAAAGCCACCCTCATGAGACAGCTGAGACTACATCTCAGCAGCACAGAGATGTGAAGTAACGTGTCCAGAACCACTCGGCTAGTGAGTGGCTGAGCTAGGATTTAAAATCAATCAGTTTGACTCCATAATAGCTTTATAAGATGATGGATACAGTGGTGATCACAAAAATGGCAACTCACTGTGACAGGCAGCTGTCATTAAACAGGCACTGACCAGGCAGCCCGGCAGAGGGAATATCCGGTGACAAGGGACTGAGAAAGCCACCGCACGTTTGAAGGATGAGGACCCACTTGGAAAGACCAGAGCATGAAGGAGGTGCTGAGGGGTGCATCTGGGGAGGGAGGAGCTCAAGTGCCAGGCCAGGATGCAGGGTGTCTCCTGTGGTTGAGGGCAGAGCACTGCCATCGCAGTGTGAAGGCCAAACCTCTTCTCAGTAGCTCTGGGAACCCGGCCCGGCACCTCCCCTCTTGGAACCTCATCTGTTAAGCGGGGTGATAATTCCTGCTGCTGCATTCTGCCTCTTGGGGCTTGGGCAACGGCTGAGGAGACAATGGACAAAAGGATTCTATAAATGACAAAAGATTTTAAAGGAGCAACCTTGTGACTGAGGTAGCTGAGACACGGGCAGGTGGACCATGTAAAGCCCAAGGACCTGGGTTTGTGACCCAGGGCTGGGGTGAAAAATCAAAGTAAATTAATCATTTCCCTTCCCGCACCCCCACCCTCTGCTTTCAGGGAAGATTTTACAAATGCAGATTGGTGGGTGGGGTGGAGAGAAGTGAACAAACAAGTGTGAATTTACCAGATTCACTGAGTTTTTATTGTTATTAAACATAACACTTGCATGGGGCTTTGCTACTTGCCATTTGACCTTCCTTAAGTCCCTTGAGTTAGATGTGGTTATCCCCACCTTACAGGTGAAGACACCGAGGCACAGCCAGGTGATGGCCAGGGCCAGGCTGGAGCATAGCCCGGTCCTTGGAGCTACAGAGATGCTTCTTTCCCGTTCTGTCCCACACAACCTGACCGATGCCTCCAAAGGGCAAACACAGGGCGGAAAGGCAGGAGACAGCCAGAGCTGATGACCAGTGGTGCTCAGGACTGGAGTACAGTAGGCTTTGACTCTCAGTAACTGTGAAGGTCTGTGCAGATCACGATTAGTCATTTGAATGAGGCTCAGATTTGCTGCAAGACAGGTATGTGAACAGCCACCTGTCAGCCAGCCAGTCTGCTGCCACCCAGAGTCCACTTCTCAGTTCGGCTTTCTGGTTCTCTGCTCCGTGGGGGAGGCGGACGGCCTGGGGTGAGAACGCACTGGGCCTAGAGATCCCAGTCAGCTACCTGAAGCGGTGGACCTGTAAGTGCCGGACCCGTAAGTCCGAAGCTTAGTGTCCTGATATGTAATGCCTGAAGAATAATGCCTCCCTCAAAGGGCTGTCGAGAAGATTTCATGAGACAGTAATTCACGGACTCTGCAAGAAATCCAAGGAAAACTGGCCACACCATGGTGTCTGGGAGGGGGAAGAGGAGACAGGAGTGCAGAGACTGGAGGGAGACTTACTTTTCACCAAACACTCTTTGATAATCTCTCTGTTTAAAAAATCATGCATGGTGGTGCCTTATGCAAATAAATAAGTGGAATTTCAAAAAGTAAGATCATGTTTATCAAGCACTTAGCAGAGTTTTGACATTTAATACTCCATAAAGTTTAGCGTTTATGATTACACGTGTTGTTATATAAGTTTTTAAAAACTGAGGAAAATGACTCCCTCAAAAAGCTTAATGCTCCTTGACAGAGCTGAAGAGGAAGAAGCTAAAACAAGTAATGTCTCTTAGGCAGAAACAGGAGCTTCTGGGGACAAATACCTGCCTTTGACTTGGCTCCTTGCTGACTCAGCTGAGGCACCTGGAGAACAGGGCAGCTTTGCTGGAGAGGGGCCACTCAGGAAAGGCCTCGAATGCCCCCGGCCCTGGCCTTGGAGCCTGCCTCTGCAGCCTGCTAAGCTTGGGCCAGTCACTGAACTTCTCTGAGTCATCAGATCTTTCTTTGACACAAGGACCTTGACACAAGGACCTTGACACGTGTCTGCCTTGCTGGGCTGCCATAAGGGCTTTGAGAGAGTTATGTGATGGCTGCCAGGATCACATCTCCATCTATAATGATGCCTTATAATAGGCATTTAGGTTTCATCCTGGGGTGTGGTGGTAGGGGTGGGGGGCACAGTAAAGGGCTTTCTGTCTGGTATGATGAGGTTGATTTTAGGGGTTAGAAGGTCACACTGGACGTCAGTGTGGAGAAGAGACCGTGAGGGAAGATCAAAGGGGAAACTGAGAAGGGTTCTGTGTGTGATGGTCCCCACTTCCACCCTTTTTGACCTCTCTGACCAGCACCCTTGGCCACGAATTGAACCAACCCCACAAAAGGATGGTTTTGGATTGTGACAGAGAAACAAAATCCGAATGTAACTAAGAGAGCTTTGCTTTATCCACTTGCCTGGGACAGTATTTATGCTAATCCTATTCTGAGCAAAAGCAACTCAGACTAATCAAAGCCACGCCTGGGCTCTGGGCTCCACACCATCTGTCGGCGCACACACTCAGGATTAGCTTTTCCTTGTGGTGTAGTGTGAGCTCTCACGGGCCAGCCTGGGTGTGTGGAGGAACCATTCATTCAGCACATGTGCGTGTGCAGGGCCAGGTCCTCCGTGAGGCAGTGGAGACCCCGTGGAGACAGACTCCCATGAAGCATGTGTTCTGGTGCAAAAAGCTGGAAAAAAGATAAATAAAATGAAAATTGTAAATTCAGAGATGCTCCTGTGAAGAAAAACGTACTGCCGTGTGAGAGAGTGGCTTGCCGGTGATGGCCTCATTAGAGAGGGGGGTCCGGGCAGTCCTCTGAAGATATGAGACCTGAATGACACAGTTGCCACAGGCCAGTCAGAATGTGCCAGGCAGCGGGAACAGGGATGCATAGGCCCCAAGAAGAGCCTCATTCGAGTGTGAAGGACAGAAAGAAGCCACAGTAGCTAGAGCTAGAAGACAAGAGTGGTCGAGATTTGTGGGACCTCGTAGGGCACTGTAAGGGCTTTGTGTGATGGGACTCACTCGTGGCTTAGACAGGGGAGTGATGAGACCTGTGGGGAATTTAGATGTTCCCTGTGGCGGCTGGTGGAGAACTGATTACAGCAGGGACAAGTGTGCCCCCGAGGGGTCTGGGTAAGAGGCTCTGGCATCGGGAGTGGGATTAGATAGAGTAAGGACTGGGGCTTCACTTTGGAGGAACGATGAGAATAAGAGTAGCGCGCCTGTCTCCAACACACAGCAGCTCACCACACAGTCACGAGGTTTTGATGATTTTGATTCTCCTCGGCCACACACACTCCCCAACATCATACTTATACAAATCCTGATATTTGATCAGTTCAAGTACTGGCCCACAGTCCCCTGTGACAAAACGAGACACATTTTCCATTGTGGGCCTCAAATCATGGCCTCATGGCCGTGTGGGCTTCTTAGCTCAGAAATGAACCTCCCATGGGCCATGTGTTTTCTGGTTCTGAAGCAGTTCCGCCCTTAGTATCCTTAGAGAGCCTTGCTTCCTGTATCAGTCCAGACAGAGCGCGTCTCTTGCCGGAGAGGGACTGAATCGCCCAGCACCAACCTCAGAGAAAACCATGGTGCAGGAAGGGCCGGGCCCCACCCTGCACAGTGAGAGCCAAAACCTGGGTCACCGGGTTTCTACTTCACTCATTCAGCACATGAACATAAAGTCCCTGCCCTGTGCCAGACTCGGTGCTGGAGACACAGAGGTGAATCAGAATCTCTTCCCTGGAGCTCGCATCAGTGGAGAGAGAAACAGTCTCTGATGTGCTATCAGTGCTCAATATCAGCTGGTTAACAGAATGTTACCACCCATGGTGTAAGACCCTATAATTTTACATAGGAATGAAGGTGGGCAGGCAGGCAGGCAGGCAGGAAGAGAGAGCAGGAAGCATTA
The DNA here is from genome assembly GCA_004363575.1 of Solenodon paradoxus. NCBI lineage: Eukaryota > Metazoa > Chordata > Mammalia > Eulipotyphla > Solenodontidae > Solenodon > Solenodon paradoxus. The sequence continues at coordinate 311,923 of RJWH01001352.1, read as the reverse complement.
AAAAAAAGAGATTTATTTAGTTGTTCAGACTGGCTGTGGCCACCTCCCCTCTTCAAGCCTGAAACTCGAAACCAGGGATATGTGGCCCATGCTCCTCCAGAGGTGATTGACCTAAATGCTGCTCCACCAGGGTGTGCCATCCCAAAATCTTTTAACTCCCCAAACAGAAATTCTCAGCCAGAATTCAGGTCTTCAGACTGGCCTCCACCTCATTCTTCAGTCTCACCTTGGGTCATTCTTCCTTTTCTTGCACTTTGACCCTAGACACATTATACTTATTACTGCTCCCTGTTCTGTTCTTTGACATTTCTCTGGCTAACACGTGCCTTTCCTTGCACTGGGAATTGCACTTCTTCCATTCATTACCTGGTAATCATACATACTATCAAAGCCCAGCTCAAAAATTAACCTTTAGGTTGCGCCCTGCTGGAGCAGTGGTTGGGTCTGCTGCTTCAGGCTGTGCGCAGTCCACATACATCCCAAGGACCCAGCTTCGAATTCCCAGGCTGGTACGGGGAGGGTTGCGGGGTGTGAGGTAACCAAGATAAACAACTAAATAAAATTAAATGAAATTGTTTTTTAAATGAGCTTTTCTGACTCTCCAGACCAAAGCGGAGTTCTCTTCCACAGGCATAGTGAAGCCCTGCTTCCAGTGAGCTCCCACAGTGCTCCACTCATCCCTCGGTTACATCAAATAGCTGTGGATCCATAACTTGGACCCTACTGGGTTCCAGCTCATGCCTGTGGCCTGGGGGCTATCACAGGGCTTGGCATGGAGAAGGGAGATAGTATTTCTATTATAGGGGTGATAAGGACATCAGGGTGTTCATAGCCTAAGTCAATGAGAGGCACGACAATGAGGCTGAAGAATCCGGACACCCGGTAGGTGTCTGGCCTACCTGCCTCGGTGCCAGGCCTCGGTGGATTTCAACGACTGGCTAAAAAGCTCCTGAGGAAGAACAGGAAAACCAATTCCACTTAGAGAGGCAAAAGAGCAGGCTAGAACTATTTGGGGTTATGATAGGGGATATAAATATTGATTATGTTCACATGATGTTCTCAAGGGCTATTAGCTCTGAGTTCATTGTCCAATATAAATAAAAGAAGATAACCCTTGTCATTAAGAACTTAAGATCTATAACTGGAAAAAGATTACCTGTGCACCTATAAACATACACACATCATCTTTTCTTCACTGCTGAGGTCATTTCATGAAATATTCTCTTATTCAGGTGGGGAAATTGAGATCTGAGGATTTGAAACAGCTTGTCTAAAAGATTGCTAGTTGAACAGCAAATAAGTCGATGGTTATCCTACTCAAAGGCAGACATGAAGAGCTACAGAGAAAAAATCTTGCCAATCATAGAATTTGTTTTTTACACAGTATGATTGCATGTTTTCTGCCTTAAAAAATATAAAGCATGAATTTATATTCAAAGTGAAAAAAATATTGTATTGTGACCCAAATATATAAAGTAAGTATATCAGACCATACTGATTAAACAAATAAATAGGGGAGAATAGACACATTTTTCCTAGGGAATAATTACAAATAATTTAAGTAGATTCTTCACCCTCGTCCAGAATGTAGAGTTTAATCACTTGCCACCTTTGCGTAGAGTATGAACTTACTGACTTGCCTCCAAAGAATACAGTATGTAAAGGGAAAAATATTATCTTTACAGTGTAGAAACTTGACAAATGCTACCTTAATCAATGAATTAAGGTTAACATTACCAGTGATAAAGTATGTGGATATCATGTATCTCCTGATGATATGGGACATGAAGGAACTTCACCTCTGAGATACTCTTCTCTGAAACCCTTAACCCCACACCCAGTTCATTATGGAGAAATCATCAAACCCAAAATGAGGAACATTCTAGAAAATATCTGGTCAGCCCTTGCTCAAGACTTTCAAGGTTGTAGGAAAAAAAGACTGAGAAACTGTCAAAGATCAAAGGAGACTGGAGAGGCATGACAACTAAAAGCAATGTAGTAACTTGGATTCCCCTGGGCCTGGGATAGAAAAAAGACATTACTGGGAATACTGGTCAAGTCCGAATAAAGTCTGGAATTTAGTAGTAATCTACCAGTGCTGGATATTTAATTTAGACAAATGTACCACATTAATGTAAGATGTTAATAAGGGAAACTAGGTGAGAGGTATGTAGGAATGCTTTGGATTATCTTTGCGACTTTTTGTAAAGTGAAAATTATTCAAAAAGTAAACATTTCAAAAAGATAAAGGACAGAGGAAGTCTCTCCTGACCACCCCCCATCCAAAGCTCTTCTCTAAATTTGATATGTATCTATACACATATTTTTTTCTCTTTTTTCAATATGGCCTTATAAAGTTTTTTTCCTTACATAAATTGTTCATACTATATTAAACATACTGTTCTACAGTTTCCCTTTTGCACTTCACGGTGTGTCCCAGTGATATTTCTATTTCACTCCTTACAGACTGTGTTGTCCAATACAGTGCCATAAGCCATGAGTGACTGTTAAGTATTTGAAAATGTGATAATATTTTTGGTGTATAGGGCTCAACATAGATTATTAATTTAAACTCTTACAATTTTAAATATGGCTACTGGAAAAATGTAAATTATACATACGGCTCATATTTCATTTCTCTTAGACAATGCTGTTAGAGATCCAAACTCACTCTTTTTATCTGCTGTGTAGTATGTCAAACTTGTAATGGCCACAGTTTAGCTAACCATTCTTTTTTCTAATGCACATTTAAACTATTTCTAAGATTTTTTTTTTTTTTAAGGAAAGTACTGGCAGGAATGAAGGTGAGTAGGCAGAAAGGCAGGAAGAGAGAGGAAGAAGAAGCATTTTATTTTTATTTAGTTGTTCACACTGGTTGCTTCCCCCTGGGCCCAGGACTCAAAACACAGGGATGTATGGCCTGCATCTTTTTGGAAGCAATAAACCCAATCACTTCTCCACCAGGGTGCGCCCCAGATTTTTTTACAGTGCTGCAGTTAAAATCTTTGCACATGCCTGCTTTGTACACATGTAAAAATATTTCTCTAGGGTAGGAGTTAGCAAACTAATGTATCCCCCCCCACCTGCTTTACTGGAACATAGTCACAGTCATTCATTCATATAGTCTACAACTACTTTTGCATGACAACAATGGAGTTATGTAGCTGTGACAGAGACCATATGACCTGTAAAGCCTAAAATCTTTAATATGTCCCCTTTCTAAAAAGTTTGCTGGCCTTGCTCTAAGAGTTGTTACGGATAGCTAGAAGGGTTATAGTGCAGACCCCCGCAGGCTGGTCAGCACTCTTGAGGAGATTAGCATACAGGAGAGCGGGTTTTGAGTGGAGGAGTGGAAAGCCAGATCAGGCAGAGAAAAACAGGCCATAGTAGTAAGAACTCTGGGTTCCACGGAGCTCTGAAGGTGGCATGGTCCTTCAAGCTGTCCTGAATTGGGCCAAGGGGCACGTCCTTTGTAACCACGACTCAACATGCCTGGGAAAGGGGTGACCTTGCGTGAGGAAATGCCCTTTGGCCGTGGGAAATTCCCAGCAACTGCTGCTAGCTGAAGGGCAACAGGTTTATCAGTCTTGCGGTGGGGAGTCTGGAGCACAGGCCAGATGCTCACACCTTGAACCGTACAGCTTCTTTATTTAAGCTCTGGAGCAGCTCGTCTGGTATTCTGGCGGGCCTTTTCCTGGGGAAGACTCACAGAGAAAAGCTGTGGGATGGACGGACTATAAGCCTCACTACTGTGACTGGTCTTAAGGCTGCAACTGACATCATCTCCCTCTTCTATCGTCCTTTCTAGAGTCCCTTCACCTTCACCAAACACCTCTTCTGACCTCAGTGACTTACATGGCAGCATGATCTGTACTCTCTGCCCAAAGGAATGTGAGCCTCTGGCCACCCCATCCTTTTCAGGCAATGAACCCTGTACTTATGTGTTGCCCATAAATATTGGCTAAGGAAGTACCAAGATGTCTCAAATGGAGCAGTTGGGCTCCAAAGCTATTCCTCCCTTTCCTCTTTTGCTTAACAGCAGCCTTGCCTCCTCCTGATTATCAGGGTTAATTATCCCTAACAGAATGAAGACTTTTCTTGCCTGCTGGCCCCTTGACAGTGTCTAGATGATAGTCAGCACTGAAAGTTCAACAGTCATCTTGATGCTTCCCCTGGTGGAAACATTTAGTCTTTGGGAATCAGGACTTCTACAGCTGCAGAACCCAAATTGTGGGGACAAGAAATACAAGTGCTTCGTGGGAGTGATGGTAAGAGTAAGTTTACTCCTGCCTTCATCCCTTGGTTCCTGTATCCATGTATTCTATCTTCTGGGGACAAAGCACTTTGCAATGGTCTGATTTAGAAGGTATTCTGTGTCCTGTTGGGTGACACTTTATTCTCACAGAATATTGTTTCTGAGCTGGTGCCTCAGCTGCGCCTTCAGCAGACTGTTCCAGGCAGGCAGCTTAAGGATAATGCAGTACGCTAAAGGGTAAGTGGACTCATGGCCACGTGCCCACTGCTGCCCCCTCTTGCTGAGGTCATCTGTGATCCATGCCAATAGATCAAACACTCTGTAAACCCTTGGAGAGTTGTGCAAGATAAAGCCCTATAAGCAAAATCCTATCTGGAATATATGTCTATTTCAGTGAAAATAAGCTACAGATTTTTTCCAGGGTTGAAGGGGTTTAATATAATCGAGTTGTGAAATGGCTGGTTGTTCTCAAGGGATGGAGATGTATCTGAGACTCAGAATTGGTGGCAGGTTACTGGCAGGTTGACATTCAGCAGCAGCTACAGGTCATTCTTGCTGAGTGGGAATTCATGCTATTGGGTCCATAAATACCCTCTCTCCATGCCATCATGGTCACTCTGTTTATGTGCCCACTGTGCTAGCTCTGGAGTAGCCTTAGAGGCTGACTCAGGTCTGCTGTTCAGTGCTTCTTCCACAGAACACACTTTGACGGTCGTGGGTCTTAACACGGGACACAATGATCTTCACGCTTGGTGCCCTCCCATAGGTCTTTCACATGCCTCTAATCCAGATTTTCTCATCTCTGACTTTTTAATCTTATTTCTTACAGCCCTCAACCAGATAAGCTCTTCACTGCTGCCCATGAGATCCACATATAATCTAACTTTGGGCTCCTTTTCTTTCCACAAAGAGTGAATGACTAGGTAAACTAGTCAAAGTTCTGCCCACTAGGACATTGTCCTCTGTCTTTCAAGGACACTACTATAGGGAACTGAAGGGCACAACAGTCTGCTTTTGGCTGGTTTACACACTGAGCCAACCCGCCTTGAACATAGCTTGGTGTCTTCCTCCGGATGGATTTAAGGCGCTCCCCAGACGCGTGAGCTGAGGAGAGGCACCAGTGCCAAGGTGTGGGTGACATGGATGTCTAAGCCACCTGCACATGCAGTTATCTTCTGCCCTTTGGCCCTGCTGTCCCCAATCCCAATTGTACCACACCTGTCTTATAATGAATGGCTGCTGCCTTGTCTAATCTTGTGACTTGGAGGAGCTGACAGAACCAGGTTTACGATGGACGGCTTTGGCAGCATGGTTAACCTGACCATCTGCAGATCAACACTATCACAGAGATGACCTATAGCAAAGCAGGAGTTACTGTCTGAAGTGTGCCATTCCTGGCTACCGACAGCAAGGCTCTACCTCAGAACCCCACAGGGTGTGCACTGTGACTCTCTGAGGCCTTGTCATACATTCTGTAAGCGTCTCTCCTCACCTCAGAAGCCATGGCTTCTGCCAGGTTTGTGCAGCATGGATACATGTACCAGAGCCTGGACGTGTCGCTGAGTCCTCTCCTGCTTTCAGCCCCATCAAAACTGGCACTGTGTCATCCAATGCACAGGATGGAGCAGTAATCCCAGGAAGGTATCCACCACCTCCAAAACCTAAAGAGGCCTAACTAGGCACTGCACTTCCTTTGTAATGGGAGAGTGATATGCAATGACTTATTTCTGAGGAAATATCCCTGGCATATTCCACACCACTGGCCCCTAAAAAGTTCGCTGAACTGTCTGGCCCCTGAATCTTCAGCATTTCCTTCCACTCTCTGCAATGCACCGCATGTATCTCACTGAAGCATGCAAAATGTTTACTGTTGCTTGTTCATCTGGCCCAGTTAGATGTGCTGCAAGGTAGCTCAGCAGTACAGGTCTTTTCAGACAAGGCTGTGAGAGGGTAAGAGAGTTACCAGTCCTGAGGCAAGACTGCAAATGTATACTTTTATCTGCTCTAAGTGAATATGGTCTTCCTTTCTGAAGAAGAGGACAAGAAAAGCATTCACTAGATCACTAGCTTCATACCATGTACCCAAGATTGTGCTCGTGCGCTCTAAGGAAGATGCCATGTCTGCACAGGAGATGTAAGAACTACCACTTGACTGATTTTGCTGAAGGTCACAGTCACCTTGCAGGACCCATCTGACTTTTGTAGGGGCCCAGATTTGGGAATTAAAGACAGAGCTAACAGGGAGCACTATCCCGGCAAACTTTAGGTCTTTAAGGATGGCATTCATTTTTGCCATTCCATGATGACTTGTGAGATGGAGCACCTTTTAATGTTTTTCTTACTGTCTTTATTTTGAATTCCCAGAATTCCTAACTGTTCACCTGTTTTTCTAATGCTTTAACTCTTCCATCACTAGACTGAGCTTCTTTCAGCCAAGGAGTCTGATTTATTATCCTTGTGACCCTTGGATCAGGTGCAATAAACAGGCCCTAAATAAATTATTTTAACAAGATGAAAGCAGCATCTGACTGAACGCCCTGGTCTTTTTAGATTTTGAATCCAACCTCTTCAGCTTATGGATAAATCTGTCCCTGACATCAAATGTATCATTTTGGTTGATTTATTAAAAAAAAAATCAGCCAAACAAACCATCTCTTTTTTTGAAGTCAAGGCAGCATCACCAATGAATTGAAACTCCCAAAGTCTTGTTTTCTGGATAGACTCCCTTCAATAGCAATAACGGGCAGTAACCAACTGAGTCCTTGCCCCATCTGGCTGTGATAAATGCCTCCAAAACGCATTACAAATCTCAGAGTGAGGCTCTGAGGCCCGAGGCTGCAGCAAAAGAAAACCAAGGTTGACAGGCACAAGTTTAAGAACCTGATATTCTGTAAATGAAAAAAAGCCAGCTGCCTGTTCCTTCACTACTGAACACAGTAAATACATTATCTAAGCTTCTGCCATTTTTCAAACCTGGGGCTCTTTAATGATTTGTTTGGACAACTCTAAACCTCACTTGTCAAAAACAAAAAAACAAAAACTCAAGACACATCCTGACGGCCTAGCAGATAAGGTCATACATGGAGTCCACATACATCCCAAGGACATAGGTTCAAGACCCAGGGCTGGGGGAACAATCAAAATGAACAACTAAATAAGACAACTAAATGACTCCTCTCTCATCTACCTATTTGCCTTCATTCCTGCCTGCCTTTCCTTAAAAAAAACCACAAAAACCCTTTAGCTTTCTGAATCTCAAGTGTTACTCTCCTCTGTCTGAGAGTATTGAGGCTTTAACTTCTTAAAAATCAGTAAATAAATGTGTTATGTAGAGAGAGGGGCCAGATGCAGTCATCTAGGCGAGAGGATAAATCCTGGAGTGGTATGAAGATGCAGAAGCGGCAAGAGATTCTACGTATATGTGAACAGTGAAACCACCAGAACTTGCCTGGGTGAGGGTGTGGAAGGAGGGGCTGCGAGGAGCCCTGGTTCTTGGCTAGAATGCCTGGGCTGCCAAGCTGCCCAGTGAGAGAAGGCGCATACCCGAGATGCTGAAATGCGGGGGACAGGTGTGGGTTCCAATACAAACTGGAGTGTCATTGGCATGTAAATGATGCTTGAAGCCATAAGAATGGATGGAATCAATGAGGAAGGTTGTGTACAGTCACGCAGAACTGAGCTTTCAACTGGCTATTCACTAATTGTGTGAGCATGAGTAAGTTACGCCATATGAGCCTCGTTTTTCTCATTTTAAACTAAGTATTACTATTGTTGTTGTTATTTTTTAAGTGTCCACCACACTGGCAAGCCCATGGTGAGGGCTCAGTGTTATTCTGGCCCCCATAGCTGCCAGCAGTGGGGACTGAACAAGACACCTGGCTGGGTGAGCCGCGGGGCCTCACCTGCAGCTCCTGCAGGACCCACAGCACCCAATGGAATGGGTACTCAGTAAATGGCTGCTGAATAAATGACTCATTCTAAAAACAGAAACAATAATACCTACTGACAGAACCAGTGAGAAGATTAAACAGGATTTAAAAATGATACAAAGATCAGTGTAAATGTTAATAAATTATCTTAGGAAAAGTATTTAGCACGTACAAGGTAGACAGTGTCAGGCCCTTCCCTTCTGTCCTTGCCTTTAACCCATCCTCTCTTTTTAATTTTAAATCTCTCCTTTTCTCTTGGCTTCTTCTTTTTCGTATTACAAACATGCTCTCCCTTAACCTAAAAGTACCAAAACCAAGCCAAAACCTTCCATGGGTCTCGCGGTCTCCTTCAAATTCTTATCCAACTATTCTTTAATTTTACCAACTAAACTCTTTCTCAACCCAAAACAATTTTTAATGAACAATCCATACCTTTTGTTTTAGGGAGAAAAATCCCAGTTTATTACTTTAAAAAAGCAAGTATCATTTACATAATTGTTCAAGCAAGCCTGCACAGAGGTATTTCATTTTAAAATATGTGCTTTTTGCCCTACTACAGTAATTCATTTCATGGGAAATTTCATTATTTTTCTTCTATAGAGTCCTAAACCGAAAGAATCAACATTCAAATAAACCCCAAGGTGTGGGGATGCTTCAGGCCAATTCCTCATTAGAAGTCCCAGCATGGGGGCTGCAGAGACCAATGCAGAAGGTCTTCCAGGGAGAGCTGAAATTTTCAGATAAGTGAGTTCCGGAAAGAAGGGGTAGTGGCTGGCTCTGGCAGGCTCGCCCCTGGGGCAGAGCAAAGAGAACAGACCGGGAGTTCTGACAGGCAGAGGAGCTGTCTAAACTCAGGGGGATGGAAGCGAGTGCGCAGCAGTGGTAATTGAGTTTCAGTTACCTGCAGGGTGGCAAAATAAAGTAGTAACTTCATCTGCTTGGCATGGGGGAAGTTTAGAGGTGTCCTTGGCAAACACACAGGGAAATTCGTCACCCTTTCACTGCGTTGGGATGGTAACCACACTGTGCTTCCTGGTGACAACCTGTGCCTGTCCTACTAGGCAGCACCGGTGCGACAGCTAACGAGGCATTTCAAGCAGGCTGGCCTCCCTGGGCCCTCTGCGCCCTGTCTGAAGGAACGGCACCATGGGAAATTTACCACAGCCAGCATCAGGCGCCACCCAAACTTAAAAGGGTCTTTGAATGGCAGAGAGGCCCGTTTCTTTTCTGCCCAGCCCCAGGCTGGAACCATCCTCGGGTCACTTCTTGTGGGTCTGTACAAATGTGCCTACTGGCAGAGAGCTGTTCTTCACTTGAGCCCGGATTTCAGCTCGGTGCTTTAATGTGAAGACCAGGGCCCTCACCGTCCGCCGGTAAGGTCCGTTAATGAGGCGGGAGCAGAGATGAAACGCTTCCCGCTCAATATTTTCAACCAGTAGGTGATCCATCTAAAAAACAGCAAAATTATCAAATTAGAGTCTTGCATTGCATAAGGATTAAAAGCAAGAGAGGTTGGAACACTTTGCTCAGAGGCCTCCATTAATCAACTGAAATTCAAGGACATCTACTTCCTGTCATAAGAGAAACAGGAAGAGCAAATTAATTCCACCCTGGCAATTAAGGAACAAGGCAATGTGCTTTGTGACAGGGACCTCATTCACAACCCCTGCCGGGTGGTAATATTTGCCATTATAACAGGAAGCCAGCCTGAACTAAGCGACGGGTACTGGGCTCTGTACTTTATACCAACCAGGAAACGAAGACCAAGGATAATAAATCAGTGTAACAGTTCATACTTTTCTTTTATTCTTAAAAGTAACTTTTAACCCGTTACAGCACTTTAGAAACTTTGCGCCTGGATCCAAATATGTGTGTAGAGCAGTTTAGAGATGACTTTCCACATTTAATGCTCATAACTTCCATTATCAGGTAAAAAAAAAACAGACTCAAAGGTAAAGGTTCAAGGTCTTACTCCTAGGACTAAGACCCAGAGGCCCTAATAACAAAGTTCCAGTTTCATCCCTTCCATCACAGCAACTTCCCCCTCATTATTTTGAGAGACAGCTGACCTTTGCAGGGTCAGTTAAGCAGAGGAAAGCTGGGATACGTAGCAATTCTGGGGTGATTTGGCTTAGGCCCACATTCTCCTGAGGTCACAGAACTAATCAAAGCATGACAGGCCTGGGACTTTGCCCACATAGTCTGGATTCAGGCCAGGTGGGGCTGCTGGTCTGGGACCCCTCCCCTCCATCAAACTCACCATCTCCCACTATCCGCCTCCCCAGTCCCAACCACAGCCCGGCCTCAGCTGCTTATCCATCCCTCTATGCCTCTGAGCAGGCATATGTTCCCTCAAACAGGCACTTTCCCTAGGAAACACATTCCTATTTGTATGCCAAAGCTGAGATAAAAATTGAAAAGCAAAAGAACACATCCTAGTTCAAAGGCCTGAAAGCTCTTCTTCTGGAGGCCACAATATCCTGAGCTTCCCTCAGTCATTGTATTCTAATCTATTTTTTTGAGTTTGTCTCCCCAGACAGTGAGTTCCTTGAGAACAAGAAACAAACGTCTCTCTTCCTTTGTCCCTTGATTCCTTCCTTTTCTATCCCAACCACTCATTCAGTGTCTACTACATGTCAGCCTCTGTGGCTGCGCTGAGGGAAAAGCAGTGAACAAGGCTGGCACAGTTCTTGACTCCATGGATCCATGGAGAGCACAGTCTAGAGGGGACAGGTAGTGAGTAGGGACTGCAAAGTGTCTTGAGTCAGGAAAGGGGATAGGACCGAGTGTTGGGGCAGGAAGTTACAGCAAAGAATGATAGCACTTGGTTTGGGGAAGAAATGACATTTAACTCAATACCTGAAGAGTAAGTAGGATCTGACTAGGTAAAGTGGGCATTTATTTTTTGTGTGTGTGTGATAAATTCACTAAGCTGCACCTATATCTTTTGTTCACTTTTATGTATATGCACTATACATTTACTTAAAAAGAAAAAAGACACATCAGGAAAAAAAAGAGATCCCGACATCTGATAAAAAGTGGTAACATAAGAAAGAGCTGAAAACAAATAGAAAAATAAAAGTTGGAAGAAAAAAGGACCAAGCAGGGAGCAGCAGACTGAGAGAGATGGAGAGAAGACAGACAACAGATAACCAGGTCCAGAGATCTGCCTACATGTGGCAGAAAAAGATGTTCAGAGACCTTAGTGGTCCTGAAGACTGGTCAGCTCCTAGGCTTGTGCTAGAGTGAGTGGTTCTAGCACCATGGCTTCCCAGAGCCTAGACTCATTGAGTTTTTCAGGGTCTTCTGCTGGGTACTGAACTAGCCCCTGGTCTGAGGCAGGTCTGATACCAGACTCCTTTAGGAGGCTAAAGGGTGGCTGCCCAGCAACTGTCTAGCAATATTTGTAACAGAGACTCCTCATCCCACTGGAGCTCCTTATCCCAGAGTGAGGATGATTAATTATTGGCTACATACAGATTGACTTAATAAAACAGACAACAAATAAGGAAAAAAGTCTTTTTTGGTGGGGAGTAGTTATCAGAGAAGAGGAATAGATATGCAGTTGAAAAACAGATCACAGCCATTCCATCAAACTATAGTATGTGTGTGTGTATATATATATGTGTATGTGTATATATACGTATATACGTATATACATATACATATATACGTACGTACATACATACATATGTGTATATATACGTGAGAGTATATTAGAATTTGCATAACTGGCTGTGAATACATAGTTTATTCAGCAAATAGTTCCCAAGCAGCTACTGAGTCTGGTCTGATCTGGGTATTGAAGACACAGGAACAGGAAAGACCTGACCCCGCCCCCTCAGGCACTTAGTCTAGAATGGAGATGGTTGGTACACGCAGAAAACTGGGTGAGTGGGATAGGTGCTGTACTGGTGATGTGATGGACTAGGAAGTAAGCATTTAAGAATTCTCATGCATGCCTCTTGTTAAATCTGTCAATAGGAAAGAAGAAATGAAGAAAAAATATCAGTGATATTAAATGCATATCACAGGGAAACGATTCATCATGAAACCTTGTATATAACAAACTCATTGCACAAAGTGAAGAAAACTTCTTGTAACTGTAACACTGGATAATCCAAACCTACCCAAGTTGTTGAATCTTTTCCAATAGGTCCTAACCTGATGCTGCAGGTAAGTCCTTTAGGGTGGAAGAACCAGTCTCACTGAGATATTGAGAAAAGGACTTTCGCCGAGGGATACAGCTCTATGAATGGAAATGGGAGCAGGAACACTGTAAGAAACCAAGGGATTTATTTTGGGACCATATCTTCTCTCTCTCTCTCATATCTACATGCTCTCTTTCTCACATGCTTTTGCTCCTTTCCATTTACCTTACTCACTACCAATTCTGACTGCCTTATTCTCTTGTACAATTTCTGCTTCCTCCTAATTCCTCCAATACGTCTTCTGTTTCAACACTTTCACTGCTGTTTTCTTAGTATTTCCTAGTTCACGTTTCTCAGAGAAGAGAGCGTAATTTGCCTTAATTTACCTATTTGTACCTGTGAGGTGAGTATGTGTTACTCGGCTGTCTGTTACCTGTTGCATTGGCTATGGCCGGGAAAAGATATAAAATACGACCACCTAGTGCTCTCTTTTAGCAAGGATTCTGGACCCAGTGGTAAATGATGCCATAATCAATTAATGATATCTACCACATCAGTATATTCTTTAAAAGCAAGGATCCAAGATCTTTTTATCTCAAGTACAAAACTCCCCACACGTATTATAACTATTTGTATATCTCCATCAGAAAACTATGAATCCTTTCGGGGCTGTTACCATATTGGATCCATTTCTAAATCCTCTATAGGTACTGGTACATAGTAAGTACCCAGTGAATATGTGTTAAATGAATGTCCTTTCCCCCATGTATACCTCCTTCCTTTAGTGCAATGATATCTCAGACACAGCAGTTCAAATATGAACTATAATGTTTCTACTGTATATATTTTTTTCAGTCAGCAAAACCCTCTTACAAAGGAAGTTCAATTGCTGTTTTGTTTTTTTTTTTAACATGAAACCCTTCCAGATTTCCCCACTGGATTTCACAGTACTCTCCTTTGTGAATCTACACCACTTGCTAGAACCACTATTTCAGAAATATCTCATCCTACCTCATATTTAATTAGTCACTTACAGGCTCTCAGCCAGGAGACAGTGAGCTTTTCTTAGGATAGAGACCACAATTCATTTATGTTTATATCCTCCCCCGGTACCACTAGTAGTAATAGTACTAAACATTCATTGAATTGAGTATCTACTGGAAGTAAATTTTGTGAGTTTCCTAACAGCAAGGTTGGATTTGTGCATATCTGCCCACATTTCTTTTTGACCACTTGAATACATTTATGAGAGAGCTGGTCAAAGCCAGAGGTGCAGTCTGAGGCCATTAAACAAAGAAAAAACTAACAATCCCATATGGGGACGTACCCCTGACCTGGATCTCATTAGCACCATCTGACAGCCAACTGGGCCAACCAGTCAGTGTTTCATAACGCTTAATGATACAGGCTCACTTTGAGAATCAGGTCCATTTTTTTAATGACATAATAGGAAAATGATCACAGGCCGTGAGGTAGGAAGGAGAGTGGATAATGAGGAAGGGGAAGTAGGCGAATGACACCACAGGGGATGTTCATATGAGGAAAGATCTGAAAAGCACTGAAGAACAAAGAAGATCTAGAAGGGAGAAAGTAAAGGGGAATGGAGCCTGGGTCTCAACAATGGAGTTTTTATTCATCTCTTCCATTATTTTAAGAACAAGGAAGCAATCCATCATCTGGTAAGCAGATCTATAGAGTAACAAAATGATGCACCTTTTGGCTGTATGTGTCTACCCTTGATGTAGTTTCCACTAAAAGATATGGCCAAAACAAGTAACATTGGACACATTTCCTACAAAACATGCTAGTGGATTTGTAACAACACATGCTAGAACAAACTGTAAAGACTTTTCAGTCATTGGGTCAATCATTTACCCAGTGATTTAGTACTGCCTGATAAAGTACATTTATGGAGATCTGATGTCTGATTTGAATGGTTGGTTACTGTAAAAGACCAGATACTGAATTACATGGTTCACTGATTTACCCTATATGGCAGTGTTTCAGGTCATGATAGGGACTAAGAGTTAACTTTATGTAAGTGTTTGTATTTGCATTCTTTGACATACCGATGTGATTAAAAAAAAAAAAAAAGCTATCAAATGCCGTTTATGCAAAGAAAACAGACTGATTTTTTTTTTTTTTTTTTTTTTGCCAAGGGAGACCGTAAGATGCATACTTTTAATTTTTAAAATTTACTCTTTGGAAACAAAACCATTCAACTATGCTTAATCTGATATTTTTTTCCAATTATGTTGGAAAGCACTAACAAATGTATCACTTTTTTAACTTTGCTTTGTAACACTTGAGTGCTTACCACTTGATGTGCCATTTAAAGGATAATTAATGGATAAACTAAAAGGATAATTATTATGGAGTTTAATATAGCAGGCAAACTGCTCATTAATCCTTACAAGCATAGCTTCGTTATTATCATTTACTTAAAAATCTACCACAGGGAACTGGTATTTACCACCACATTAGCTACATATTATATACCCACACTTTATGTTTCTGCAATAATTTTGACTTATTTAAAAAATAAACTTTATTTAAAATATCAAATAGCAAGTCTTGTTGGCTAATCAATACTCTGGAAAATTAGATTTACCACCTTATTTTTTCTCTCTTCCAAGGGCATAATATTCATATTAAAGCTTCCTTTAGAAAAAGTTAATCAAACTTATAGCATGTCAATTCATTGAACTACCAAATAACAGTAAAATTATTACAAACACAAAAAATACAATATATAGAAGATATACAAAATGACATAAATATTGATCAAGATTAAGGAGACAACATAAATGCAAATAATCATGTCAATTTTCTGCTATGTTATTTAAATAATCAATAAAAATATCTTATGGAACATTTGGCACATAATTGCCTTTTAATAAATCTGAGATGATCATAACTTGCCTACCATTCACTTCAAGAGCTGTAATAATTTACCAGAAAGGAAATGCACCAAAATGCTAACATGACTATGCTACAGTTGTAGGTTCAATGGTGATTTTAATTTTCTTTTCTCTGTTTTTCTAATTTTCTAGCATAAACTTTTATTTAAAAACTCCAAACTTGGTGCACTCCTGTGGCTCAGGCAGCTCAGGTGTCGATCATGTAAAGCCCTGGGACCTGGGTTCAAGACCCAAGGCTGAAGGATCGGGGGGCAGGAGTGGGGGAACAAAACGGACAACAAACCCTCCCCAACTTTACTTTGAAAAAGTAAGCAAGTGTGCTCTGGTGGCCTGGCAGGTAAGGCTACCACGCAAAGTCCACAGAGTCCCAAGGACCCAGGTTCAAGACCTGGGGCTACGGGCGCACCCGAAATGAACCAAATAACATTTTTCTTCCTCCACTCTCCTCCTGCATGCCTATTCACCTTCATTCCTGCTTTCTTTAAAAAAGAAAAGCAAATAATATACTACAAGTTCATCTGCCTTTCTTTGCGGATGCATAATTGAGACAGAAAGGTTACAACATTCTTTAAAAGAAAAACAGACCTAGCACTTACACTGTACTTCTGAAAGGCTATTTTTATAGGGATACCCTAAGAGGAATAATATGAATGTCAGATGTCTGATTTTACCAGAGTATTAATTGCCTTACAAGTTCTGTTTGCTGCTGATAATTATTATTGAGCAAAAATTCTTCTTTGAGCATGTGTTCCTTAAACTGCTGTCAGAATCTAAGCTATTGGCTATGAAGAGAATAAAGATTATGACTAGCCAACTGATTTTATGCCTTAGAACTTAAGGTATGAGTTATTGATCAAAAAATGGGGTAGTAGAGTCTTTTCAATAAACTACTATTTATTTTGCCACTGATATTCTGTAATAGATTCCAACTCTAAACTTCTGCTTCAGTCAGAAAGCAAAGAATATTAAATGGAAAGAACCAACATTCATTAAATGATTTCTAATTATCAAGCACTGTATTATTCTTTTGTATATGATTCAATTATCTTCCCATTACCCTGAGGTAGTAGGAATTATAATCCACATTTTATAGGTAAAAATCAAGCCTCAGAAATGTTAAGGAATTTATCTAAAGCATACTAGACTATAAATCTAGAATGCAACTAGCATCAACTAGAAGCAGGGCTTTAATCCAGGCCATGCTGGTTCTAAAGCCTGTATTCCTTCTACATCACTGCTCCTCGAATCCTTAGAAATACAGAATCCTTAAAGAAAAAACAGTTAGAATAAGGCCACAGCACATAAGACTATAAAAGTTCATTATGAAAACCTGAGGCTCGTTTAACCAACAGAGTCTAGTAATCACATTCCAAACAGGACATTACCTCTAATTCTAAGGCCTCTGAGAGTAATTTCTGGGCATTTTTCCTTAATGTCTCAGTTTTGGGATCACTTCGGACTTCAAGAGAAGGTCTATCCAAATGTTTTTCAATGAAAGTTCTCCACTCAGTGTAAACTTCCCTGGCGAGACAAGCCACTTCTGAATCTGAATGTCGACGCATCTTGTTCACAGTGTGACCTGGAACAAGGGAAGAGAAACCAAAAGAAAGGTTGTTCTGTTGTCTTCTGAAAAGTACAGGAATAAATGGACTTAAAAAGTCATTCACAAACCTAAGGGTGTAAAGGCTCTTGTGCAAATGAAGATCCCGTTCTCAAAGGCTAAGATAACAGGATAATCACTGGGGGGAGAATCATAGCCCTCATCAATGTAATATATTGTAAAAGAGAAGCATGATCAATAGACAGTTAAAATGGAACATCTAAGGTACCAACTCTTTAATCCAAAAATTGCAATAAAAGAAAATGAATTATACATTTATCTTGTCTTTTGGGTACATATTGTATTTTAGGACAACCAAAAAGCCCTAGTAATGAGGGAATGTTCTTTATGTAGCTAATATATGTGAAAAGACTGACATAATTTTTTAAAAATGTAGCTCATGTTGAAATAATTTATTCAGGTGACAATCATTAGTGGATGAACTCATCTGATGGAAGGTTGATGGGGAATATATAATGGAGGGATGAGCTGTCTTCATTTAAACCATGGATCAATTTTAGCACCCTTAAGAAGAGGACTCTCAGACAGAAGTAACACTTCACAGTCCTAACTCTGTAGTAATCCTGTACCCTCTTCCCTGAGAGAAGATGAAACAATCCAACCATAATCATTCAAAATTAACCTCAAGTTTATAGAAAATATAAGAGCCAGGGGAGTAAGTTAAATTATAGTAAGTGCACAGACAGTGAATTTTTAATATACTAAAAATCACAAAGCAATGCAAACAAAAGAAATAAAAACAATTTCAAAATGTAAGATATTTTAAAAATGATAGTAAAAGGAAACTGACAACCAGAATGTGGGACATGCCACAGGACAACAGACATGGTTTCTTCAACAGTCAATGGCATTTTTTTAAAAGGGAGTTAAGGTTAGGGACTGATATAAATTTTAAAAGTCTTTTTAGCCCCAAATTACCAAGTGTGACATGTGACTCAAATACTGATTAGAACAAATCAACTATTAACGAGACATTTTGAGATAAAGAAGGAATATAAATATATACCAGATATTAAATTATATCAAGGCATTATTGCTGATGCATAATAATGGCACTGCGATTATGCAAGGAAGTATCCCTATTGTTTTGAGATGTACACTGTAGTATATAGAGTTGAAATGACAAGAGGTGTGAGACTGCTTTAAAATACTTCGGCAACAATACAAAAACAGAAAAAAGGGAAAGAGGATGTAAGTGTGACAAAATCTTAATATTTATTAAATCTGGGTGAAAGACATGGGAGTTTGTTATTCTTTTTATTTTTAAATATGTTTGAGATTTTCATAACAAAAATGGAAAAAAGAAAAAGGATAAAAAGACATCAATATGCAAAAGTGTTTAGGTAAAAATAAGTATACAGAAAAGCCAAAGAAATCAACTAGACACTTAAGTTTAAAAAATGGAAGAAAAGGCACACCCTAGTGGAACATCGGTTAAGTCAGTTGCCTCTGGAAGAGCAAGCCACATACCCCTGGGTTGAAGTCCCAGGCCAGGGGGGAAACTACCAGTGTGAACAACTAAACAAAAATGAAATAAAGATGCTCCTTTTTCTTCTCTTTTCCTGCCTGCCTGCCTACTTGCCTTCATTCCTGTCTACACCATTCCTTTAAAAAAATACAAAAACGTAGAAGAATGTAAGATAGATATGGATATTTTTAGAAATCAATATTAGCAATAACCAGTCAGAATTTGTTAGGGGAAAATTGTGCTTAAACTAGTCAAAACCCACTAACTATACATACAACACACTGACATGAGGGGAGGTGTGTCAGAATGGCCAAGAGCTGTTTGCGGGAGTGTCCATGCCCGAAACTGTTTCTTCCCACCCACCCCACCCCCACCCCCGCCTCTATCCTACTGCCCTTTCCTTAGGGTGCATTACCGCCAGATGACTCCAAAAGCTCCTGACTGTCCTCTCTGACTAGGTGTGGAATCCCTTAATTCCATCTTCAACACTGCAGCCAAAGTAGACTTTACCTAACTTTATTTTTTCTCTTTTAAGGATAATTTTTCTAAAACATAAGTCTTTTCTTTTCACTCCTCCACTTAATCCTTCCACCCTCTATCTAAATACATATCTTGTCATACTGTGCCCTTCACAATCTGCCGCCCTCCCACCTTCATGCCAGTTTTATGTCCAGTTACTATGCCCACTATCACCCCATACTCCAGCTACTGGTAGCTCCTAAGATGGTTTAATTGTTTTGCTCCTCTCTTCACTTCTGAACACACTCCAGTGAAGATTCTGCCAGCCCAGAAGATGCTTCATCTGGTTAACTTCCATTCTGCTTTTTAGACTCAGTTCAGGAGTCCGCTCCTCCAGTCTTCCTTAACACTTCACCTGGTTGGTACAGCTCTGATGCTTCCTTAATACTTCATGTTTCTGTTTATCACATTAAGTATTAAATGACTTGGAATTATCTGATCATTTATCTGTACTGCCCACCAAAGAGAGTTCCTTAAAGGCAAGAGCTGTGACATGTTCATTTTTGCATTTCCAGCAGATAGTACAGCGACAACAGCAGGGGTTGGGAGAGCGGGTATTCAATACAAGTTGTTGGAATGAGAGCGCCACATGAAAAATTACATACGTATTCACTAAAATATACTATAGTATATTTGAATAAGGGGGGGGCACACCATATTATATGACAGAAAGATTAGTACAAAGATACCAATATAGAAATTTATTTGTAAATTTAATGTAATCCTAAAAAAGAATCTCAATAGGTTGTTTCTATTAGAATACATCTAAATCTCTTTAGACTTCATTTAGAAATATAAATAGGCAAGAGGAAAAAATATTTAGGGAAAAAAGAACTGTGATATGACTAACCTTTTAAAATATAAGAACATTTTATAAAGCAACAAGAATAAAAATCATATGAAACAAAACTGAAGTAATAGGTAGAAAGATCTATGGAATGAAAAATGGGGCCCAGGAATAGACTATTATACATAAGATTTAATGTATAATAATAGAAGCATTTGTTGAACAAAAAGAAGTGAAAAAGGATTTAAATTTAGGAAAATGAAGAAAACATTTAGAAAATGTCAGGTTATGCCAACAGCAGAGCCCACACCTGTATTGGGTGCCCTCCACACATTTACTGAAAGCCTACTCTTTGCAGCAGGGACAAAGTGAGGCACTACTTACACAAGGCCAACAAGAAACTGTCCCTGCTTTAAGGGTTCTGTGAAGAGCATCTGAGAAGTGAACAAGATGCGTAACTTTGAAGGGAATACAAGAGTCTTCTTACTCTAAACAAACATGTATCAAGAAATTGTATCCAGCCTTTCTACTGTGCGGGGAAAAGGAATAGACTCAACACCCATCACGAAGAGGGGGAGTAGGGATGCAGAACACTCATTAGAAATGTCTTAAGGTGTTTCCTTACTGGCAATGCTTAGCGAGGTGCTTCTGAAACCTATATCACTAAAAGATGAAGTCACTACTTGATACTTTTTCCTTTTCTGAGTAGCGTTTTCCATATCTTTTGAGATTATTCATTAGCAAGTAATTTTGTATGCTCTTGGTCACTGTTGCAGATGCCAAAAATATAAAGATAAATGAGATACTGCTGGACCTTAGAAACCTAATCTCAGGGCATTCTAACATTTCACTGAGCATCTACTTTATGCCTGGTGCTGAGAGATAGTTCTTGGAACTTAATCCATAATCACCCTGCCGAAGTATGCAAAGAAGATATATGTACAAAAATATTCACTCGTATTGTCTGAGGTAGCAAAATGCTAGAAACAACCTATAAGCTCATCATTGAAGGTCTAATTTGTTAAATAGATTATAGTCTATTTAAACAATGAATACTCTGGTGCTCCCTGGTGAAGCAGCAGTTAGGTTAATTGCCTCCAAGGGAGAAAACCACATATCCCTGGGCTTGAGTCCTGGATCCAGAGGTAAACAATTAGTGTGAACAACTAAATAAAAATAAAATAAAGATGCTTCCCCCTCTTTTTTCTTCCTGTCTGCCTGCCTACTCATCTTCATTCCTGCCTGCACCTTTCTTTAAAAACAAAAAACAAAAACAATGAATACTCTGCAATCACTGAAAACTGGAATAGCTCTACATGTAGCAACACAGAAGGACAATCACTTTATATAGCTAAGAAAAAAGAGTAGGTCCTCAGAGGAGCACACATAGGATGAAAAAACACATTTTTAAATTTCATTTGTGTACTAACATACACACACTGGTTTATATGCAGAGAAGAAAGTCTAAACAAATTTATAACGAAACTATTAACAAGGGCTATTAACAAGGGTTTCCCTCTGAGTAGTGGGTCTGTGTGTATCTGTGTGATTCACTTCACAATCCCATGTCATGTTCAAGTGGCAAAGCAATCCTAACAGAACAGGTTGTGCTATAATAGAGGTGCATTCAAGTATTTTTGTAATATAGATCCTTCCCTTTGTGTGCTCCCCAGCTTATCATTTTTCTCTCTCTAGCAAAGGAACTACAGATCCAACTTCATCTATGAGAAATGAAGCTACAGAAGCCCATGAAACAGTCATACTTGTCAAAGGCAGCAGATCTCCATGCTGATGTTACTTGATCCCTTGGTGGTATCTGACACTGCCGCCTTCTTCCTTCAAAATATTTTCTTCCACCTCTTTTTGAGATGCCACCTGTTACTGGTTGACTTCCTTTTCTGTCTCTTCAACTGGCTGCACATCCTTTGCTCAATTTTAATTATCTATGAACCCAGCTGGGGCAATGTCCTTGGCCTCTGCTCTTTCTCCACCTGTCTGTCTGAGTAAACTTTCTCATTCCTATGGTCCAATTATAATCTGCAAGCAGATAACTCCCAAATATATATTTCCTAAAGGCGCTCACTGAGCACAAGACCCAGATATCTAGTCCCTACGTGCTTATTTTGCAAGCACCTCTACTAAACATTTATAAAATGGAAAATAACACTCACTGTCATTCCCCTCACCTCCATCTCCTACACTTCTTGTCACACCATGGCAACACTGTTCCCCCATCATCTTAGGTTCCTTAACATTTCTTATATCTTTTCCTCTTCCTCTTCAACTCCTCTTCATCGTTACCGCGGCCCTGATTCAGGTCCTCAGCACCTCTCCACAGGTGTACTACAAGATTCACTAACCTGTGTCTCCAGTCTGATCTTTTCCAATGTATCCTATATACTGAAGTCAAAACACAATTTGATCACATCACTTCTTTGCCAAAAGTCCTTGAATAGCCGGCTCTCTCCACTTCCCTCAAATTGATTTTTAAGTATAACATTTAAGCTCTGGGTGACCTGAAATTGTGCTGGCCTTGCCTCTAGCCATGTTGTCCTCCTTCCTCCATCCCCTTGCCCCAGTCTCCTGTCCATCTGTCTCCACGTGCTAAGTTCTGGTCTCGGAGCACAGCCTGCACGTCCTTGTCAGACTGGCCTTCTTACCTTTCTGTGCCTTAGCTCAGGCTGTTCCCTCTGCCTAGAATGTTTAAATGCTTACTTTGTCCTCTAAACTGTAAACATCCTGAGGACAGGACGCATAGCCCATCATTCCCAGTTATGTTCCTAACTCCTGGCACAGTGCCTAGCTCAGAACACTGATAAACTGAAGAAAAATGAATAAAATGTTTGCTAAACTGAACAGTTAAATAAAGATCCATTTCTACATGACTTTTCAATTGCTTTTGTACTAACATTTGAATATGGATGCAGTTAACTGGGAAAACCATACAATTGCAATCAAAATAATGGAACTAAACTGTAAAGACTCAAATCCAAAAGCACTGGGGAAACGTAGTTTCTAATTCTTATCCATTATGAGAATTCTTCTTGCTTACCACTTCAAATTTTATGTGCATGATCTCATTTTATTTAATTTTTATAACTAAACAATGAATTAAATACCATTATTATCTCTCTTTTTACAAATGAGGGATTGAAGCTCAGCAAAATGACTTGCCACAGACTCACAGCAAGTTTGGATGCCAGGATCACAAGCAGCCTGATTCCAAAGTCTGCACACTTAACCCCTGGTACCCTGCATTTCTCTGCTATTAGGGACTGGTGCACAGGAAGTGTCCAAAGAAACTCTGTTGAGATGATGTTCACTTCTTGGTATTCCCAAATTAGAAGAGCACAGGCCTGAAGAAAGTCAAAGGGCAGAAGGCTCTGCCTCTCAGATCAGAGATGTGAAGTCACTGCAATAGCCTGCAGGGCTAGTACATCCCACAGGTACTCCACAGATAATGGCAGCCACTGTGCTTATGCTTTACATATCTTATTAACTCCTTTACTGCTCAGAATAACCGTGTGAGGTAGGTGCTATTATGACTCCCCATTTTATAGGTAAAGAACCCAAGGAACTAAGAAGTTAAATAACTTGCAATGGACATAGCAAGTAAGAAGCTGAATCAGGTTTCAAATGTAACAAACTCCAGATATTATTCTTATTATTGCCTCTGGTAATCAGATAGTCCAACCTTCTGATTCAGATGAAAAAATGAGGCTCCGTGACCTTTCTCCAAGGTCACAGGTTGGTCAGTAGCTACATCAAGGAGGTTAATGATTTGCAAAAAGTCATTATTTGCTCCATGAAGTTTATGTTTTAAAGCAAGCAGTGCCACTAGACTGGTCTTACGATCTAGGTCAAGTCCCCTGGGTTTAAGGGTAGGGGGTTTCTGCATCCCAGCACATTGTTAAGACAAATTCCCTACAGGAAGTAGTCTTTCACTCATTTAACAAACATAACCAAATACCAGGCCCCTGGGATGAACTGTTGAGTAAGACACAACCCTACACTCAAGGCATTCCAGTAGGTCGAAGCATAAGGACAAACACCTAAACAAAAATAAATGCACCCGAGTGTTACAGATCATAAGATAGCACTGAAGGGGGAATCCTGGGAAAGGGCAAAAGGACAGAGAAATCAACTCATCTGGCAAAGGGGCCAGGGAATACAGTGGAAGAAGCAATTCTTGTCCTGAGTCTTGACAATGATTCAAGAGACAGTACTCACACAAAAAGTAGAGTGAACAAAAGCAAAGAGCATGAAACAGCATGGCATACTTTGAGGGTTATGGGAGGCAAAATTATGGTCCCCAAAGATATCCATGACTTAATCCTCAGAACTGCGAATTGACACCTTACAAGGAGAAAGGGACTTTGCAGATATGGTTTCGGTTAAGGGCCTTGAGATAGGGAGAGCAGTCTGGGCTAGGTGGGCCAATCTAATCACACAGGCCTTAAAACAAAAGATTGAAAGGCGGGTCAGAGCTCAGTTTCTAACTGGAGCATATGACCCATCATTACCAACTCTAAAGAAGGAGGAAGTGAGACATGAATACAAGTGGTTCTGGAAACTGGGAAAGGCAAAGGTAATAAATTCTCCCCTAGGGTTTTCAGAAAGGAATGCAAACCCTGTCAACACTATGATTTTAATACAATGAAATGCATACTGAATTTAAATTTTTTTTAGTAATTCTTTAATTTTTTATTTTATCTAATTAATCAGTTACTTTATATCTTACAACCCTAGATCTTGAACCTGGAATCCACGGTTTTCAAAGTCTGTACCACCATACCGAACTTCTATCTTTCAAAACTATAAGATAATAAATCTATGTTACTTTAAGCCACTAATCTTGTGGCAATTTGTTATCGTATTAATCATAGAAAACAAATATAGAGATTGTATGCAGTTCAGGATTGTTGAATCTATGGGACAACTCGAGAACAGAAGGTCACTTGAAACGTTCTTGCCACTAACTTATTCTGTGATCTTGGGTAAGTTAAATCATATGCCAATTCATTCATTCATTTATTCATTCACTGACTCATTTATTCATTCAACAATCATTTCTTCACTTCACATAGAAGACTGCTTCATCTTGTTCTTGAAGGACAACTAAAAAGTTGCCATGGACAGAAGACATCTTTAGGTTTCAGAAGGTGGCGTGACACAGTAGAAGAACATCTTAGCTTTGTCACTTATTATATGCTTTTCTGACCTATGACAAGTTAAATTTTCTAAGTCTTGATTTTCCCATTTGTAAAATAGAAAAAATAGTAATATTTACCTTATAGAACTGCCAGATGTATCAAATGAGGTTATAAATGTGAAAGCACTTTGTAAGTATAGGGTTTTCTGTTGTCAATCATAAATAGAAATGACATCTCTGAAATCACATCAATGATTGACATAAAACTTTCCCCAGAAAATTCATATATACAGTATTGAGTTGAATGTAAGGCCTAACTCCACTCTCTCATCAGCATTTATTCAATACTTCTTGTCCACTGATTTTCTTCAAATAGTAAATGTGTCTGATCACACAGGCCCCAGTAAATGCCAGGTCCAAAGGCTTTTACCCAACTGTCCCTCAACCTCCCAGACTACTCAAGAACAGTAAGGCCACTCAGCTCCCCTGCTTTTTAAAACATTCTCCTCTGTGGCCACATGTCACTGCTCTGGCTCTCTTCCTCTCTCTCTAATTATACTCCCTCTGCATCTCTTCCTCCTTCTACTTCTCTAGCCAAGCATCCTGACCCAGGCTGAAACCTTTAGCCTTTAAATGTTTTATTTTACTCAAGAGAACTCATCCACTTTGGTGATTTTAAGCAAATGCTTCCAGGTAAATGACTTCCAAATATGTATTTTTAATCTAAATCTCTCATTTGAGTTTCAATCCACTCCCTGCTAGACATTTCCACCCAAAGAATTTGTGTCAGAGCAAAATGCTGGGGATATTGACTAAAATGGAAATAGAAGGCAAAAAAAAATTCCATTTGAGGAAATAAGAAAAAAAATATAGAAAAGGCACTAAATTTTCATTTACAAGAGGTGATTATAAGCAGATGGCAGAACCCAAAGAAATGGTCCAGCAAAATAAAGACACATATGGCTGGGGTCCAGGGCACAATGGCAGTGCTAACAAGGAAGGAACACTGTCCCAGGAGACCTGGGTTCGAAGTACATCTCTAACTCACTGTGTAGCCCTGGATAAGTCACTTCATTTTTCTAGGTCTGAGTTTCAATTCATGTTTATGAATTGAGGTAGCTAAACGGATTAAAAAGTATTATGATGTTAATTAACATTTACAGAGTTCAGATATATACAAAAATTATACCTCAAAACCAAACGAACCGGAACACAATTCACACAAAAGACAAACTGCCAATAAGCACATAAGTAATTCATTCTATGCAGCAATGAAAACAAGATGCTAATTTTACCTATTGAATTAATAAGATTTTAAGGAAATGATAGGAATGTAAATTGGAACAACATTTTTAAGATTCAAAAGTGGATCAGGACAGGGGATACACACCAGAGAGTCGTCTGAATTAAGGTCTCAGTTATTCTGGAGAAGCAGACAGACTCTCAGACTAAGACTAAAGCAGCAACAAAAGACAGAGGTCTAAATTCTATGGAAAAACACCGCACTAGGACCCAGGAAACAGAGAAAGACAAGAAACGGGATATGGAAAACTAGAAAGAGTCATGGAGAAAATCTTATTTGGGAGCTTGTCATTTTTATTCATTTGATGACTTTATCCTGAGCTCCTGCTGTATGCCACACTATGTTTGAAGTGCACCGCTGAATAAAACAGAACGGTCCTGCTGGCACAGATCTACTGTTTAGTAAGTAAAAAATAAAGAAGTAAATCACGGAATAAGTAATTACAAACTCAGACAAAAGCTATGAAGGAAATAAACATTTGAAAATTAGAGAATTGGCAGCAAGTTCAGTGTAATTTATGTTGACAGCAAAGAGAGTAATCAATGGTCTCAAATTCTGGAATGATGAGAACTGAGACAAGACCACTGGATTTGCATAGAATGAAAACACTCCTATCCTGAGAGAGAAGAATAGCTGTCAGTCGTGAGCAACCAGCATGGGAAGAGTTTAAAGAAAGAGAGGGAAGAGCAGAATGGGAATTGTGATGATCGATCATTTTTAAAGAAATTTGCCTATAAAAGGAACAAGAGAAAAGGTAGCAAGGAAAATTAAACAGGAAGAGTTCAAAGTGTGTGAAAGCAGAAAGTCACTGGAAAGAGTACAAGTGGCTACAAAGTGAGGCATGCTGCACCCTCATCTCCCTGATCTCCATCCAGTCTTGCTAAGTCCCATCCATTTTCCCTGACAAGGTCTCTCCAGAAGCCTGTCACCCAACAGCTTAGATTCTCTCCTTCTTCAACATTTTTAACTTTTTTTAATCCCATAGTCCCTTTCTGATACTGTCATTATTCTCTTTTCCTTCAACAAATGTCTTGCAAGAGTTATCTATTTTCAGTTTTATTTTCTCATTCCTCAAACTTCTGCCACTAACCTTGCCTCTGAATCTGTTCTTACCAAAATAATGAATAACTTTCTTTGCAAAACCCATGTGCACTTTTTTGACTTAGCTTATTTGACCCTTTGAGAACAAAGGACACTGACGACCAATCCCCACTTAAACATTCCTTCTTATTCCATGACAGCATTCTTTCCCTTGTTTTTCTAGTCACACCTCAGTCTCCTACAAGTTCCTGAAACACTGGTGTGCTTCAGGATTTGGGACTTAACTGTTTCTTTTCATTTTTAAGGGAAAGGTGCAGGCAGGCAGGAAGAAAGAGGAAGAAGCATTTTATTTTATTTTTATTTAGTCATTCACACAGGTTGTTTCCCCTCAAACACAGGCTTGCTCCTTCAGAGGTGATTGATTTAACCACTGATCCACCAGGGTGTGCCAACTCTTGGCTTTCCTTAAATACTCTCCCTCCCTAAGTAAGCTTATCTATTTTCATTGCCTTAATTTCTTTTTCTTTTTTAAAAGCAAAGTGCAGGCAGGAATGAAAGTGAGGAGAAGCAAGCAGGAGGAGAGAGAAGGATACATGTTTATTATTTTATTTAACTGTTCATCTTGGTTGTTCCTGCTGGCCCTGGACAAAAACCCAGGAACTTGGTCTGTATATGAACTGTGCCCAACTGCTACTCCACCAGGGCTCACCAACTGCCCTAATTTCTAACTAGAGGCTGATGATGACTTCCAAGTACATATTTATTGTCTCTTCTTCAGTCTTGTATATCCTTGGTAACTTCTTTGATGTCTTATAGCATGTCAAACACAGTAAGTAAAAAACTGAACTTATTATCCACCTCCAAACCTGCTGCTTCCTACACCCTGGTTAGTGATACTGCTATCCACCTACTTGGTCATATAAGAAATCTAGGCTTCAGTCTTCATTCGTTCGTCTTCAGTCCCAATATCCAATCGATCAATCTCTAAGTCCTTTGGATTTTTTTCTTTTCTTTTTTTTTTTTTTTTAATGATCCTGGGTGCCAACCACATTTCTCTCTCTTCATGACTACACCAAACAGGTCTCCCTGTTTCTGTGTATTTCTGTGGCTTCCTAAATTGACTTCTTGCCTTTAGTTTGCTACTCTCTAATACTTTTCCCATGTTGCAAATAAATTTTTCTAAAATACAAATCTAAACATGTCACTTCTCTATTCAAAACCCTTCAGTAATAATTACTTCTTACCTTTAGGATCTGAACTCTATGATAGACTGAAGCTACCCTTTCACTGCAGTGAACCTACATTCTGGATAAAAGTCATCTCATTCCCTTCTCCAAAAAAGTGAGCAGAGGCTAAGTGGGCAGGGGCTCAGGGAGGGGTGGGGTTATCCTGAGGGCTGATGTTAAGAGCAACACTGCTGAAATATTTAGCTATGGGCCTCTGGTAAAGTGGGAGAGCTGATCCTGGTACTCTAATGCTGAGCTGGGATACTGGGCGGTGTGCTACTAAAGTATTCCAGGTCAGAAGTGCCCCCCGCTTACTGGCAGAAAACGAAAAAGAAGCCCCCTCTATAGGGAAGCTTCTCCAACTTAGCCCCACAAATTTCCCATAGAATGAAATAAAATAATGAGCTCACAATTAAAAGTCAGTGAGCACATGGGAAGGCAAGCACCACAAGAGTCAGCAGAAACAACAAACAACAGCTATAAAAGACTATTATTAGAACAGTCAGATGAAGAATACAGAAGAACTACACGTGTTTAAAAAAATAAAAGGTATGCCATAAGAATGTACAAATAACATTAAAAAGATAGATTTAGGGGACAAAAGGGAAACTAGTATGGTGGTGGAACTCACTGGACAATGGTGAAGGATACCTGGTGATTTAATGGAGGGCAGGATGTGTTGACATATATCTGAAGAATGGGGAATCTATACATATGAATTTATTTTAATGTGTAGAATAAGTTATTACAATTAGAAAAATTTTTTTTTAAAGTGAAAGTGCTGAGAGCTAGTACCTTTAAGGGCCTTACCTCTTTCTCATTAAGTCTATTCATATGTGCTCACCTTTTTATCAGTATGACTGAATATGCAATTAAGCCAATATATAAAATCAAAACATTCCTGCATTTTGTTAATTCTGTACACTGGCACCTCACAGAATTCCAAATTATATTACTCAGTTGCTTTCCAGCTCAACCTCAGGTTTTCCAGAAATTTTTACTATAAAGGAAGCTTTGGGTTTTAAAAAAAGGGGTGGGGAGGACTTGTAAAAATAAAACACTGTTCCTAAAATAAAGGATTCAATGAATGGATTAAATAGCAGGTTTGAGTTAGCTAAAGAGAGAATTGGTGACTTAGAAGATATATATCTGAAGAAACTGTCTAGAATTCTGAGATAAAGATTACCTATACATACACATGTGTATATATGTGTATATACATATACATAATATACAAATATACATACACATATATATATGTACACATATATATCAATGACAGACAAATCAAGGGGTGGGTATGGAAAATAAAAGCTCTAACATACCTCAAATTATAAAATCCCAGAAGGAGGCAGTAGGAAGAAATCATACTGTGGTAGTTAGCCAGTTTACATGACAGCCACCAGTGATTCTCACCTCGTGATATTCATAACCCTTGTGCAGCTGGTTTCCCAAATTGTACAAGGATTGGTTTGTATGACCAACAGAATATGACGGACATGATGGTATGTCACTCCCAAGATTTGATTGTAACTGGCTTCCAGGTTGATTGCTCTCTCTTGGAAGGCTTGTAATAGGGGCAAGTCAGCTGCTGTGTCATGAGAAATTCCAAAGAGAAGTCCATGTGATGAGGAATTGAAGCCTCCTACCAGCAATCCCACAAGAGAGTCATTTTGAGCAGATCTTCAAGCACTGGTCAAGTTTTGAGATGATTGCAGTATTTTCCAAGAGCTTGACTGCAAACTCTTAAGAAACCATGAGCCAGAACCACCCAGATAAGTAACTCAGGAGGATTCTTCACCCTCAAAAAAGCTATATACAGGTGTGCCCTGGTGGAGTAGCAGTTAGGTCAAAAGCTTCTGAAGGAGCTCAAGCCATATATCCTTGGGCTGGAGTCTCAGGTCCAGTGGGGAAAAACCAGTATGAACAACTAAATGAAAAAAATGAAAGGTTTCTTCCTCCTCTCTTCCTGCCTGCTTGTTGCTTGTCTTCATTCCTGCCTACACCTTTACTTAAAACAACAACAACAAAAAAACCCCAAATATATAATACTTGCATTGCTCAAATTTGGAGTAATTTTTACATAGGGAGAGATAACTAATATCTTAGATGTGATTACTAGAGGTCAAGACCCTTTGATGCTAAGACCAAATAGTTTTGAATGACTTACAAAGTGCTTTCTCCATCTGGTCCCAATTTCACTTGTCCCAACTGCCTCTCAAACTTGCCTTCTTATCACACTCTCACTCCAGCTTATTACATTTCTAACACACCCAATCTCTTCTAGTTTCTGGAATGGAATCTTCAGCCCCCTATACAGTTCACATGACGTATCCCTTAACCGACACATTTCTCAATACCTTCTTCTTCACTCCTAAGGTATATACTCCTTTGGCTAACCTCTCCCCATGATCAGATCACTCATAAAGTGTTGCTGAACTGTCTGTCTTCCCATTAGATTGTAGGCTCCAAAAAAGGTGGGGATAGCATTTGTCTCATTATGCCAGCACAGTTCCTAGCACAAAGAAGATACTTGGTAAATATTTGTCCCTTTCAGCTCACAGGATAGGGACAGGCAGGAGGCTAAAGGTGGAAGAATGTAAATATTCTCAGAAAATGATCCAAATGAATCTCCAACCTAGCAACAAATGTCACTATACAGGAATCAAGAAACCCCTATAATCCATACAAACCTAGGCTTAGAGAAAGCTTATGGAAGAGTCAAGACTCAGAAGTTGGATGACTTCCAGCTCCTCTTTAGTCAAGTCCCTCTGTTGTGGTTTCATTACGATCCTTGAATTGAAATCTCTGCATATCAGACACACCCATTCTTGAAAGCACTCACAAATACACTCAAAGGAAAAATAGAAAAGATCTTTTAAAAAATTAACATCTGTTCTAAATTTTAGGACAAGTTCCAGCCTAGGATGTTGGTATTTAAGATCTGATCATATGTGGTATTTGTGCTGTGTGTCTAAATATGAACATGTACATACACATATATACATATAATACATGTCATAAAACATTAATCACTAGTACCCTCTACTGGTGGAAATACTTTATCTGCTCATATGAATGGTCTTATTGCCCTCTAGTGACCACAACCTATAAAGAATAAATCCAGCAGCAGATGGGAGAATCTCCTTGGCTATAATGATAGGGTTTTATGTTCTTTAAGCATCTAATTTTCTCAGATTCTAGTTCATATTACAGGGGTGCAACTCTCAAGACACTTCTGGGGCTCTCTGGGGAATTTCACACAGCTCTTGCCAGCTGTTAGCGCCAGTCTGAGGCTGCTCTCTCCTCTGCTTATGAACAAGAGGTCAAGGGAAGGCAGAGAAGGCAATGGCTGCACTAGTGAGGGTAAGAACAGCAGCTGTGAATGACTACCCAGTCTCCCCAGGGAGTTGGGAGCAGCTTGAGGAGCACATGTTGGCCATCCCTTGCATATTATTCACAGTTGTGTACTGTACTAAAATGGCAATTCAATGCAGTGCCTGACTTATCTTTTAAATATCTCCAATGCTAAAATAAATGAGGTAAAAGCAAATATTACTAGCATTTTGTTTTTATAAACCATGCTTTGGCAGTTATTTCTGCTCAAGACAGAAAAGCTGCAACTCTTGCATAATGTAACTGAGATGTCTGTCTATGAATTCTCCAGATTTAATTGACGGCTCTATCCTTTGTACCAGCATATACTTTGTAAGATCACTACTCAGGGCATTATATGTTTTCATGGAAAACACATTTTACGGTTTCTATTTGTCTATATTTGTTTCTCCACCAAGCCAAGTTCTTTGAGATCAGAAACCATGTCTGTACACCTAGTGTCAAGCATAAAATGGTATCCATAGGTCAGTTACTAGTCCATGAGGTACACACAGAAACTGAAGTAAATACTTAAAAAATTGTATAGCAATTTGACAGAGCAATTCCACATCTGTTGAATGTAATAAAAAGGAAGTGGGGATTACAGTTTACATATTTCAATTTCATGTTTTTCTGGTAAATTTATATTTTATGTTATAAAAGTACTGGTCTACAAACAATGGAGAATTTTTTAAACAATGGTCCTTCACCAGAGTCTGAGAAGGACTGATAGACTGTTTGGGGGGAGGGGGAGGAGAAAATAAAAGCATTTTTCATAAAATTCATACCTATCCTTGTCGATTTTAACACTTCCCTGGAGGGTAGTTTCTTCTTTAATTCTCTTAATACTTCAACTAGATTCTCTTTGGTTTGATCAGGAAGCTCCAAAATAGTTTTCCATCTTTTTAAGTCTTCTATAACCACAACTCTCTGGGAAAAAGGAAAGTCATTTGGAAAATGGAACATTTTCATTAGAGAGACATCTGCATCCACCTGAGTTAATGGGGCTCCTATTGACATATGAATTATTGATTATGACCTGAACCAAAGCACAAAGTGTGTGATGGCCCCAAATGATGGGTAATTGCTTAAAAGCAGGTCCTGCTTACTGCAAATCAGGAAGAGAATTACATCTATTAAGAAAAGTGCAAGTTTTAATCTTACCATGTCAGACACCACGGGGTACTTAGCAGTGAGAGGTAGTAAGGATGAGTAGAAAAGAAAAACAGCGCTGAGGTGGAACAGTTCTATAGATCACCTACGTGTCTTAATTCATAAGCAAGGAGAGAGAGCATAGAAGAGATAAAGACATTTATTTCAATAATAAAAAGCACACTTCAACAGCTTCCCACCTCCTAGGTGATAAAAATTCAAACTCTCGCTTGAAGATTTTTTTTAATTTCAAACATAAAAAGGTACAGAAAAACTATCAAAGTTAACATTTTGCCATTTCACAAAAATAAAAAAAAATATTAGAAAATTTAAGTCTTACACTTTTCACTAGGTCATTGACCTCCTTCTGGTCCTAGAAGAAACCACCATCTTGATGAAGTGCATCTTTCCACTAAGCATAAAATATAACAATTAAGGAATCTGGGTGAAGGAGATGGGGAAGTTCTTTGAACTACACTGCAACTTTTCTGAAGTTTTGAAATTATTTCAACTAAGAATTTTTTTTAAGTAAACAAAGAGACAAAATAATAAAGTTGCTTATATAGTTACAAAAACTATCTTCTATCTTGTCTTGGAAAGTGGAGAGGTGGACCAAGTTAGGGAATGGAAGGGGGGCACAGGGACTTCTGTGATTCTGATAATATTCTTTTTCCAGATATTAGTGACACAGGTATATTCACTTTGACAATCTGTCAAGATGTAAACTCATGATTTGTCCACTTCTCTATATGCATGTGATAGTTCGATAAAAAAGTAAGCAAAAAAATCTCAACTCTCTCCCTTGGCTGGAGTCTACTTCTGGTCTTAGCACCCTGTGGTGGGAAGAGGAGATACTAGTTTCCTGTTTCCCTTTGCTTCTCTGCCTTCCCTAGCCACCTGTATGCTTTGCTCTCTGACCTCTCTAGATTTGAAGCTGGAAAGAGGAGGAGAGAGAAGCGACAGGAAAGCCTTAACTTCTATTATGATAAAATGCAAGTCAAGTTATAATATTGTCTAGACTTGATAGACATTTAAAGCTGACTCCCTTGTGAGGTGTTTTTGTGTCCCATTGTTGAGATCTCCCATCAGGTCGGCTATGACCCATCTAGTCAGTCATTATCAAGTCTATCCTAAATATCCAGTTTTTGACAACCCACTTCATACAGACCCTCTCTGTAGGGATCCCATTACCCTTCCAAGGATCATTGTGAATCTAGCCCTTTAATTTGACTCCAGGCCAGTCATCGCTTTCTCCACTCTGCCCGTATTTTTGCTTTGAAGAATTCTGGGGGTAGCAGCTTTCCCAGGATGGCTACTTCTCTTGCCTCTGGCATCAGATGGCTACTCTCTCTGCTTTTAGATTTTTTCCAGGCACACATCTGGTCCAACAACTCCATAAAATGAGATCGAGTTCTCCAAATGAAAATGCCAGAGCCCTTCCACTTTATCAAAAGAATTTTCTCTTCTTTCTTCCTTTAACATCAACTTTCTTTACACAGTCTAAGGTGGGTGTGATAGATTCAGAATTCCAAAAATGGCCTTTATGCATTGCCTTCACAAGTGCATAAGAAGGGCTAGATATCATTTGGAAACAACATTTGATATCTATTACATTATTCTCAGTCTTTAGAGACCTTAGGCAAAACTGAGAGTCTTTTTTTATGATGTTATAGTATAAAATATTATTATTAAGTGGTATGAAAAATAAATGAAGCCAGCTATGGGACTATTTTCTACAGGAAGGTGTAAGTATCAGTCTACAATATGCCTTTCTCAATATATTTTCTTGATAACTCTCTCTACACACACACACACACACACACACACACACACACACACACACACACACACACGTGTACATATGCATATATACATACATACCCAGTTGGCCAATTTTAATAGTATAGTTATTTTTATGCACAAATGTCTTAGAATTTAAAAAATCTAGCCTCCTAATGAATATTTAGGAACTCCCCTACTCCCCATATTTTCCTGTTATAAACACTACCTTGATGAACTCTTGCTAATGACATATTCATATATCCTCTATCACTCTTTCAACTTTTCTGGGTCATTATGCTTTAAATAGCCTATGGTTGCTTTATTGTGCTTCTCTTACCCCTTCCAATCTGAGAATATCTTTTAATAGGCATTTTCAACCCATTTACATTTATCGTGATTATTGAAATACTGGGGACATACTTTTTCTTTGCTTTTTTCTTCCTCCTTTCTTCTATTTAACAACATGAGTTTTCTTTCATCTTGTATTTTCTTTAAGGCTCAGATGTTAGATACTCTATTTCTATTTTAGTGTTTAACCCTACAATTAAAAAAAATTCGCTCAAATAGATCTATACTAATAGCCTCCTAACAAGCCTCAATTTTAGAGCCTATCAAATTACACATGACTTGTCTGTCCTTCATGTCTCTACTTTTTCTTTCATATCTCTTTCTCCGTGATGCATTCTAAGCGACTCCCTCAGATCTAGCTTTCAATCCACTATCATTCTGTAGTGATGGCTTATCTTTTAACTTGTTTAATATGTCCGTGTCAACAAATATATTTTTCATTTGAAAGCCCTCCCTTTTTTTCTTCTAAATCTGTTTTCATACTTATATTCTTTCTTATAGTTTCTAATCCTTTCTGTGAACTTTGTTTTCATTTATTTAAAGAAAAGGGGCAGGCAGGAGTGAAGGTGAGCTGAAGCAAGCAGGCAGGAAGAAAGAGAAGGAAGAAGTACTTACTTATTTTTAATTAGTTGTTCATCCAAGTTCCCCGGGGCCTAGGGTCTTGACCCCAGCCTAAAGTCTTTAGGCATGATATAAAGAGTACTTACATAACTTGGCTCCTGATATTTCCTTTCAGCTTTATCATTTGCTCCCGATACACCAAACTATTTGAAGCTGCCTAAATGAGTCACAGTATTTCACACCTTCTCTCTGGAATGCTCTTTCTGTGCCTCAACAATGTGACAAACACCTATTTATTTTTTAAGACTCTCTTCAAGCACCACCTCATTTATGAAGCCTTTGTCTCTCCTACATCTAATCACTTTTTTGTGTGCAGAATTCTATGATTGCATCTATACTTTCTGCATATACTTGTCTACAAGCTGTCTTCACCACTAGACTATGAGCAACTTGAGGGCTGAAACAATTTGTCTGTCTATCCTCAGTGCAGAGTAAGTTATAATTGAACAAAGCAATATCTAGTTTTTCTACCCTTGAGGATTAAATACAGTACAGTTTTCAGATTTGAAATTTTTGGACAGAAATAGAAAAATATAGCAGTCAGTTCCAGAGCAGAAGAATACCATAAACATCAAAGAATGCTTCCTTATTTCTGTCCAAATATGGGCCCCAAAACAGATATTTTAAATCTTTATCTGAGTTACTTAGAGGAACAATGAAGTGGACACAAAACTTCATTGAGGAAGTAACAATGAGTAGTGGAACTTTCTATTATTGCCAGAAAGAAGAGGTGATCTCCAAAATAACATCTGGTCTTACAGGCTTGGATGACTGAATTATCAGGTTTGACAAAAATAATTAGGGAAGATCATTCACTCATAAGCAATAATGTGAGCACCATTTCACTGGTGGGGGACAAAGGAGACAACATAGGATTAGAAAATTCTACAAAGGTTTATAAAACATTTTAAAAGCTGAATCTAAAAGAATCAGCATATTCTTATTTTTTTCTTTTTTCCCCACTCTCATGGCCCTAGGTCTCTAATACAGGTCCTTGGGCTTTCCATGGTGGGCCACTGAGTTAAGAGGGTGCATCAAAATTCAACATATTTTAGAATCTTTTAATTAAAAATCTATTGAAACCAATGGAAGAAATAATTTTCCCTTAAGGGATTTAGAAGAGATTAACCAAATTAACCTTTACCATTCAAATGCACACTACATGAGCTCTATTGAGTATCATTTTTATTGAATGTGATAAGGCTATGGCAAATTACTTGTAATAAACTGATAACAGAAGTACAATGATCCTAATATTCTAAGATTTTTATACTTACGCTATTTAAAATTCAAAAACCTCTACTTTTTCTGTTTGCCCTATAGAGGGCAAATTGTGGAACCAGACTGTCTAGTTCATATCCCAGCTCTGCCACTTAGAGTTGCATGAACTGGGCAAGCTATTTAATATCTCTGCGCCATAGATTCTTCATCTGTAAAATATAAATGATTAAAACATCCATGCATCCATTTCACATATTTGCTATTAGAATTTAAAGAGTTAATAGGCTCAACACACGTTAGTAGTAGTCATTATTACTATCATCACCATCAGCCTCATCATCCTCACCTCTATGTTTACTACATAAGCTTTTCCTTTTTCTATACATTAAAAGAGGAAACTACATATCAGTTTCTACTACATGCCAGGCACATCGCTCAGCTCTTAATTAAGACCTCATACAAATCCGGCAGGTTAGGTAGTGCTAGGTAATGTTATTTCTGACATTACTGATGAGGAAACTTGAACATTCAGCAGATTATTGTTATTCAAAAGTGATGATGGTAAATGGAAATAAGCCACTGGCAGTAAATAGACCTAACTCTCTAGAATTCATGCCTAATTCAATTTGTTTTTAATTTTTAAAGGAAAGTTACAGGCGGGAATGAAGGCAAGCAGAGGGAGGAAGTGGTCTTTATTTATTTTATTTAGTTGTTCATCTTGATTGTCTGCCCTCCCTGTGCCCCGCTTCCCCTGTCCTAGATCGAAAGCCCAGGTCCTTGGGATGTATGTGGACTGCATGGTGGACTTAACCATTAAGCTACCAGAGCATTCATCAACTTGTTTTTATTTTGTCATTGTTTACATATCAAAGTATACATCTGTGCATGCACAGAAGAAAGAAGACATCAGTTACCACTTCTTGCATAGTTATTATTTCTCTCTACTAGCCAAATCTTTCCATCTTTTTAATGCAGAATGCCTCATGACTTTCCCTGACCACTAAAACAGACAATGAGCTCTCTTCTTTCTTTTTTAAAGAGAGGCAGGGAGAGAAGAAAGAAGCATTTTAAGGAAGAGGAAGATGGTTGGCCTCCCCCTTCCCCTCCACGTCATGTTTACAACTCAGGGTCCTTTCCTAGTCACCAGTTTAGTGCTTGAGCCACCAGGGCGCACACTCTTCACTATTAACCTTTATTGTCTATATCACAATTCTGTAATGAATCTAGTATGATTTTGCATCATGACTTATTAATTTCTTATAATTTGACCCCCTAATAAAAAGTTTCATGAGTGTTCATATTTTGATCTTAAGTTTACCTTACATTCTCTAGGTAATTCATATAATGCTGGGCACAAAGTTGATTCACAATAACATTTATAGCACAAATTACTATCAAGACCCTAGAAGGGCAAACTCAAATAAGGGAGAGCATCACCTACTAAATAAATCTTTCCCTACAATACAGCAGGCACTATATGAGGTCTTGGAGCAGAATCAGAACATAAGGAACGATGGTACCTGTCCTCAGGAGTTCCTAGCAGAGTGAAAAACTACAGCAAATCAGATTATTACAATATAACAAGGTAAGTACTATGATAGATATTTGAACCAAGTGCTGAGAGAATAATGAAGAAGTATGAACTGCCCCAAAGGACCCAGAAAACATTTTAACATTCACTTACTTAACAAGTATTTACTGACCACTTAATATGTGCCAAGCACTGTGATAGCTCCAAGAACACTACCGTAAATAAAATACTCAAAGTCCCTGTACTCATGAAACTGAACATTTAGCATTCATAAAGAAAGTTGTACTTGAATGGACTGACAAATGAGCAGGAATTCATTCTGTAAAAAGAAAGAGAAAGGCTTTCCAGGAAAAGGGATCTGTATCACCTTAAAGCCCTAGAGACATGAAAGAGAGTATCTTAGAGAGAAAACACCAAGAAATAGGGTGTGGCTAGAATGTATTCCTGTAAACGGCTGAGCTGAAAGGGGTGACATAAGGCTCACAGGGCAGAACAGGAAAAGTCTCATATATCAAGGCTTTTAGAGTTTTGTTTATTTGGTCTTTCAGAAAAATGTACTGCAGTCTTCTATATGTCAAGCCCTGAGTCAGATACTAGGGGCAAAATCAGTAAGATACAGCCCCCTTCAAACAGCTCGGAGAGTAGCAGCAGAACACAGGCACGTAAAGAAGCTCTTATAATATTGCACAAATAAGTGCAATGACAGAGATATGATCAAGATACAGAGATTGCTGAGAGAAGTGAGTGATTAGATTGGCTCTGTATCTGAAGGACAGAATGGTGGTCACAAAAGGCCTCATAGTAGAGGGTACTCTTGAACTAGGTCATAGAAGACAAATAGGAATTCATAAAGTAGATGATGATCACAAACACTTGCATAGTACTTAGTAGGGACCAGGCCCTATAACAAGAGCTTTACATATATTGATCCACTCAAACCTCATAAATGTCTCACAAAATAGGTATTATTAATCTCCATCTTACAGATGAGGAAAGACAGAGAGGCTAAATAACTTGCCCAAGGTCACACAGGTACTAAGGGGCAGAGCTGGGGTTTAACACAGGCAGTTTGGCTTCAGAATCAGTGTTGTTAATTATTATACTATTTTTTCTCCAAAACAAGGAAGACCCTGGCCATTCTGGGCAAAGAGGATAGCAAGTGCAAAGAACTATGAAAGAGCACATATCTTTGGGAAATTGTGCGTGGTTGACATTAAGCAGAAAGCAAATAAAAGCAGCAAGGGATGAAGGAGACAGGTGCCAGGTCACAGAGGAGGACCCCATGGTGTCATATAAAGAAATTCCTTTAGGAATTTGAGGAAATGAGAAGACCCTGAAGGACTAGGCAAGAGGTGACCTGAGTAGATTTTCTTTCTTTCTTTTTTTAAAAGACGTATTTCTCTAGCAGAAGAGTAGAGGAGAAATAAGGGCGGGGGAACAAAGTAGCAGACCATGGCACTGCCCTAGGTGAGAAGTTATAACAAGATTTTGAATTTAAAGTGGGAGACATGAAGCAAGAAGGATTTTTAGGATATAGAATTGAAAACCGGATATGAGAAAAGGTTAAGCATGGTTTCTAAGTTTCTAATCCCAGTTACTTGGTATATAGATATAAAACTAAATAAAGGCAAATAAAAACAAGTTTGGAAGAAACTTTTAGGGGAATGCTCTTTCATATACCTATTGTTTCTTCTGATTCCATAAACTTTATATGACTTATTCTTATCATCACACACAATGCTTCCAAACGGGGCACAACTGGGGAAGCAGAGGGGAGCAGGAATAGGCTGAGGTATATTAGACCTTGAGTGTTTGTATGTATTGTTCAATTATTACAATTCTTTTTTTTTTTTTTTTTTTTGTCTACTCAGTCTGATACCACAATCCTGGCCACCAACATTCCTCATTGGGAGACATATAAAATTAATGAATACTCTGACAGCTGAAGAACTTCTGTTCCATGAAGTTACAGAACAGAAAACCTGTAAGAGATTTTAAAGATCCTCTAGAGTTTGCTAGATCTCAATCAAGGACTGCTTGGAAACAAGTGAGGGCATTTTGAATTATCACAATAGGAGATATTATCGGCATTTTAGTACCTGTAGACCAGAGATGCTAAACTTCCTACAACTTACAGAAAAGTTCCAAACAATGGACCTTGACCCAAATGACACTGCTCCTCTAAAGAAACTGGTTCAACCCCTATCTTTTATAGAAAAGAACAAAGTGAGATCCTAGAGAAGTAATGTTAAAAGTCACCCAGCTGCAAATTAGAGTCTAGAACCTGGAGTTCATATTGCTTATACTCAAAGGGTCTTGCCCTCTACACTGCTTTCTAAACTGGGCTCGGTAAGCCTGTGGAACATTGAGGAGTCCAGCTGAGAACGTCACCTTGCTATCTCAGTCCTTCATACATTTTCTGGAGCTCCAGATCCCATTCTTACCATCAGAGAATTAGGCTGGAGGTACAAATTTAGCAGTCATCAGCATAGAAAGCCTTAAGATTTAAAAGGTCACATTCGCCAAATACATAAAATATGACAGAGCTCTGGGAGCACAAACGTTAGGCTAGTGACAAGAGAGGAACCAAAGAGAAAAAGGAAAAAAAAAAAGGGAAGGAAAGATGGAAAGAAAGAAGAACAATAGTGTTTTGCTTTTAGTGAAATAAGTTATTTTACCAATTGGGTATGTATGTGCAGTAACTCATTGTTGGATTGTTTACCCTGTATCTATTCCTTGCCTCCTCCTTGCTAATAGAAGTCAAACTGCGTTGGAGGTTGCAAGCAGTCCATTAAAACAATTGTTTTCTAGTCTCAGCTGTAGCTGTGGAGGCCACTTGATACATGCTGATCAATATGATATGTAAATACAGTATCACCACCTGGTTTGAGTTTGTACAGGGTACAGAGAATATTTGCTCCTTAATATTCTTTTTTTTTTTTAAAGGAAGGCGATGGCAGGAGTGAAGGTGAGCACACAGGCAGGCAGGGAGAGGAGGAAGCAGCATTTTATTACTTTCTTAATTGCTCATCTTCAGTTGTTCTGCTCCCACCCCTCCACCAAATCCGGTGAAACTGG
This sequence comes from Solenodon paradoxus, assembly GCA_004363575.1. Taxonomy (NCBI): domain Eukaryota; kingdom Metazoa; phylum Chordata; class Mammalia; order Eulipotyphla; family Solenodontidae; genus Solenodon; species Solenodon paradoxus. The sequence continues at coordinate 270,442 of RJWH01001352.1, read as the reverse complement.
GTCCTTGGGGTGCCTGTGGACTGTCTCGTGGACTTAATCATTAAGTCATCAGGGTGCACCATTCCTTAATATTCTTAAAAGAGAAGGAAATTCTGCAAGAGAAGGATAATAAAGAGGATTGGTACTACCAGCTACCAAAACATACCATAAAGCCAAAGTAATCAGAAGAGTATAGCAGATATGCAGGAATAATAAACAGAAATCTATACAAGGTATAAGGGAAACAAATTAGTAATGGTCTTGGAAGGAAGCAAAGCAAAAAATAAATTGGGTGCACCCCGTGGCTCAGGCACACTGGAGTGCGAACCACATACAGTCCAAGGACCCAGGTTGGTGGCACCGAACTGGGATCACAAACCAAAATGAACTAATTAAGTAAAATTTTCTTCCCTCTCTTCTTTACTTCCTTCCTTAAGTATTTCTCCCTCTTCTCCCCTTCTTTCAAAAAATAAAAAAGGAACTCATACACTGTTCCCAGCAGAACTCCTTTGCACCGCCTCGTTATTATGGCAGAAAACCTTACCCTGACCCCAATGCAAAAGTTAGTCTGCCAGAATTTTCCATGGTACTACGGAGGCTGTAGCTACATCCAGTTTTATGGAGACTGCAGCTATTCCTATTATTGTTGACTAGGCCAAACAAGCACTGCCTCCCTACTCTGCAGCTATATATAACGGATAAGAGTTGCCAGTAGAAACCATACTTAGCCAAGGAGATGACTCATTACCTCAGAGTATAAAAGGAGCTCCCCTACACCCCCTTTGCTCAGCTTTGGGTAACAATACCCCTGGGCCAGCACTGGTGCTTGCAATAAAGTGCTGTTTTCTCTACCTTTCCAGTGCCTGGGTTGTCGGTGTTCTCGACGTCTGGAGGCTTTGCCACAACACTATCACAGTCCTTTGCACATTTTCTCTAGTCCCAGATCCCCTCTCACCTTCAGAGATTCAATCGTGGCCTGCTTGTAAATCTTTCCTCCAGGATCTTTCTTCTGAGGACTATTCTGGACTCTAGGCGTTCGAATGAGGAATTTATCCATTGCTAGGAACTCCAACTACCTCACGTGCTTGCCGCGAGATCTGTTCAAGAAAGAGGCAAGATTCTAAAATTTCATCTAACCGGCTGCGATGTGTATTTCCTAATGTGACACCACTGGGTTCTATATACTCATGAGGACTCTCGGTGTAATGTAGAGGAAGAAGATTTCCTCTTGAAAAAGTAATCTTTTCCTGGGAACTGAAACTGTATATATACAACGATGGGTCTACCTCCTGCGTTACGAAGTGCCTAGCTTCCAGGAGTGCACTATTAAAGGGTTTTCAACATTAGACCAGGAGTTGAACCTGTTGTCGTCTAAAAATCTCCGATTTAGGTTGGGTGGTGGCCGGCTAGGGTTCAACAGACTCAATCAAGCCCTCTTAACTCCACTGCAGACAACCCCCAGGGTTCCTCTGCAATCAAACACCGCCTCCAGATCTCAAAAAGATTTTCACAAGCAGCAATTCCCTCCAGGAACTGCTCTGAACCCCCAGAATAGGGAAAGACCATCTTCTTCTACCCTCCGTACGCAAGAGCCCAGAAAGGGGGGTACCTAACCAGGTCTGACGTGAGACCCACCAGGAACGCTTCCCTGCGGGATCCGGAGCGTCGCCTGTGAAGCCCCCGAGCCCGGGCGCCAGCGTCAGAACTAAACCCACGCTCTCTTCCGGGGACCAGACCGAGCGGCGCGGGGTCACAACAAACCACACTCCCCAGAATGCACCGCGAAGGGAGAGGCCACGGGACACGCCCAGGTTGGCTGTAGTTCTCCACGACCATGTTTCCGACGCCGCCCGGCGCCTCCAGCCTGAGGAGAACTATATGTCCCAGCGTGCCCCGCGGAAGCAAGGAAAAAGGGCGCCAGTTCGCGCTAATACTCGCGATGGTTGGCTCCACCTCCTCTCGCCAACCCGGGAGGAGTTTGTGGTCCCAGAGGCGGAGCGGGAGGCGGCCGTTTCGGGCGGGTCTAGGCGGGGCTGAGGAGACTGCGGAAGCGGCCGCCTGTGGGGCGGGGCAAGGGGCTGGCCCGGGAAGGAGGAGGAAACGCTGAAAAGAAAACAGCAACAAGCCGTGCTGCTGTGACAGAGGGAACAAGATGGCGGCGCCGAAGGAGAGCCTCTGGGCCAGGGCCCTGCCGGGGCTTCCGCCGCTGCTGCTGCTGACCATGGCCCTGGCCGGCGGCTCGGGCACCGCCTCCGCTGAAGCTTTTGACTCTGTCTTGGGTGATACAGCGTCTTGTCACCGGGCCTGTCAGTTGACCTACCCTTTGCACACCTACCCGAAGGTAGGGCCCATCTGAACCCGGCTTCGACCCTTCCCTGGCCGCCCAACCCTCTCGGCTCACGCGCACCTCGGTCGGTTTGGGAACCCGACTGTTGAATCCACCCTTCAATTTGTAGCTCCCATTTTCTAGCCTAATTCTGCCCGCATCCTGCGCCTGCTGTAATGACCGGAAGTTGGAGCTGCAGTATCGTATAATAGGATGGAGAGCACAAAGATGAGACTGATAGGACCCCTTCCTTGTGGGAGCTTGTCGGGCTTGGGGGCAGTGAGCACTCCGAGGGGGAGGAGGCTACGGATGGTGGGGGCAGGTCGTCACCTTCGAGCCGCGTCAGGGACTGCGGGGGGCCGGAGCAGATATACCAGCCTTCCCAAAGGTTGGTTGGTTCTTCACTCAAGTTTATTGAGCGTCTCTGTGTGCCGGGAGCGCAGTCTGTTCGGAGAGCTAGACAATCCCACCATCTTCTGAAAAACGTTAAGTGGGCCCAAGGACCGTGCGATCAACAGCTTCCGCCTGTGTTGAATTGCTGTGTTCTAGGCTACGAGGGGCTGGGATGGCTTAGAGAAGAAGCAGTTTGGTCTGTGCATTCAGCGAACTTCTTATTCAGTGCAAGAGACAGGGAATTCGTGGAGTGGGTGAAGGAGTAAGATTGCTTCTGGGCGGAGGGGGAGGAGGTGCTCGCGGTGTAAGTACTAGAGTGACTGACTACTTTCACTCCTTGTTCCAGAGTGTGGGCTCTGGAACCATAACAAACCTGTCCCCCACAGCTGTTATCTTTCCTCTAATTTCGTTCTACTTCTCGTTGTTTTTTCAGCTTGAGAACTCTGTTTACTCAACATTCTAAATTGGTGACTCCTCCACCCTTTCTCATGTAATTGGGTGTTTGTCTCCATCCCTCCAATGCCTTTCTTTATAAGAGCTTTTGCTGATGTTGCTAGTCTACTTATTGTTCCTGGTTGGTTTGTTTTTTTCTTCGCCTCTGTGCTGTTCGCTCAACCGCTTAACTATGTGGCTAGCCCTTTTTGGCTGTCTCAAAACTGCAAAGTGGCCACAGACAGATTCAGTGAAGTTTAGGATCTATCTTTCTTTCTTTCTTTTTTTTTTTTTAAGAGGAAGGCAGGCAGGACTAAAGACAAGCAGCCAGAAGGAAGAGGAGGAAGGAGCATTTAATTTAACTGTTCATTTTTAAATTGTTCCCCCCCCAAACCCCTGCGCCAGAACCCAGGTTCTCCGACTGTGTGTGGACCGTGCCCCCTGGCCTGGACTTAACACCTGAGCCACCAGGGGCCTAGTATATTTCATATTGGCATTTGTTTTTAGGTCTTGGAAATGAAAGATTCTAAGTCCTGTCACACCTTCCATATGTCTGTTTACTGCTGGATTTTACATTTCTTGAAGGTCGTCAATTTTCAGGAAAAAGTGTGGGAGAGGTTATTATCTTAAAATTTCCAGTAGACTAAATTAGCAATTAAGAGAATTTCTCACTTCCACACTTAAAATACAGTGTACTGCTATTAAATACATTATTTTATTCTGCTTTTATGAACCTCTTGTTAGTAAGAATTGTAAGAGTAAACTCATTAATATTGATTTGACTTTGGAGTTAGCCAGAGACTCATCTCATTCTAGCCTTTGTGTGTATATATATTTAAACAAAAAAAAATTTTTTTTTTGAGATTTCCCCAGCAAACTTGCTGCATGAACCAAAATGCTTGAAGAATAAACAATTTGAAAGGATAAACATTTCTGAAACCTTAAGATAATTTTTTAATATCCACTACTTTCTAACAGATGTGGTATTTGTAAAGACATTTTTAATCTTTTAAGCTGTTCTCACTACAAACTCTCAAAATATCTGACTCGCTATATGTCTTGTACTTAAAGTATGTTAGCTGTCTATTCGTTAGCCAGTAGAATGAGAGATTCATACCTATTATCCCTAATTCTCATAACCACCCTATAAAGTATCATTTTACAAATGAAGAAGTCAAGGCTTTGAAAGGTTCAATAATTTGACAAAGGTCACATAACCAAGTAGTAATGAAGCAGGAATTGCATCCTAAAACTTGATATCCTATTCTGCCTCCTTTTGATAAAGTTGTACTAAAGATTTTTTTTTTCCTGATTTTTTTGATCCTCTGAGTTATTGTGCTTTGTAGCTCAGGAAAAAGCAGTGTGTGTGTGACCTCCTCTGGTGGCTCAAGCACTAAGGCTGCAGCTGGGGCATAGACCATATAGCCCAAGGGTACAACTTTTGTGACCCTGGGCTGGGGAACAAACAACTTCATTTAAAAAATGCTTCCTTCTTTCCCTTCCTTCCTCTTTTAAAGAAAGAAAGGAAATTAAATGGATTTGCATGTTCTCTTGGTTTAATATTTGTAACTGATAAACAGAAATCTCATTTTACTGACCTTCAGAATTATTTTTGCAGGAAAATGGATTACTATTTGTAAGTAATTATTTTAAAGTCATTATATTCTGCCCTTTAACTTTCCTCAAAAGTGCAATTGCATAGTCTGATTGCAAATGCAAGAGACATAAGTCATTAATAACAAAACTGACTAGAGCCCACTTTGTCATTTATAACAAAGTATGCACTCTGGAGCTGTGACATACTTGGATTCACTTCCCACCTTTACTATCTGTGTTTCCTTGCTCATCACCTAACTTCTCCCAACTTCATTTTGTCAACCGTAAAAATCACATCATGTAGTACAAGTGTGAGGATTAAAGATTATGTTGTGGCATTCTTAGCATAGTGCGTAACACATGGCAACACAGTGGTTTGGGGGGTTCTTTTGTTTATTGGGTATTTTTGTTTTTGTACTGTGGATAGTAGACCATTGTTTAACCAAACATTGCATCTTCTTCTACATGTCACAAAACTGATTTGGGATTTGTAGTATTTAGTGCTGAACACTGAGAGGATAGTTAGTTAGGTTGACATAACTCAGGATAAGAAAACAAAATCTAGAGTACCACAGGTTTCTTCTCGCTATTTAGCTGGCATTCAGTTGGTGAGAAGCCATTTCCTTGTACTCTAAATCGGAGGAGATATATTTTATTTAAGCTCGCCAGTCATTAGGGATGAATAGGACTTGAACTATTTACTTGGAATGATAGTATCTAGATTATGAAATACTTAGAATAGAAGATGATTCTTAATAGCTACTAGCTACATATTGGGAACCTACTGCCAGCATTGTGTAATATGTTGAATTCTAGCACAGTGCCTGGCACACTGTAGGCACTCAAATAAATATTAATGTTATACCTATTATTAGATGGTATATTATTAGATGTAAGGCAGAAATGAAGGCAGACAGGCAGGAAGAGGGAAGAGGCATTTTGTTTATTCATTTTAGTTGTTCCCCCCAGCTCCAGGCCTAACTTGGGTCCTTAGGTTGTACATGAACTGTGCCTTAACATGAGCTTAGCACCTGAGCCAATAGAATACAGTGCTGTAGCATAATAGGAATGATATTATGGGTACAAATGAATAATTCTCCTCATGTTAAAGTCCAATATGAGTATTGTCCCATTTTACTAAGGAAACTGAAGGTGATAGAGATTAAGCAACTTGCCCAAGATTGTACAGAATAAGTGGTAAAGCAGAGCTTCAATCCAAGACTGATTTCTGAACTTTCCCCTGGCCTTACTCTCTTCTGAGAATGGAACTGAAGGGCTTACTAGGCTAGTTTAACAAAAGAAAATCATCTGAACATGAAATGGCATGTAGCGGAACATCCTGGTGAGCTTATGCTTCCTCTGAGCAATGTAAGGGAATATGTGTTGCTCCAAAGACGTAAGATAATTCTTCCATTCTACAAAACCTGAAAAAGCTACTCAGTAGGCATGAAATTTATCTTAATTCCTAAAATTCTTTCAGTTTCACCTGAACACTAAATTCAAGAACTGAGGTCCCAAAATTACTTCCTTCAAAGCTGTATAATAAAGCTTAATATTGTTTAATTTTAGACTGCAGCTATCTCTTCTTAATGTATTGTTGTTGCTGTATAAATTTTACTAACACTTCTGCTGGAAAGAAATGCATACCTTTCTGTTCCATTGGTCGCTAACTGGCGTATGCACATGCTGTTTCCTTCTTTATTAGGTGCCTGCCAGTTTGTACACAGAGGATCACACAGTAAGTTAAGGGGGCTCCCCCACGTGCACTGGTTTGTTTAATAAAATACTGTGTATTTCATGGAAGAGAAGCCTGTTGAAGGCATTGTCATTTGTATTATTACTGTAAGCAGTTTACTTTTTCCAGTATTAAGGAATCTGTCTTACCTTGAGATCCCATACATATTCAGTGCTAACTTTGTTTTTTATTTAAAAAAATCTCTTGTTATGGTTAACACTACTACCATTTATTGAGCACCTTCTGTGTCAGGTACTGTGTTAGAAATCACTATCTTCCAGCATTATTGATGATTTTTTAGGTAATTTACAACTATTATCCGCCTTTATGATGAGAAAACTGGTGTTTAGGTAGGTAAAGTAACTTGTACAGCATTATTCACTTTTAATCTAGATCTAGCTGGTTCCAATGGCCTTTCCTTGTTGCTCTTGTTTATTATTTCAGTGTAAGTAAGCCAAGTTTAAAAAGTCCTTTCATGTAAGCATTTTTATAGATGTATCCCTCACTTTGTCAGGGCCTTCTCAGCACCAATAGCTGTATACATATTTATGTGGCAAAAGTATGCCATTGGTCCTAAGACTTATTCATGTCTATTTCTGTTCATGTTCTGATTATGTCATTGTTAATTTTTATTTTCAAAAATATCCCTACAAGATAGGAATCTTTCTTAGGTATCACTTTTAAAATAAGAAACTGAAACCTCTTAATATGGCAAAGACCTTGAGTATTACCTGGTTCCGATCATTTTTCTTCTTTTCACTTGCAAAACTTTTATTAGACGGATAATAATAAATCATACTAACTTTGTTTTCTTTTTAACCTATTTTTCCCTGGGGTAAAATAGTATTTTTTTAAGTAATCCTGTTTTTGTACTCCCTAGGAAGAAGAATTGTACGCATGTCAGAGAGGTTGCAGGCTGTTTTCAATTTGTCAATTTGTGGATGATGGAATTGATTTAAATCGGACCAAATTGGAATGTGAATCCGGTAAGATGCTATGCTACTGATATCAGCAGAATATAACATTTGTGTTTTCTTTGAGTTGTATTATGCTTTTATGTATTTCTCTCAGAAAATGATAAACATACTGTTTAAACCAGCATATTTTAATTATTCTGAAATTAGAGTTTTAGTAGGTACTGCTAAAAACATCATGAACTTTAAATTTCATCAATGTGTCGAGACAGTGGGTTTTGGGGGTTCTTTTTATTTATTGGTTTTTGTTGTTGTTGATTTAGTACTGTAGATAGCATCTTTGTTTAACCAACCATTTGATTTAGACAAATGCAGTAGTAATTACCCTACTCATGATTCATTACTGTCTGTTCAGTGGATATATAACTTTTCTAAGCCTCTCAATATAGGTTACTTGCTATAACTCGCAAGTTTTGGTTTTTGGATTTTTTTCAATACTGAATTAGGCCTTTGATTCAGTATTTAATAGTGTATTCTTTGTGAGTCAGGCCAATAAAAAAACTAACCAGACTCTTAAACCATTATTCTTACCTTTTGTTGAAAGAAATGTGTTTAATAAAAGAAACCTGTAATCAGGACAAAATTGACATTTAGCTGCTTAAAGAACTATATTGGGTTTTTTTCCCATTTATTATATTACATTGTTTTATTCAGTATAGCAGGAGGCACCTTCCTCCCTATCTCTGCCATGATACACATACATCCTGTTCTATCATGGCCTCATTTCTTACAGCTCAGTCTCTTAACTGGCCATTTTTGTATATCAGTATGTCAAACTCAGTGGTGCTGGGTTTATTATCTAGCACCTCTGAGAAGTATTTTACAAATGCATGACTTGATTAAAAAAAAAAAACTGATATAGTGGTAAAGTGTTAAATTACAAGAAAGAGATAGCTCTAGTAAACCAAAAGAAGAGACTATATCTGGGAGACACCCATTTTAACTTGAGAATCAACTGTAGTAGAACTTTCTCCAAGTTTAGTTTTCTCAGAATTTAGGGTGTCTGACAGCTTTTTTTTGTTGTAGTTGTTCTCTTCCCTTGTCATGTGAATACCCTTACTTCTCAACTCAGTGAGAACAGTTATATCATATACTTGTATAAATCACTAAAATATATTATTTCATTTAGCCTCTTGAAGTAGTAAGGTAGTGAATTTCTGTTTTAGACGTAGAGAAATCAAGCATCTTGGCTCAGAGCACATACACAGGCACATGATGAAGCCAAAACTTCAGGATACTAGTCTATTATTTTTGTCCACTGTGCAAACTTTAGCTATGCGAATCCCCTCATATGAATGTCATCATATAACCAGAGCCTGAGTGTGTAATTAATAGAACTGTGCCTGAAATATTTAACTTGTAGATGGTTGAATATCTGGGAATTTATTAAAATAATCCATTTGCTATTATTACCAAATTTGTAGTTACGTATTGATGAAATGCTCAAGGATAAAAAGTGTATTTATAAAATACCAGCTCCCTTTCTTTTCAATCCTCCCTCCTCTCACTTTTTCTTTTTTTTTTTTTTTTTTGTAATTCAACTGCTTTTCTCTTACAGCATGTACAGAAGCATATTCCCAATCTGATGAGCAATATGCTTGCCATCTTGGTTGCCAGAATCAACTACCATTTGCTGAATTGAGACAAGAACAAGTATGAAACAATACTACCTTTCAAAATTGCCTGTGTAGATTGCATTGACTTGTATTGAAATGGTTTTCACAACTTGATCATACTTTAATGTTATATTTTATAAGCTTTCAGCAAATTGTATATTTGTTAACAGGAAAGTCAATAGAATAGTTAAGTATAATGCTTTACAGTTAAAAAATATGTTCACATCAGCAATCACCTTTGTTTTTTCGATTGGCCAGTGAATATTATTTTGCACATGAAAAAAGTGAGCTTCAAAGATACTCATAGTTCAGAGTCCTCTTTTCCCTTCCCACTGCCATTACATTAACTTAGATCATTATTTCTCATCTGTATTACTAAAGTAACTTCCAACTGCTTTTCCCACTTTAACCCTCTCTAGTCCATTCTATGATCTATGTCCAGATATTTATTTTGTAAATGGAAATCTCATCATGTCTTTCTCCTGTCTTATGTACTTAAGTATATTACATACAGATTTAAATCCAAACTATGTATCACAACTGGCTTTTGATTGCCCCTCCTCTGTCATCTCTTGTAAATCCCCATCCTTCATACTCTATACTCCAAACGTAATTGGAAAATACTTTGAATTTTATTTAATTTTTGCATAAGAAATAATAGTCACATGGTACAAACTCCAAAAAGGTTAACAATATATAGTGAAAAGTCTACCCCTATATCCCTTACCCACTCAGTTTTCTTATGCTAATGTTACCAATACAGAGGTGTTTCACACATGTGCAAAATACATTCTTTTTTAATAGCTAAGTATACGTAAAGAATTTCCTTTTTTTTCACTACATAATATTCCATTGTATGGATATAGCTGTCTTTAAATTGAAGTAGTTCCTTATTTGTACAAATGTAGGTTTTTTCTAATCTTCATTTATAAATTATGTTGTCTATTTTACACACTTCTTTACAGTAAAATCATAGAATTGCTGAGTTATGAGATATATGCATTTTTGATTTTGAGAAATCAAAATTTTCCTCCATGGAATTTGTGCTAATTTTCCTCCATGGAATTTGTGCTAATTTTTTAAATTGATATATAATTTACATACTCTGAAATGCACCCTTCTAAATTTTTCAGTAGTTTTCAGTATATTAACTAAGTTGTTGAACCAACACAATTTGATTAACATCAATGTCTTCTAATGTTTAAGAGCAATTTTTATTTCCTTTTAATTGTACGTGTACTGAACATAATTTTTACAGTATGTCGTGTTATTTCATGCCTCTGTTTCTTCTGCTCCCCATCTGCCTAGAGAACCCTCTTGACCCAGAGCAGCTGTCATTTCCTTTGTGAAGCCACCTTAACCACCTCTCACCCCAGTTTAAATTAGGTGCCTCTTCCCATACACATATAGCACCTTATGTTCAATCTCTGCCCTACCTAGATTTATAAATTAGACACAGGTATGCATTGATGAATAAAACACACATGTGGTCCTGGTTTCTTAAAATGTATAATCTCAATGAGTACTTTTTCGTTAAATTAATCAATGAAATATTTGACATCTATTAAATAGGAAAATTTGATCATGAATATACATCTAATTATAAAAAATGTTCTCTAATATTCCATAATGCCTTTCTTTTGAAATGTAGCAAAAACAAAGTATTTAGCAAATAGCATCCTCTACTGTACTCCAGAAGAGCCCACAATTGCTAAATCAACAAGTAAGAATTAGAGAGATGACACCAGTTAATGTTAAAAATCTTTTTTTTTTTTTTTAAAGGAAGGAAGAGGAGAGGAGCAAGAAGCGTTTTTATTTAGTTGTTTATTTTGGTGTCATTTCCCCCACCCCCGCTACCCAGGGTCATGAACTCTGGTCCTTGTCTACACGCCAGCCTTCTCAGCCACCTGAGCCATAAGGGGATGCCCTGACATTAAAATCTTATTCGTAGCTTCCTCTATATATTTGTCGTATAGATACTCCTCTTACCTTGCTGTGTTATCAAATGCCTCACTTTTTTTTTTTTTTTTTTTAAGAAAAGGCAGGCAGGCAACAGCTAGGAAGGAAGAGAGAGGAAGAAGCATTTTATTTATTTAGTTGTTCACTTTTAGTTTATCCCCTACAAACCAAGGCTCTTGGGCTGTATGTGGGCTATGCCTCAGGCACAGGCTTAACGCCTGAGCTACCAAAGCACACTATATCTCTCCTTTTATGCATATATTCTTTTGATTGATTTTTTTCCTAGCTCTTCCATTGGTGTTTATTATGACAGGATTTATTTTACACAAAAGCATTAAAGATGAGAATGGTGTGAATTGTCCCTTCCCCTTCTTTCTCTTGAGACCTTGCTAGTCCTTATTTAACCAGTCTTGAGATTCACCACATTTTTGTTACACATCTTTATCTCAGCAACTAAGGTTCAGGCCAAGGTTCAAGACCTGAGACCAGGGGAAGTGAGTAAAAATAAAGATTCTCCACCTCTTTGAACCTACTTTAAAACCTATTCTGATGGAGGTGACAGGAAGTTTAAAAATATGTTTGGTGATAAATTAAAGTAGCCTGGGATTTTAAGCTTTCCCATAGTTAATATGTATAATAACTGAGTTTAATGTTAGTGATAATGGGAGATTAACTTAGTTGTTTGTACCCTGTCCTTATAAGGATTTGAGGAATTTTGGTTATTTTGCTATCTTAAATATTCATCTATAAAAACTAATGTATTTCTTATGATCTGATTCGTTTAAAGCTCATGTCCCTGATGCCAAAAATGCATCTACTCTTCCCTCTAACTCTGGTAAGGTCATTCTGGAGTGACATGGTGGACTCTGCACAAAACTTCATAACTTCTTCATGGACTTTTTATCTTCAAGCTGATGATGGAAAAATAGTTATATTCCAGGTGATGGCACTGCTTTATAGATTCATCTAAATACCAGCAACAGTAATTGTATGTGCTTTAAATGAATGCCTTGTCATAAACCTGTGTCTCAGAATTTATAGTTATTTATCAGCAAACAGTAATTATTTATTTGACCTACATTGAGCATCTTCAGTATACAGTGTAGTTTTTCCCTTCCACCCAGTTGAAGCCCATTGGTCCTTATCTAACAGAACTCTTAGCTAATAATTTTCTAAATTTTATAGCGGTTAAATTGGCACAATATAGATACAGGAGTTAAGAATAATACATTTTTACTATAAATAGTGGTATATATTATATATATCATATATAGATATTAGAGAAAACCAGTATGATATAATTTTTAGTTGTTTGTAGTGCTTTTCCTCATAGTTCTTATTAGAGAACTTGCTGAAAAAGTTTATTGCCTCATTTTCCCCTGCTCATTATTTATCATGTGATGTGCTAACAGTAGCTACTATTTCTTAAGGTTCTTATGTGTTAGGCATTTTACATATATTAACAGCATCATGAGGTTGTGTTATTCTTCTTTATTGATGAGTAAGCCAAGAGTGTAACTTATTTAAGGTCATCCTGCATATGAGTAACAGAATTCGGACTCTGGTCAGTCACTTTAGCTCCAAGGGTCTTATACCACACTACCATACTGCCTTCCTTTGAATTTGGTAGTGAAATTCCTCAGATTTGCCAGCCTACAGATTATGTTGTAGTCCTGTCTATCAGGGAATAATTGAACCTTTTAATTATTATAACTTACTGAGTGGCTTACTGTAAGGGTGTCAGTAGTGTATGATTTTTAGCATTACTCTGAGCTTTGAGTCCCTTAAACCTAATTTGGTAAGAAGTAAAACACAGCATTTTCTCTTTTTAAATTCATGAAGTTCTGTGTCCTAATGCTACTTAAGTTAGAGAGTAGAACCCTTATTCTATCCTGATTAGATGTGAGATTAACTGTTTTCAAAGATTTATATCAATTGAGTATAGCTAGGATGGAGAAACCCTCAATCCAGAGGATCAGTGCTAGATAGAAGATAAAATTATGGGGTATTTAGTTGTAACTTATTACTTACTGTACTTGGAAAGAATGAAATGTTTCAGATGAGAAAAAAGAGAGGAAATTTTTGTTTAGATAAGAATTTTGGCGGTCTGCTAAATTATTCCTGAATTAGAACTCATTTTTGCAGGATATGCTACCTAATGCAGTATGTTGTAATTTGTGCCTCTTTTTTAATGTTGTCAGGAAGTTAATCTGACTAAATACTTGATGATGCCAGAAATCTGTCTGTTTCTTTACAAGACACTGCATCTAATGTTAAAGAAGTGCAATTAAATTATATTGTGGTTAATGTTGTTTTATTTTTTATATCATACTTCTGTTACTTTTTCTCAATTTGAATGTGTATAGAGATGATGTGTTATAGAACTTGCTACTGAAAAAAAGCTTAAGTATAAATGACTAAATTGCTTTCATTATAATTTTAGTCTAAGCCAGAAATTCAATATGCCCCACATTTGGAGCAGGAGTCTACAAATTTGAAAGAATCATCCCTAAGCAAAATGTCCTGTAAGTTTTATTTTACGTCATTTGCGATAAAAACATTAGCAGTCAAATTTGGTTGTGGTAGAATTGGTTGTATGATTGTTTTTACACTAATGAAAGGTCAACATAATTTCTAAAGCTGTAGTCCTCAAACTTTAATGTGTGGTAGGATCTGGAGAGCTTGTAAATAGAAGATTTCTGAGCCCCACGTCAAGAGTTTCCAATTTATTAAACCTGAAATAGGACTTGAGAATTTGCATTTCTAAAAAGTTCTGATTTTATTGATACTGCTGGTTTAGGGACCACACTTTGAGAGCCTCTATTCTAAAAACTTGTAGTTTGCTTTTTGGGATGTTTGAATATGAACTAGAGAAATATTTCAGCATTTCTCAGTAAAATAACCAAATAGTGAACTACCCCCAAATATATGAGTTTCTATTCTATTTTTATTTCCATGCTAGAACTAAATTTTAACAAGTAGGAATATAAAACATCAAATTATAACTGAGCTTTCCTTTTAAAATTTACTAGTTTAGGCACACCCTGGTGGCTTAATAGTTAATTCTGAGGATGCAATTCATGGACATCCCAAGGACCTGAGTTTGTGGCCCAGGGCTGCGGGGAACAACCAAAATGAACAACAAAATAAATAAAAATGCTTCATCCTCCTTTCTCTTCTTGCCTGCCTGTCTCTGCTTGCCTTCATTCCTTCCTGTACCTTTCCTTTAAAAAAAAAAGTAACTAGCTTATACCTTATTCTAGATACTGATTTAATTAATTTTCTGATTCTTTTGTTGGATGGATATACAGCATATGCCATAAGGCTGTCTTTAACTTTAGATTAAAGTAAATTATATTTTATTTAAACCCACATGTAATTAAAACATCAGTGTCAATAAAAATTTGAAAATGAAATAGGAATCCAAAACATGGTAAAATATGCATTTAGTTTTTGATGCCAAAAGAACTTACTTGTATTTATTATAAAAGGTATCAGATTACATTTATAAAAACAGCTGAATATCCAAGGAGAATTTAGATTATAAATCCAGAAGTAGTCATTTGAGGCTACGTTTAGGAACATAGAATATCATTAACTTGTACCTTGTTAATTTAGCAGATCTACAAATGAGAAGTTCACAAGCAAATGGGAACTATCTTGAAGATGGAGAAAGTGAAGGCTTTTTAAGATGCCTTTCTCTGTATGTATTCCTCTCTATAAGAGAAAAAAGTCTGGCTTTTATCAGAGATACACGTTTGTATTTTAAATTGTATTAGCTTTTCAAATATATATATATACACGTTTGTATATATATATATGTGAATGTAGGTATGTGTATGTGTGTGTGTGTGTGTGTGTGTGTGTGTGTATATCTACCTTTTCCCTATCAAGCTTATACTTTGGTATATTTTAGTTTGTTTAAAATGTAATATGCATACTGAAGTATAGTTTAAATGGTTTGTCAGTAATTTGTTTTTATCTGCATGACCATACATAATAAAGAAGGTGGATAATGACTTAACAGGTTAAGGAGCACTTTGTGTGCTGTATTAAGGGGTGTCAACTCTATGCTAAGGATTTTTTTAGTATAGCAGGGGAAAGTGGGTAGACAGACATAATGGGTTCCTTAGTGTCCTCATATGAAGGAATATCAAAGCTTCTGAGCATGGGGAAGGTTTTATCAAAGTATGCATCTTCCATTCCTCCAAGGAGTTCTGATATCAACCCTCTCCCCCACGCTATCCACCCCCATGTCAAAAAAAGTAAAAGAAAAAGCGAAAAAAAACAATGGACCATAGCACTTACTGATAATTATCTACTGTGTGTCAGATACAAGGCCAAGCACTTGAATAAAGAAGTAAGAAAATTCTTTCCTCACAGTGTGTATACTGTAGTGAACGGTTTTGTCTCGTGTAGCATCCTGCTTGTCAAACTGTGTGCTTCATGTAATTTCTTGTGACCAAAATAGTTTCTGGGTAGGTTTTATGAGATATCAATAGTGTTAGAAGGAATCTAAAAATTAGTTACTGAACAAAGTCTTGTGAGAAAATGAGAGTTTAAATTTTTCTTTCATTTATAAGTCTGCTTTTTTGATATTGTATAAAAGGCAATTTTTCTTTCTCTAGTATTTAGGATTTTTGTTGCAGTTTGACAGTTTTATGAAAACTAATAATCACCTAATCTTAAGTTAGTGTTTTCAGTACTATGCTGTGTGAAATCTTATTGGTACTTTATTATTTATTTTAGCATTTTATTATTATATTTTATGCTGTTCTTTTAATCTGACATTTTAAAAAGTTTTAGGAAACAAATAACTGTAACTATGGACTTAATACTTACACTTTTCTATGCACAAACATGAATTATTAAGCCAGTATACTATATTTTAATAAAAAGTGTTCTTTTTAAAATGTTCCCCCCCCTCAGGTATCTCATTTGATTCTTAGAACAGTGTGCAGTAGTAAGTAGGTAGATAAGAATGATGAATCAACCACCCCCAAGGTTATACATCTATTATGTTAAAATTAAAATTAGGTTTTCTAATTCTGCATCTTCTATTCATCCTACTCTGCCATAGCTGTCTACTTCCTAAAGGGTCATGAACGATCTCCTAGCCAGTCAGTGGAATCTGGTCTTCTGATTCCTATTTCCATGCTTCTTACCAGATAGCCTCCAGAACAAAATTGAAGGCACATTCATTTTTTATTTGCCATTTCTTTTTCAAGAGTATAATGTTGCATGTGCCATATTAGGGACTTGAGACCTAAGGAAGGTGTTTAGTCTCTGCCTCTATGAAGTTCTTAGATCTAGTATGTTAGACAGACTTGCAGACAACAAACAGCACAGTGATTGCTACACACACACACCCACCCCCATATCTGCAAGAATATAAGAAGTATACTAAGTCTATCAGAGGATTCATAATTCAAAGGGGACATTTACTCTAGGAGATAGAAATGTCTGAAATGATGAATATAGGTTTTTACAAGCCATAACAGATTTTTTCAGCTATGCTGACTTCTTACTGAATATACAAAGTACACAGTAAGTGTGGGGAGTCAGAGGAATCCGATTTGTTCAAATCAAATGGCTCGGAACCAGATAAAGGAATGTAAGTGTTGGAGAGGCCTTTATGTGAAGGATAGAAAAGCAGGTTGGATAACTTTGGTAAATTATGAGGCCTGAATTAGGGCAGTGGGCAAGGAGGACAGGAAACAATGAAGATAGTTGAGAATGTAGGGCTATTTCATTGTGGAGGCTGAAAAAGCAAGTTGACTATAAAATGAACCCCTGATTTTGGTTCTACTACTTGTTGCTGCAGTCAAGATATCAATTTTATCTTTCTCATTTCTTGGAAGAAAATTCCTGAATACCTAGATTAGTACTGGAACATGTGAATGAGTGTTTTTTCATTAAAAATGTTTTACTCTAAGGAAGGAGGCTAACAGCAGGGAGGGAACAAAGTAAGGAAGAAGTTAATGCAGTGGTGAAGGGCACTAGAACTGTAGTGACAGGTGTGCGAAATGCACACAGATTGAGCTATGAATTCAGTATCCTAAAAAGCATAAAGAAATGTGAACAAAGGAAATAATAAAAGTGTTATATACATTTTACTCTCTTAACTGTCTCAATTGGAATCACATCATATAGGAGTTTCCTGTTTTTAAATGCCTAACATTTTCCAAAGTTCAACCTCTCCTGGAAGACAGATTTTTTTCCTTAGTATTTTCAAGTGTTGCAAACCATCAAGTGACTAGTTTTAAGTACAGATCCTTTATTAGGCAATGTGGGATGAGTACATATGTGAAAATTGGACTGTGTTGCACAAGTTTTTAGATTTAGACTTTTAAATATTTAAAAATAGATTGACTTTTTCCTGTTCTTTGGATCTTTTTCTGTACTTTGGCAAACAATATATATGTCAATTATGAAAAAATCCAGTTGCTGATTTTTATCATTGGATTTCTACCTTGAGATATTTAATCATAAGAAATAGAGAACTGTATCTTTAAGGAATGCCATAGTGGGTACAGAAAACGTTGTAATAGGTGTGCTTTTGTAAATTGAACTATGTCAATTTTGACAAATATTTGAAATGTTCTGGAAAAGTTAATTTCCAGAAGGCTGTTGTGAATCCTTTTATAAATGATAATTTCATAATTTATTTAATGCCTAATTATAATTCTTTGGGACACTGGATTTTTTTTTTAAAGTATCAGTTGTATTACTTTGGAGAACAACATGACAATTGTATAGCGGTATACAATTTGTCGGGCTCTTTCATTTGCCTTATCTCGCTTAATAATTAAAATATACCTTTGACAGTAATTTGCTTTCATTTTACAGGTTCAACAAAGTCAGTATTTTTATTTTTTAATTATAAAAGTGATATAGTCATGTTACAGAAACTTGAGAAATGGAAGACAGAAAATAACCACCCTGATATAATGGCTATTCTTGTAGAATTATCTTTGCTATTTTTTTAAAATAGTTTTAAGGTAGTACACATAAAACCTAATTTTATGATTAAATTTAGTACATAAGGTTGATTGCTTTTAATTATTAAGAATCTTCTGTTGCATATACTATGAAGTTTTAACATGACTGATGACTTTTTCAGGAACTCTGGATGGATTTTAGCCACAACTCTCACCCTCTCGGTGGTGGTGTTGCTGTGGATTTGTTGTGCAACTGTTGCTACCGCTGCGGAGCAGTATGTGCCCTCGGAGGTAAATTTAACCCTGGCCCATAGGTCATGCTTACACTATCCATGATAATACCAGTGTCAAGTTCCTCATGGGTTTAACTAGAAGAACAAGGCCTCTCTAATAGAATGAGAAGATTTTGTGGTATCACCCACATGTGATTGGCACGTATGAAAATTGCAGGTTTGCAGCACAAGAATCACTGTTTCAAGGTTTTTGTGCTGCTGACTACCACAGTGACATAGACACTGGCTGGCTTGAGTAAAGTGTCTCTCTCCCTGGTTCTTTGAGACTGAAAAGAACCTATTGACATCATTTTCTACAGTAATGTAGAAGAGAAGATTGTAGAACCACTTAAAACCTTGAACTAATTGCCACAAATATTAAGGAAAAATTACTGCTTTAGAATTGCTGCTTCGAATTAAAATTTAACTGACCCAAGAAATGTAACTGTTAAGGGAAAGGGTTTTTGTTTGGGAAAAGACTATAATTTGATGATTCAATGTAACTTCCAGGTAAAAAAAAGTTGTTTATAGAATGAAATATTAGGTGTCTTGATATTAAATACAACGGAAATAAATTTTAGTTTATTTATGCCTTAGGAAAAGTACAATAGAAAAAAAGGAGAGGAAAGGAAGGAAATTGGAATTTAATAATAAATAGTTGACATATGTCTAGCATAATGCTTGAACACTTCTTACTAGAGTGTAAAGATACGTGTTACTATGAGATTTATATGAGTAATGACTAGCGTATTTCTGTTTTTAGATTAAGGTGTACACAATACAGGTCTCTAGAAACAGGAAGGATGATGTTGATAACTAGCATTTATATCATTCTTTAAAATGTGCAAAGTATTTTCCTGTATCTTACGTGTCTCGTAATACTCTATAGCAGGTGTTGCCCATTTTATAGTGAGGTAAACAGGCTTACAAGGTTTAGGTGACTTTCATGGAGTTCAGACCTATGAAATTACAAATATTAAGTATAAGCATTGAGACTGGAATTAAGTGTATATCTTTTGATTCCCAACTTGTGTTGTTTTTTTTTCCCCTGTATACCATCTTTCCTATGGTTGACAAGGTATTTAAGTGGCACAAATAATTAATATATAAAGTATTAGTAAGGAAAGCGGAGACAAGTAAAGGATTGTCAGCTGAAGCTTTTAGGTAATAATAAGGACATTTAATTTTGACAAATGAGTGGTAAGATATAGATTAGCAGAGAGAGAAGGAAGGACAATTCTCCCAGGTACAGACAAGAATAAGCTATCAGGGTAGGACTGTAAGAAACTAGCTTTATTAATATGACTTAAATTAGAAAATTAAACCAAATAGATCAAGTTGGACAGGGTTGGATTGAACCCTCAGTTGTGGAAGTATTAAAGTATGAGTGAATTTCTGTAGAACTCATTTGTTTATGTTATAAATGTATTGAAAACAATTTTCATTCTTAATTAGTTCTGATATACATATTTATTTTAATGTTCCTGATAAAGCTGAAATTGCCCATCTTACATAGAATTGCCTTTGCCAGTTTTTTTTTTTTTTTTGAGGAAAAGTGGGGAGGTGAGAGGGGTATCTTTATTTTGATTATTCATCCTTTTCACCACATCCCCACCAGTCCGTAGGCTTTACATAGTGTACCACACCATTGTCTCAGCTGCCTGAACCCCAAGGCTGTACCCCTGCCTTTCTTGTTTTTGTTTTGTTTTAGCTGCTCATGCACTCTAAATCTTCATGACAACAAAGCTATAAACCTATGCTTAGGCATTCCTATTAACCTGCCATCTTAGAGCACTTTGTTCCTTTCTTTTTGTATTATCAATCCCATATCTTCTCCTTACTCCTGGGGTATCCCTTATAAAAGAAAGATATACATACGGATTTGGGTCTGGTTATTACCCAGGAAAGAGTGAGTGGCTGACAGTAGGTGAAATTTACCTTGATAAACCTATCACAACCCGGATTCTGATCCCAGATTATTGACTAATGTTGAACACTTTCCATTAAGCACTATTCCTAGTGTTTTATATGAATTAGCTCAATTAGGTCTTACAGTAACTGTGAGATGGCTAATTCTATTCCCTTTCTCCAGATATGAAAATTGAGTGTTATAATTGCACCAGTGTCATATGAGTAATAGGTAGAACCAGAATGTGAACCCAGGTAGTGTTCCCTTAAGTTTATTTGAATGACTCAAAATCATAAACAGAGGAGCTGATAACATGATTCATATCAGGAGCTGACCTCCTGCGTGCTGTCTTTGACATTTGGAAGATAGGTACCACTGGGACCACCTGGTTCATGTTCTCCGGCCAGGATGCTCAGATTCTTACTCAAACAGTTCTTCATGGACACTTCATAGTTATTTCCTCTCTTATCTCCTTACTTGACTTACAGAAGTGACCTCCTCTTCTGGTATTATTTAGACATATCAGTGCCTTTGTGGTTTTGTTTGCATCTTATTGACCTGGAGATCTTTTCCTTCTCAGGTGACTCTTGATCTTTCTGTTCCATTTAAATGATGTCTCAATCAAATTTTGTTTTGATTTCATAGCTTTAATTCTGTGAGAAATTCTCTCCCTTTATTTCCAGTTTCTTTGGAGAATACCTCATTGTTTCCATGTATGCAGCCCTAGAACTTCAGACATTAGAGCACACTTGGAGTTCTGTTGGTGGCTGTTACATTCCCTCCAAATATCTGCCATATAGTTGTTAATTTCGTGCCCTTCTCTAGAACTCTTCTTATCCTTAACAATTAAAAGAATGGCTACATCTTCCAGTAGCCTATACTTATCTAAATAGATATATTTTCTAGCAAAGTTGTGTACTCAGCAGTCATTTGTAGTCACTGGTTTTAGGCTTTACTTTGTAAAACAATACTTTGGCTAGGAAATTATTGGGTTGTGGGGTGTATTTTATTTTCATTTTTTAAAGGAAAGGTGCAGGCAGGAATGAAGGTGAGCAGGGAAGAGAGAGGAAAAGGAGGAAGAAACATTGATTTTTTTTAATTTAGTTGTTCATCTTAGTTGTTCCCACCTCCCCCTCCTCACCCCAGTCTAGTGTCTCAAACTTGGGTCCTTGGGATGTATGTGGACTGATTCCACTGGTCTTATCCACTAAGCCACCAGGGTGTGCCGGTAATTGTGTTTTAACTGTATTTTTATTTAACAAATGTTAAATACTTTGTGTAGAAATTCACAAGTTACATATAAAGAAGCAGGGAAGGGGAAATATCTTGTGTTCAGTCCAGAACTGTTTGTTGTATTGACATTTTAGAGGATTTCTTTTCAATATAAACAAGTTTTTTGTTTGTTAGTTTGTTTGTTTTTTAAAGGAAAGGTACCAGATAGGAATGGAGTTGAGTAGGCAGACAGGAAGAGATTGGAAGAAGCACTTTTTGCACTATTTTTATTTAGTTCATCTTTGTTTTTTGTCTATCTGTCCTCCACCCATCCCACCCCTTTCCCATCAGGAACCAGGAGGGTCTTAGAATCCATGTGACTACACCTGGTGGACTTAACCACAAGGCGCACCATAAACAAGTTTTAGTACAAACTTGTTTTATTTCTTGTTTAAGTATCTACAATATGTTTAACTATGATTTAAATATTCTTCTGGAATTTTCTCCCTCGTTTACTGTAAAAATAACTGGAACTTAGTGTTTGAAAAGTTATTCAGATTGTCTTGGCCAAAAGCCACCTATTTTATTTTTCAATATATTTTATATGTAAGATAACTTAGAAGTTTTAAAGAGGATAGTCATGAAAAGAGTGGACATTTGATCAACAAGATACTTTAAAAATATAAAAATTTAGACTCAAAGGTATAAATTAGAATGTGTGACCTCAATTTTAATAATAAATTTTTTTCCTATCTCTGTGCCTTAAAGACCATAAAGTCTCAACCACATTTACATTTATATAATAGGTATTTCTCTATACTAGCTACTGAACCAGAATATCTCCAGATTAACTTTAGATTTCTTCTCGGGGTAGTATTTCAACATAAACACCCTTACACAGGGGAAGCTAAATGAATTAACTGAAAAACTAAAAATCTATTCCCTTAAACAAAACTTCACTAATTGAATATTTATTATTACATTGTTACTATTGTAGCAAATTTAAACACTATCGGCCAAATACTTAACAAACATATCCTCTTATGATTCTGGATGTCAGAAGTCTGAAATAGGTCTCATTTGGCTAAAATCAATATATCTTTAGGAAAAGCAACCTATTTTATAGCTTCATTTTCTTAAACTTTTTTCATTGGTTGAAACGTAAGTATTTGGAAAATCAGTTATTTCTGATGCCTCTCCATAATAATGAGATTCCATCTTAAGTTCTGTAAGTATAACTCACCTGTGAGCAAGGTATTTTTGTTTTATTATTTGCATATATGATCCTCTGTGTCTGTAGGAAGTATAAGCCTTCTGAGAGAATGTGTCTCTTCAGTACAGACCTAGTATCTTCAGTAACAAGAAAAATATAAACTTCCTTTTCAGTCACCACATAGTTTAAAATGGGTGGTAATAAAAGTCAGGCACACACTCGTAGAGCAGCAGTTGGGTCAATACCCTCCAATGGGCACAGGCCTCACACCTCTGGTTTCTAGTCTTGCATCTGGGCCAAAACAGCCAGTGTGAACAACTGAGTAAAAATAAAATAACATGCTTCTTCCTCCTCTTTCTGTCTGCCTGCCTGCCTGCTTGCTTTCATTCTTGCCTGCACTTTTCCTTAAAAAAAAAAAAAAAAAAAAAAAAAGTCAGGGACGTGTAAACCTATGAACAGCTTTATTTTTCTTATTTTGGAAAGCTTTGAAACAACGTTAGCCTATTTTGCACATGGTAGCTATTCATCGTATATTGTTTGATTGTAATAGCCAGAAAGACTTGGCAAAGAATTTTATTTTTTTGGTTGATCTTAAATTAAAGCACTTGTCATTTTTAATGACTTGACTTACAAAGATTTTAATCCTTCTCTACTTTTTTGGTGGGGAAGGGGTTTTTCTTTCATAAATGCTGTCATTGTTGAAACTTTATTATGGGATGGCACTGGTTGAGCTGTCATTTAAGGTGAAGAGTTGTCATTCATAGTGGTCTTTGTCAGACAGGTTAACTTGACATGTAAGAACAGGGTTTAGTAGTGTTGGTTATTCCTTCCTAGATCAGGTAACCTCAGAAATTTGCTGTAGCAACAGATGGTGATGTAGATGCTGCTTAGTGTCATCTCATTATCTGTACTTTTGATTTCTCAGGACCATGTGATTTAGAGTCAGACAGGCACTGTGACTCAGTGGCTAAAGCACAGGCAATACAAAACCCAGCAACTCATGTTTGAGACCCAGGGCTGAGAGAAGGGTAGTGGGCAAAGCCAGACAATCAGAAAAATTTAAGTGGCACTTTTTTAAATCCAAATTCTGTTAAGAAACTGATTTCTAGAAAAGATCTAAGTAATTTACCTGAGATTACATAACAGGTTAGTGACAGAACCAGGCCTGAAGCCCAATATATATTTGCTAGTTGAAGTTTTTCAACTTTGAGAAGCAATATATGACATAAAATTAAGTCCTTTTCTTCTTTACTTTTCAAATCACCAAATATTTTAATTTCCAGGTAGTTGCCATTTTAATATTTTATCTTCTGTTTTTTGTTTTCTCAACTTTAGACATTCTCTAATGTTTTCCTACTGAATAGACTGATCATATGTACCATTTTAAACAGGATGGTACTGTTGGTTTTTATATTTGCTGACCATCAATTTTGTCCCATTTAATAAACCTGGGCCAAACCATCAACCACTGAATTTGTCTGGAAGATATTCTCTTAATGAAAAATTGTAATGTATTGGGCACTCTCCTTATGCAGAGTACTTGTTGCCTTGAAATAGCAGGAAGCAGACCACACCTGAAACATGTTCAAACTAGCAATTGTCAAGATCACTTTTATAACATTTTTATCATCCTAAAAAAAAACATACTCATTAGTAGTCACTCCCGATTTCTACCAAACACCATCACTACCTCCAGCTGTAAACATCTCTAATGGTTTCTTGTGGCTGGCCTCTTTGACCTAGCATAATGTTTTGAGGTCTGTCTGCTTTGTAGCATATATCAGTGTTGATAAATACTTAAGCTCTTAAAGGTATTTTTTATTTGGCATCCTTTAAAAACACCTTTCCAACATCAAGTACTTTTGTGTGATTTTTGCTTTCTAGTCTTGTCAGTTGCCCTGTCAGTAATATCAACATTTAAAAATTTAGTTTATGAATTCAGAGATTATTTGCTGTAGGAGTGATTAACAACAAAAGTTTTGCTTTTTTTTTTTAAAGGAAAGGTACAGGTAGGAATGAAGGCAAGCAGGCAGGCAGTCAGGCAGGAAGAGGAAGCATTTTTAGTTTATTTCCGTTTAGTTGTTCACACTGTTTGTTTTCCCCCAGACCGGGGACTTGAACCCCAGGGCTTTCCTTTTTCAGAGGTGATTGACTTAACTGCTACTCCACCAACTCTCACCTTCCATTTCTTATAAAACTTTTCACTTTGCTTTTGTACCTTTAGGAAGTAGACCTACATCAGAAGACTTACTTTCAAAAGGTAGTAGACATTACCATTATACTAAGCAGTTTTATAACAATTTACAGAGATTGTTTTGATGCTTTCATTCTTTTAGTCAGAGATAATAATAATTGAGGAGCTTTTATGTTTGTGAAGACCTAGTACTACTAAAATATATTTTTAATTCTGTTCACAACCTTTTAAAATAGCATTATGCCATTTTCCCAATGTGTTAAAAAAATGTAGTAGCAGAGGAACTTACCGTAAATTATTTGACCATTCAGTAGGAGAGCTAAGATCTTAAAGGACTTGACTGAGTAAGGCATCAGACATCCAGAATCAGTGTTCTTGGTATGGCCACTCTAACCCACTTAAACCAAAGCTATTTTTCTTTGTACTCAGTTGTTATACTTTTGAGTATTTTAGTTGGGACACGTACAAAGTTTTCTTTAGCCATCCACTAGGAGCTGAATCATATCTGTAATACAGAAAAGGCATTATTTGTTCTTCAGGCTGTTTATAGAATTTTTTTTGACCTAATACTCATAAAATTAAATTACTTGAAAACTTATTCAGAGAGGTTCCTAATGATCCAAATCGTTAATGTACACTGATTTTCTTTTGCAGAAGCTGAGTATATATGGTGACTTGGAATTTGTGAATGAACAAAAGCTAAACAAATACCCAGCTTCCTCTCTTGTGGTTGTCAGATCTAAACCTGAAGATTATGAAGAAGCAGGGCCTCTACCTACGAAAGTGAATCTTACTCATTCAGAGATTTAAGTTCTTTGGTTTTTGTTTTTGTTTTTTAAGAAAAGTGTAATAGACATCTAAATTTACATTCCTCATAGAGCTTTTTAAATGGTTTCATTGGATATAGGGCTTAAAGATCACTATTAAATGCAAATAAAGTAACCCAAATCTGTGATGATTATATTTGCTATAACTTTACCTATAATTTTTCTCTAGTAATTTAAAAGATGGATATTTGGGGTTATAATTTTATTTGACTTAATATCTGTAGCTACTTTAATTATTATTTGCATTGTTTTGTTTGTTACCTTCTTTAGCTAAAGTCATTGTTCTCCCCCATCTCCTACCATGATATCACCTTAGTTAATAAGCTGAATACTTGGTAGGATATAATGCTTCTGCTTGTAAAATTATCCACAACCTATAATTTGAAATTTGGCAGTAAATACCCTTTAATGACACTACATTTTCAGTTGTATTAAACTGAAATAATTAAAGTTGTATTTGAATAATTATGTGCTGAAATTTGAATTAATGCACCTCATTTTTCCAGGTCCTCTTTCATCCATACACAACCTCCCCTCAAAAAATGAAATAGTCTATGAAATGAAAAAGTGAAATATTGCTGTATAATGTGATTATCTGGGAACAAACTGAAGCAAAACGAGCCTTTCAGAAATACATTTTATGTTATTTTGTAGACGCTATAGATTTTTATTGGATGAGTGTGTACAACAAACTTTTTCTGTTAGAAAGTATGTCAAGTATACATTAAAGATATTTTCCCAGAAAACTTCCAATTCTGAGAGTAGGAATTTGACTTTGGTGATACAGAATTAAGTATAAATTTCATTTGCCAAAACTATTAATCCTTTACTTACAGCAATACAGATGAAAAAATAAGAGTGATATTAGGTAACATCAGAATCTTAGCATAATTCTGTGTCATAAAATGTTAACTTTGCAACCAATACTTTCCTTTCTCACAGGCACTTTGCTAGCAGCTTCAGTAGTTTGGCTGAAGAGTGAGTCACACATTTACCTTATAGCCAAGTTGTCAGCTTTCTCTGAGTCAAAGGAAATACAATTAACAATTAATCAAGACTTTGGTCACAAAATAAAAGTTTTGGTTTTTAAAATAGTTTGTCCAGATTTGGAAGATAGATAGCTAGAGAGTATGTTAATATCCAGAGGATGAATTACTAAACATTCTTTATCAAGCAGTCATTATCTCTTTCCTGTGAGAAAACAGTTACAAAACAGGAGGAATAGATTGGAATTAACTTTAAAACAGTCTCATTTCCCATCCTTGGTACATACTCTGGACACAGTCTTAATTGTGATACATACAGTGAAGCCAGCTGAGGGGGAAATACACAAAATGCTCCAGGTTCAGAGGCATCAGAGAGCCCACTGGTAGGACAGGTCTCCCTTCCAAAACAAATCAAAAGAATATCAGGATAAGAAGGAACAACTGTGTCACTGTCTAATATTCTCTCACCTTCCCTTGATTTAGTTTCTCTTTGCTTCCTGAATGAGGTGCCCCTCAGCTTGCCCCTCAACATTCTTCTTGAAAGTATTGATCCAAGGTTAGGCAAGCTATTTCCTCTCTTGTTCATAGGAGATAATTTTTATATGTGGAAAACACAGTCATTCTTAACATTTAGTAGGCTCTTAAATATTTGTGTCAGTCCTTTTTAACATGATTAAACCAGACTGATATTTTCAGAAAGCATTTTTACTTTTTTAAAAAAGAAAAGAGCACACCATATGGCTCAGGCAGGTAATGTGCAGGCCAGATAAAGTCTATAGATGGGAATTTGAGACCTGGACCAGGGGTAAAAAAAGAAAAATTACCCCTAAGAAATTTGTATAAAACAGCAATATTTTTGACTTGAAAATTTCAGCAAAAACAAAGTGATCCTCCAACCCCATTCTCCTCCTAAACTAACAGTTTAGCCCTTTGATGAAGGCAGCTTCATTCGTCTTCATGAGTTGGTCTCACCTTTTCTCCACATAGTATCTTCTTGAAAATCTTGTCTTGGTCCTAGGCAAATTCTCCAGACCCTTGAGCCTCTGGTTCAAACCTCCTAGACTTTTTTCAATCAGAAAAAAAAGAGAGGAGGTCAAAGCATTTTTGAGGAATGCTATTCGAGGAATTTTTATTTCACCCCAACCCTGAATTCCTGGTCCTTGGGAATAACCATGGTCTCAGCCACCGGTGAGCCACGAGGGCTCATTAATGTTTTTTGGTTCAGGTCCCTAGTCTAAGAGACGTGCTAATTCAGGAAATTATGGAGATACTAGCAATCACCATAATGAATGGTCTGGGCCCAAGTTTCCCATTCTTCACAAAACCTCATGGGCACCTTTTTCTAGTAAAGCAGAAATCAGATTATCTGGTCTTTCAGTCTTGTCTTAGAAATTCCTGTGATGCATCATCAGTCAATGTGAGCTGGCAGTCAGTATGTCAAACGTAGTATTTTTACTGTGAGCTGATATTGCTGCTGAAAACAAACATAATCCCTTGTCATTGGTCTCTTTGGGCTTTATTTTGATAAATGTGCCATTTCCATTTTGAAATATGTAAAATAGCTCTTATATTTAGCATCAAGAAGATGCTTTGGGAGATAAGGTGATTTATGTTTAAAATAACTCCATTATTTTTGTGGATTTTTAATTATCTTAGGACCATATCATTGGAGTCATTGATCCAGAGATTTGTAGAGCTTTTCTTTTAATCACCCCCCCCCCCTTATCTTTGAAGTAACCTATGAAAACTCTCCCAGCTTAGTCACCTCCACTGCCATGCCAAGGTAGTGATTTTGCAGATAGCCTATTTTAGATCTACAGTTTAAGCATTCAATAATCACTTGAAAACCTAGCACCAGCCCTTACAAGCTAGATGATAGGATTACAACAGACAAGACCATGCAGCAACTCTAGGCTGATGAAAATCTGAAGAAAGACTATTATTAATGTGGTGAGTGCTATGATCAGACAAGTATAGGCTACTGTGGTGGTACACAGGAGAAAGTGACATCTGGAAGGATGTGATGTCTATGCTTAAACCTGGGAAAAAAAAGAGCCAAATAAAATGTAGGAAGCAGTACTCCAGTCGGTAGAGACAGTATGCTCAAAGATCTAGAGGTAAGAGGGTAGAGAACTGCAAATGGTTTAGTAGACTGAGATGCAGTATACAAAAACTTAGCAACACATAGGACAGGGCAGAGTAGATTAATAAAGGAACTTATTAAACTTGGGCTTGATTCTGAGCATGGTAGAAAGGTGTTGAACTAGAGTTACAGTGTTCTAGAATTATTCACTTCACAATGATGGAGAATAAATCAGGGGCAAATTCAGAGAACAACAGTATCTTAGCTCTATATCTATTAAATTAGGATCTGTTAAATTATGTACTTAACCTAGCCACACCAAAAGGAACATGTCCTAAATGGGAAATTCCATTCCCTCCCCAAACTTTTTTTTAAGCTCAGTAATCCCTATTTCCTTGCGTTTTACTCCATATATACTTTTGAACTCTTTATATAAAAGCTCTCTTTGTTCCTCCACGTTAGTGTTGAATGGTAAACCATTATTGTTTGGGGTCACATTGTTAACGGGATCACAACCTGTGTGGTGCCAAGCAAACTGGGAAGGCTGTTCCATAGACTCTAAGCTTCTTACCAGACTTCATGCTGGACTAAATGTTTAAACTACAAGGCGAAATCACCTTATCACAGTCCTCAAATTCTAGGTTTGCCAGCCCAGCCTCTACTAGTGAGCTCCTGCGCCCCTTCTGCCAGATCCCTGCTGTAGGCATGTCTTGCATACATTTGCATATCTTCAGGATGAATTACCTCTATCTCTGACTGGTTGTCTAGACTAGAGTCTGGGGGTGAAAGGTCTGTCTAGTGATAGAGATAAAAAGAGTAACATAATAGAAAAGTCTTCTATAGAAAGCTAGATTTGTACAATTAGTATGGATTTTCCAACTATTTGCAGCAATTAAAATCTGAAGCATGTGTAACAATGTCAGTTTCATATATTTCACTTGTAAGTATTCACTTCCTGTGATGGTCATAACTTAGATGTTTAGAGCAGATGTTTGCTATCATACCATGGACCTTTTTTTGTGGTCTGGTGAAGCTTCTCAGAATAATATTTCTAAATGCATAAAACAATATGGGTGTGTCCAGGTGACCTAGTGGTTTCATACACCCCAGGCGTAGTTCACATACATCGCAAGGTCCCCAGTTCAAGACCCAGGACTAGGGAGAACAACCAAGATCAACGACTAGATAAAGTGCTCCTTTCTCTTTTCTCGCTGCCTGTCTGCCTACTTACCTTCATTTCCACCTGTACCTTCCCTTTAAAGAAAAAACAAAGCCAACACACAATATGAAGGATTACAAAGGAAATGAATTACATTAAAGCAGTTATTAAAACTTTGAAAATTTTATGATTACATAGGCACTTTATTAACCCGAATGTCTGGTAGTGGTTCTAAAACTATTGTAATTTCAAAGTAATTATCAAGTTCAAACTATATATTGGAATGTTTGCAACAATTATTTCAGACATTAATTATCTTGATATGTTATCTAAACATCTGTGATTTCTATTGGTGACGCAGAAGTTACTGCTAAGACTGCTGTCATTATTGTCATTCATAATTAAAGAAATACTGCATTTCAGCTAGAAGTTAATGAAAATCAAGATTTCATTTTCCCCCCATCCAAGTTCACTGGTTTAGAGGATGCCTAATTTTACTTAGTCATTTTAAGAGTGAAATATTTGCACTTGCCTGTTCAATTCTAAATTATTTGGAATTATTTCACTGCCTGTGTGCTTTTTATACTTGAATTGTTTTTGCAATGTTGGAACAGCAATAATTGAAGGCTTGGGTGGAAAGAAATCAGTAACTGATTAGAAATGAGAGATTTCAACAAAAGCTCTTGATAATGTTACCTCAAGATATACCATCATGCAATTATTATTGGAGCCTTATATCTGTTAACTTCATAATGCTCAAGTATGTAACCTTCAATAAAATTTGAATCATCTACATTAAGCAATATTATAATGCTATCTTATAAAAGTGTCTAGATAGGTTTTTTGTGATGGAGTTTATCCCTTGATTCACCATAAATTTTACAAAACCCTTTGAGTGTGTCCTTACTGACGTCACTGGGAAAGTAGGATGGGGTTTGGAAACAGTCTCAGAAGAGGAGATGTGGCCAGCCAGGACTGCCAGAGTTGTGAAAGACATGAGGGAAGAGTGATAAATGCTGAGGCAGGGACTGGGTCTTGCTTCTGAGCAGGTCTGGAAGCAGATCTCTGAGGTTCCTGGGTCAATCTAATGCGGTGCCCACTTGGCATTCTCCAACCCCGAGTTGGGTCATGGACCAAGAAGCAGTCCCAGGCTTCAAGTAGATCTCTTTATAATTGTAAACAAACCAAGGTATCCAGAAACAATACTGCACCCTCAAAGGGTGTAGGACTATTTCACATTTGTGCTCTTACTTCATCCTAACCACAACTCTTTGAGGAAATATTATCCCCGTTCTTCAGATGAGGAAACCGAGACTTAGACTGTGACCTGCCATCTTAAATCAGATACGCAGGGTCTAGGTCTGAAGTTAGATAGGCATTGTCTTGGAAGTCAGAGTGAAAACTCAGCTCTGACTCAAGCCTGTGTTTGCTCGTCACATATCCAGAGGGTCACCCCTAGTCACAGCCAGGCTAACGTGGAGTTCCAGACCATAAGAAATAAAAGGAAAGGTAAATCCAGGCAGGAGGGAGCATCAAGGATTTATGGAGTGAGTTTTTTACCTGATTCTAGGTAAGAATGGTGGCTTTAATAAGGGAAAAGGAAACAGCAGAAGTTAACTCTAAGGCAGTGATAAGCTACAGACTGGGAGAGAGAAGTAAGCATAAAGAATCAGTGAGATAAATTACCCATTAAAAAATGCACAATATATGAAAAAGTAATCCAACGGGGAAGAAATCCCTATGACCAATATATTTTAAAAGGCAGCATAAGCATGGAGCACAGCAGAGCTTTTCAAATTGAATGTCCTGGAGACCTTGCAAAGATGCAGGTTCTGGTTTGGTAGGTGTGGAGTGAGATCCATCTCTGTTCCCAGGATATAGATGCTGCTAGTCTGAGGACCACGCTTGAGGAGTGTGGACATAGGCAGAGGTAAGAGTGCGAACTTTCCAACAAGCTCAGTCTGAGTCCTGAATCTGTTTCTTTTCACCTGTGAACCCTGGGCAAGTACCTGAATGTCTCCGTGTCTCAGTTTCCTCATCTATAAAATGGAAACAACAGTAATCCCTATCATTTACGGTTCTATGGTTGGGATCATTAAATGAGCTAAAATACATGTAAAGCATGTAATACGCCATGTAGAAAAGTGCTCAATAAATGTTGGATATTTGTGGTAGCAGTAGAACATACTAGAGAAATGCAAATTAAACCATACCAAGATACCATTTCCCACCTACCAGACTGGCAGAAAGTCTGACATTTTCAAGACTGGAGAGACTTGTTAGTATTAAACAAATTTTAACGTATTAATTCTGAATGGTGACTACATAATTGTTACTTAATTCTTATGAATTTTCTGTGTTTTTCTTAAGTTTTTGAAGCTTTTTCCCAGGGGAAGTGAGCAAGGATGAAGAAAAACATTGGAGCAAATGAGGAGAATGGGCCTGTGTAGTGCTGGGTGGGGAGGACAGAGAGATCTGTCTATTGGGGAACTGCCTTTCTTCAGAAATGAGTGGAGGCACAGCCTTGTGACTAAAGGGTGCAGGCTGTGTAAAGCCCAAGGACCCAGCTTCGAGACCTGGGGCCAAGAGAAGGAGTGAAAAAGAAAAAAAATGAGTGGAAAGAATTTAGAGAGGTAGATTTGAAAGTTCATGTTCAGAGATGTTAAGTGATCTATCAAAGGTCACACAGCTAATGGTGGAATCATTTGAACTATCGATTCCAAAGTGTATGTTTTTCCTAGAAATTTACCCACATAACCCAGCAAGTCAAAGTCAACGCAGCAGAGCAGGTTGGAGGTAGAGGTTGTACAATACAGTCCAGTCCTTCATTCTCTGAGTTTCCACCTGGATATGTTGACAAGACAGGGAATAGTCAGTAGTTGAGTCACTAGGGCCTCTCCATCTTGCCAGGACCCTCTGCTATCCTTGACTCAAGGATTCTTGATGACAAAACTTTTTACAGATGCGGTGCTTCCAGCACAGTGTGACTATACCTGGACTGGAGCAGGAGTTCAGAATCGTCACTTTATGTCTCTGAAGAGACTTTTGATAAATGAACTCTGAAGAATCACGGTCAAGGATGGTCAGAGACTGAAGTCTCCACTGGTCCAGAAATGGCTAATGATCATTATATGTGGCACCACTTTCCGTTCTTACACCACGGCAGACATCACTAATGGATCACAAAACCAAGTCTTGACTTCGGAAAACTTCTGAAGCCCATGTCCCAGTAATCCGTTCCCAATGAGATGCAGTTGGCTGCAAGATGAATCTAGTTAGCACCTTTAGCAGATGTCATTGAGTGTCCTGCCATCACCCCTCAGCCCTTTCCATTCACATCAGCCCAGCTTGCACCTGCCAACAGTTTCTCTTTGCCTAAACAGCTGCTGCCAGAACTGGCACCCTTTGATCAATCTCGATGACTGGCAAGAACTGGCATGTAAATGCCTCATTCTTATGTGGGGTAGCTTCCAGGTGCTGACCTAGCATTAGGCCCTTTCCAGCACTGCTGCCTTCAGGCTGTGCTCGGGCTGCCCCTGCATAGGTCTACCCCATTGCCACATTGGTGGGTTTGACAGTTCATATCCCGATGCAGAAGAAAAGCCTGGTCAGTTTAGACAACCCATGGCCAATAGAGGCAGGCTACAGAGGTCCCGATACATCTCCTTTCTTGGCCTGGGTCCGCTGACCAGTTCCTTAAGTTGTTAGGGCCTTGCTCTCCTCAGCTGTGGGTGAGGCTTGGGAAGTGGATAAAGTGGAGTAAAAGGGATCAGTCAGGTAAGCAACCTGCCCTCATCCCTCTACAGCACTGACACTGTTTGCAGAAAAATTACACCGCACACAGCCACTTTTAAAAAGACGCTAGTTTAAAATTATCTTTGCTCTGTAATTGTAGCGGAAAAGGCATATTCTTTCAACCTAGAACACCTATTTAGTTGCACAGAAGAACAGCAATGAGAAAATGATCTCTGCTTGTTAACCACTGAGATGTTGATTCGGCCCAGATCTTCCTGCCGCTGGGGGCCCAAGCTCCGTCAGTGTCATCACTGACGTGGAGGAAAAAGCAAGCATGACCTGAAAAGTTACTGGGTTCCAACTTCCCCGTGCTTTGAGGGCAGTTTCTCCCTCTCTGAACCTCAAATGGGGATGAGGCTTCCCACCTTCAAGTAGGGAAGGGCCAGGCAAGAGTAGGGCCTCCCAGCTACCCTCTGCCTGGGAGGCAGCACTGAGAGGGGGTGACAAGAGCCAGGCCTCTAGTCCCTCCTCCGGCTGCCCCTGGTGACAAGACAGGGAACAGAGCTGAGTTCTCAGCGTCAGCCTCAGCGCCCAGATCCTGGAGCTGGGAGCTGGAGCCAGAGGCATGAACAAGATCTTCCCCCAGGTAAACCTACCCTGAGATCAGTGCCCTGCCTCCCCCAACTCCTGGACACCCTGCACCCTCCCCCACACCCCAGGTAAGACAGAAAAGAGCGAGACCTGTGTTCTCCTGGAGCTATGAGGTTACTCCTTTCCTAACTTGCCCTGGAGGCTCAACAGCTTGTAGCTCAACAGCCCAACAGGGACCCTTTATACAGCTCAGGTGAGCACTGGGAGATGGTGGGGCTAGCAGACAGGAGGCCAGGGGAGGGAGCCACAGAGCCTGGAGTTGGGGAGCCTCTCCGGTAGGAGCCCCGAAGCTGGTTTAAGGGAGGAATGTTTGCCAAGTGGACAGTGGAGGAAAAGGCATTCCAGGCAGACGAGTGCAAACGTGAAGTGGGCACGGCAAGTCCGGGGCATTCAGCTGGCTGCAGTTCGAGGGGCAGTGGTCACTCAGGCCTTCTGTGACCCTTCTGGAAACTTCAGCTGGCCCTCTGAGCCCACCCTATATTCTCTTGTGCAGGGTCATATCAATGGCAGTGCTGCTGCTGGAACCAAAGCCCTCCCTGGAAGGAAAGGTAAAGAACAGGGTCTGGGGCCCTCTGGGGCCCCTCCCCAAGTGGGGGTCCCTCGAGGCTGGGCTATTGGCCACAGCAGCACAAAGAGGGCCTCTCAGTTCTCTCCCCTCCCCCACTCTCCCAGAACCTCTGCCCAATGCGGCTGTCACCTGTCCCCAGATTCCTGGCCAACCATGCCGGCAGAACACTTGGTGTTCACGCTATCCGCACACTAGCACTTGTTGAGCACCCGCAGTATGCTGCCTGCCTCATGGGCTCTGCACGGCATGTGCACCCCTGAAGCCTAGAGATGGGGGAGCTCTGCAGGCAGACCCCAGGCTCGGTGTGGGACAGGGCAATTCTCTTTACCTCTAAGGGATAAAGCCAGCCAGACCACACTCTTAGCACCAGCTGTGTATCATGGACTCACTTTACGATCAGGACAGTTCACGTCACCTTTCTGGAGTAAAGGAAGGAAAGAACTCATTTTTATTGAGCATGTACTGTGTACCCTGTCCTGACCTACATTTGATCACTAAGGAAACAGACCCATAGATGCAGGTAATAACACAGACATGCGTCACTTAACAAGGAACTCATTCTGAGAAATGTGTCAGCAAGTGATTTTCCATTGTATGAATATCACAGAAAGTCCTGAAAAAACCTAGGACAGACAGCTAACATGCAGGATACGTGGTAGCGCCTGCTGGGCCCACCATCACATACTTGGTCTGTCACTGACTGAAACATTGTTTAGCGACATATGACTGTTGCTATGAAAGATCAAGCCCCTGTTCTGTGCCAGGAACTGTACAGTGTCTTTGAATCCTCCGAACAGCTCTGAAAGGGGGTCTTGTCATGGCGCAGAAACAGCTGAGGCCGAGAGGTTGGGTAACTGGGATCCCATACAGCTGGGAGGTGGGAGAGGCAGGGTTCAAATCCAAGCCGGTGTCCCTCCGGTTGCAAAGAGTCCTGACTCATGGTGCGTGTGGCCGCGTAACAAGTGGTCCTCTTTCCCCATCTGAGAGGCAGGACGGGTGGGGTGGGTTTGGTGCCTAAGGGCTGTCCAGCTTTGAAGAGCAGCGTCTTTGCCTGGGCCTGGGTTCTGCCAGTTCTGCCTGGAGTCTCTCCTATGACCCCACGTAGCCCACAGCCTGAGCTGTGTAAATATTTGAGCAGTGGCTGCTTGGATGACCAGGATGCCTTTCTTTGTTGGACCTCAGGTGTCTCCGTGGTTACCTGAGTTTAATCTGTCTTCGCTTACAAAGGAACCACCCACAGGGCTGTAGGATAGTGGGTTTTAGATTTATGCTACTGCTCTCGGCTTCTCTCCTAACACACACCCATCCTGAGCTCCAGCCACGCAAGGCCACTTACTGTTCCCAAATGCCATCCAGAATGTACTCTTACACAATTCCCTGGACCACCCGCTTCCCTGCCTGTCACATTCCACCCTCCTCAGAGCACCAGGGTGCCTGGCTCACACCTTCTTAACTACACTGAAGTCCTGACTCTGAGCTGCAGGTGAACAGGTCCGGTCCAGGGGACTACTAAGCGAGCAGACAGCAGTCAGTTCCAGAAATGTGAGTGGGCTGGATGGACGTGACCTGAACTGACCTGAACTGGGGAACTTCCCTTGTCTTCTGGGTCTCTGGGTCAGAGTCTTCACAAAGTACCTGCTGTGTGTGTGTCTCTGAGGTGGATGCTGGGGATATAAATGCATTCAACCACCTCCTGCCCCTTTCTCTAATATGACCGTGGTCCCAAGGACAGCAGTTGTGCCCACATTGTCCTGTTTACATGTCGCGCCTTGTCTGCTAAGTGCAATTACAAGCTTTCAGAGGGGCCAGAACCAGAGGCATGTAATAAGGTTTTTGTTCGTTAGCTTAAAACAAGCAAAAGTAAAAATGCAGATATCTCCTATCACTGTTATTCCCACAGTGCTGGCAACAGTGTGCACATAGTAGGTGTTCAATAAATACTTACAGTCTCTAAAACCATTATAACATTCACTCTGTGCCAAGCACTGACCTAATACATGAACTAGCTCAATCTTCTCGACAACTTGAAGGTAGGTCTATGACCCCCATTTCCCACAAGAGAACACAGACACAGGAAGTGACTTTCCAGTGTGGCCCAGCAGGGAAGTGGAGGTGCTGATTTTCCACCCAGCACCCCGGCTGGTCCAAAATGAACAATCAGCTGACATCGTGGAAGGGCAGTGGGTTTGGTGTCAACTTACATCCCAGCCCTGTGCGAGGTAACTGGATTGCTTCTTCTCTGATCCTCAGTCAAGGCTTCTTTAAAACAGAAAAAATCATGTCTACTAGAGGTCTGTTTTAGTTTCCCCCCTGCTCAGTCAGCAGGTGTCTATCTCTCCCTGCCACTGCTGCTCCACCACTGGTTTCCCACTCCCACTGCAGGCTGCAGCCCCCTCTGCTGTTCGCGCCAAGGGGCCTGCCTCTCCTCCATCGTGCTGCTCCTGCTGGCAACTCTCGCGGCTCTGACTGCTCTGGTGGGCATCCTCAGACCTCCACCACGCACGCCAGGTCAGGGAGGTCAGGAGAGGGTGGGTCAATCGACCTTCCTGGGAGGGATGGGAGGCACAGAGAGATGGAGGACCCTGACGCTGCCTGGCTTCTCCGGGAAGTGATTTTTGGACAATTCCTTAGGTTGTGTGCATAGACACAGATGTGGGCACACACACTGACATGTACATGTCTCTGAGCCTCCATTTGCACATCTGTAAAATGGACTATTGAGAGGCCCCAGCTCTGATGTCCCCACCTCCTGAAAGCCTCTGACCCCAGCTGGGGTTGGGAGCCTGGCTCTGCCACTACAGCTCCACACATCCTTTTCCTCCGGCCTGGTTGTCCCAGAGGTGCTGTCCATCTGTGTGTCTGCCTTCACGTAGATGACAGAGACATGTCTGCTGTATGTCTGCGCCCCGCCCCCGCCCGGGTAACACAGCGTTAATCACATAAACACATAAGGCAGGGTTAAGAGGGGCTCTAAGAGGAGTCAGGAGTCAGGGCAGGCACCTTCAGAAGTGCAGGGAAGGTAAGACCTGAAGGCAAGTGGGACATGCCAGTGGAAGGGTAACAGGAAAAGCATCCCAGGCACTGAGGACACCATGTACGGAGTCCCTGGGACAGGAGTATCTTGCAGAGACAGTAAGAAAGCTGGTGTACGACGTGAAGGGCTGAAGCAATGGGCGTGGCCAGGTGCCAAGGGCCTCAAAAGCTGCACTGGAGAGGGCTGCCCCATCCAAAGATAAGCTGTGGGCAAGGTGTCACCAGATCTCTCTTTCTGAGAGACCACTCTAGCCAGGTGTGGGATGTACCAGGACAAGGTGGGGGTGGGGGGTAAAATCCCAGTAATGTCCATGTCTGTGCAGGAACATGGACACGGAGGGGAGATGTGAACACGGGAGGGGTTGCATTCGTGTTCTTGTATGTATCCACAGCTGTTGTGTGTGTTTGCCTGTCTGTGTGTATCTGCATGCTTCTGTGCATAGTCTATGTGAGGATGTGTGTCCGTGTGTGTGGGGGGGGTGGCAGTGTGCGCATCTCTGGGAGTCAGTCCCCCTCACATTAGCTGAGGCACTTAGGGGAGCTGAAACATGGCTCATGTGCACAAACCCACCCCCGTCTCCAGCCTGCACATGTGTGTACAAGTGTACGGCCTGTGTGGCCAGGGTGCCCTCCCCCTTCGTCTGCTTGTTCCTTTTCTTTAATTCTTGGGCACTAGCCTGCAGGTGGGAGTCAGGAAGGAAGACTCTAGAAGGACAGACATGTTCAGATGGCTGCCCACCTTTCCTGGACACGGAGCAGGCAGCCCAGGCCTCAGAAAAGAGCCAAGAGCTGCATGACTGGCCCGTCACACCTCTCTGATCTATAAAATGGGCCCAGTGATGGCACTTCACAGGGCTGCTTGGGGAAGCCATAGAATGAAAATGTAAAAGTGCTTTGCAGACTATAAAGCTGTGTGATAAGGGATGATGGTTTCATGAACCCAGCTAGCCCCAATCTATTGCTTCTGACGATCTAACCTTGCAACAGTAGCTCTGCCATGCAAACCACGTCACTGAATCGAGCCCTGTCCTCCAAGCTTCCTCCGAGACTGTTGATAAGCTTTGAGGAAAGGAGGGGCCGTGATTCAGCCTGCATGTCCCGGGTCACAGAGCCCCTCTGTCACGTGTAACCTGACTTGGTCCTGCCAGGGTGTGCTCAGATCCCCACCTGGCGCTCAGAGGTCCCATCATCTGCCCGAGCACACAACGCTGGCAGACTCGGATCCTGCCTCCAGCACGAGCCCAAGACCCTCCCGCCCACCGTCCCCATCCTCAGGCTGGCTCAGGGTGGGCACAGGAAACTGTGAGTGCACTCTTGACCCTTTGGGGCCTGCCCTGCTCTCTCAGGGGCTCAGGCCTGTGTGACAACAACGAACAGGACAGGCTTTCTGTGCCACGACCAGAAGAGCTGCATCCCAGCCAGTGGGGTCTGCGACGGTGTCCGCACCTGCAGCCACGGCGATGACGAGGATGAGGCGTTGTGCAGTGAGTCCCAGCTCAGTCCTGCCCCTGCCCCTCCCAGACTCTCCCAGGCCCAGTGCGGGTTTCCTCCAACTCCAGTTCTCCCTGCAGCCACACTGCAGCCCCACTGTCCCTGAACAGAGTAGGCACCTTCAGGAGCCCAGGCCTTTGCTTATATGGTGCCCTCAGCCAGTGCCACCCGCCCCCAGCCCTGCGCACATTGTGCCCACTCTAAGGAATGCCTTCTTCCGAGCATTCCCACAGTCGGGGGCTCTGTATCCATCCTTCAAGACAGTGTTCAAGTGTCCCCTCCATCAGGAATCCCTCTCTGATTCTGAAAGTAGGCTACTGGCTTTCCTTTGGGTTCCCACACCTCTGTTTCGCTGTGTCCCAGCCCTAGTCACATTGGTTGTCACTGTTGATTAGCATATTCCTCTCCCCTCTCCCCAATGCTGGCAGCCATCGTGTGTCCTGAGAGTTTCTGCTGGGAGTTATCTGTTTATTCATTCATGAACCACATTTTAATCTATCTCCCACGATGGTGGCACTTCGAGGAACTAGAGATTAATTTCTGTCCCTCATGAGTGTCCCCTGCCCTGGGACACAATATGTCACCCTCTCTGGAAGGATCCAGGATCATCCATGACACTTCTGGCTGACTCTGGCTAGTCCGAGGTACAAAGGCCCGTCCCCTGTCAGGTCTGAGTTTATACGGGTTATACCTCGAGTGATTGGTCTGCATTTATTCATTTTTGGTTGTCCTAATACACTGTCACTTAGCACAGAGCCCAGTTTCAGGAAGGCACTCCGACCCCTTCCCACAGGCAGATGAGCCCACATCCCCTCGTTCTGGGACCCAGGAATAAGACTTCATATTCATATTATGTTCCATTTGGATGAGGCTTCCTGGAGGTGAAGGAACTTGAACCTGGGCTTGAAGATGGAATGGATAGGTGTCAAGGAGGATGTTTCTGGAGGAGGGGCTAGTGCCAGCAATGGTGTAGGCTGGGGATGCACATGAGCTGAGTGGGAAAAACACTCCTCTCCCCTTGACTTGACCTCTACAGGAAACCTCTGCCCTTTCCCTTTCCTGGGTGGATAGGAGGTGCTCCTCTGTTTGGCCACCATCAAAGTAGCCAAGACAATCGACTTCCAGACAGCCCTGAGACTGGGGTGGCCCGATGTGAACGTCCTCCTGCCCCCTTTTATCCCTCTGTAGGTCAAGTGCCCCAGAGCCTCCCCAGCTTCCTCGTGGCCCGCTGTGGAGAGCCAGCGTCCTGGATCTACTCAGACCAGAAGTGTGATGGCGTCAACAACTGCGGGGACTGCTCGGACGAGCTGAGTCCAGGTGCTGTCTGGGCACCGGCAGGGCTGGGCAGGGGAGAGGGCAGAGGTCGCCCAGGGGCTCTCTGAGGTCCCCCCACTGCCACTTAAGTCCTGTGAAGAAGTAGTCCATCCTGTTTGAATGCCTCTAGAATGAGGTGCTCACTGCAACCCCAGCCTTCTGGAGGGTTATTCTTCTGTGGGGGGAGACTTACCTTCAAGGCCACAGATGAGGAAACTTGGCCCCAGAGGCGGGATGTGCAAGCGTATGGCCCAAAATGGGGTTTGAACCTGGGCCTCCTTCACCTTTGCTGCCAACAGCCCTATGAGGAGAGCAGGGCGTGAATCACAGGCCCCAGTCTGCATACAGGTACAGTGAGGCCCCAGGGAGACAGGACTTAATACGGTGAATCATAGGAAAGCAGCTGGGCGTAGACCCATAGGTCTGCTTTCAAGTCCGGAGTCCTTTCACTGGCCTGATTTCCTTTCAATGGCTTCCTCATGTCAGTCAACATGTCTGAGCACTGTTGAGGATTGGGGGACAGTCAGGAGCCAATCCGGTCCTACCCCAGGACTCATATCATGCCGATGCCAGAGAAAGAGGACCTGGGTTTTATTGGGAGGGGCAGGTGAGAATCAAGGGAGACTCCTCTGAGAAGCATATTCAAGCAAACCTTAGAGAACGGACGAGGTCTTACAGGGCAGGGGCTGGGGGTGCAGGGAAGAATGCTGGGGGCCAGGCTCCAGGGCAGAGGGGAAGTCTCTGAACACCCCAGGGAGTCCTGAGGGCTGGTGTGGCTGAAACAGAGTGAGGGAGGGAGGACAGACTGGGGACAAGATGCTCTCATTAATATCTGCCCTGGCGGCTCAAACACTAAGCCGGTTGCTAGGGTGTAGACTAGACCATGTGAAGCTTTGCCAAGCACCCGGGTTTACAAACCAGGGTTGGGGGGAACAGCAGTAAATGAATGAATAAAGGTAAAGCGTTTCTTTATCCTCTTCCTTCTGCCTTCCTTAAAATGTTTCTTCCTCCTCTTCCTTCTTCTTTTCAAAAAAATAAAGGAGAAATACTGTCAACCCATGTCAGATGGGGTCGTGCTATCGGGAGCTAAGTTTCAGAGCTCGGGAGTGCCTGGTGCATTTCAGGACACAGCAGCTGTTCTTTTGCTGCCTCTTGTCTCCCCAGTGACTGCATGCCCGCCCTGTGGCCCTGGCTGGTGGCGCTGCCCCTCAACCATCTTCCAGTATTGTGACTGCATCCCAAGGAGCCTCTGCCGGGACCGTGTGCAGCACTGCTCCGACTGGTCAGACGAGTACTCCTGTCCTGGACCTTGAGTGGGTCACACAGGCCAAAGACAAAGCCTGGTTGTGATGGCACCATGGATCCTTCACACGAGTGCTGAAACTGATAACACAAGAGCCCGGAGGAATCTTTGAGAACATCCTTCTGTGAGATCGATGCATCAGCCTCTCTTAATAGAAATTGCCTCTCCTGCTTGCAAGTTGTTCAGTCTCTCCTTGAATGCCTCCAGTGACGGGGAGCTCATTACCATGTTAGTGACTAAAGAAGAGGAGGGGAATCTGCTTCCATGATTTGGGTCCTGCCTCTGGAGCCACACAGAGGAAATCTGCTCCTTGGTTCTGGGACAGGCCTGCAGACACCAACCTTGTCACCTCTTGGAAAAAAGATAATTCTTCAGCTCAAACACCAAGTTAAAAGTCTAGCCCTGATGGATGGATGGATAGATGTGAAGGATATACCACTTCCTGCCCTTTTGGTACCCAAGATGTATATTGCTAGACTGGATGCAGCCTAAAATTTTTATCAACTCAGTGATACTAGCCTTACTGGTCATGGTGCCTGTAACGAGTCATCTGTCATCCTGCCAGCAGGAAGTCATCCCAGAAGGCTCTGAACTGTAGAATAGGTCTGGAGAAAGAGCAGCCTGAGAAGTTCCTCATGCCCTTCTGCTGTTCTATTCTCCACCCCACCCCACCCCTCCCAACCCCCACCCCACGACGGCTGTAGCCAAACAGTCCAGGCTTCTTGAATAGGATTGTATTTTGGTCCCAGAACCTGAGTGAATGGACCGTTTTTTTTGCATACCTTTCCAGTTTCGCAACGCTCAAAAGGACAAGGATGAACATCCCCATTCAACAGATGAGGAACTGAGGCCCAGACGGAGAAATGAGGTGCCTAAGAGCATCTAGCAAAGTCAGTGCTGGAACTGGCACTCAGATGTAGTGTACCGTGTCCCCCTCCCAAAGTTACAAATGTGATTGTACCCTGGGCAGGGGTAGGAGCAGAGTCTGGGAATATTTTAAAAGGTAGCTTAAGTGTCTGAAAGTGTGGCACACTTTTTCTGAGAGACAACTTGGTGTCTGGCCAAGGAGGGCTCCTGGTGAAGGAGACAGACAAAGCCCCATTGTAAATGAATAAAAATGATTTTAGCTATCAGTCTCTTGTGAGTTTTGAATGGAAAGTGGCATCTGAGAGATTGGGG
Organism: Solenodon paradoxus; assembly: GCA_004363575.1. Classification (NCBI taxonomy): domain Eukaryota; kingdom Metazoa; phylum Chordata; class Mammalia; order Eulipotyphla; family Solenodontidae; genus Solenodon; species Solenodon paradoxus. Next base: position 227,362 of record RJWH01001352.1, on the reverse strand, counting down.
CACTTTGGTTCATTCACTGCTGCGTTCATTCACACACACTGTTAAACAGTCTCTGTGGACCTGCTTTGGGAGCCATGTGCTGTGTGCTGGGCACCCTGGAGTGACGAGACCAGGATCCCAGCACACATGGAATGCAGGGTCCCTTGGGAGAGGCACCTCACACCAGAAGGGATGGATGGGGTGGCAGTGGTGTTGGGTGGATGGCACCACAGTAGGGCCCTTGGGAGCCAGGACACAGTCAGGACCAGCTCCCTAGAACAGGCACCTCAGGGATCCTGCCCCAGGGAGGGCCAGCCTGGGTTCCCCTTCTCTGGCTGCATTTCTCTCCAGCTGAGCACAAGGGAGGCCCTGCAGGCAAACCAGGGCATCCCCAGTTCTGACTCCTGATCCAGGGGCGCCATCCTTCCCAGAAGAGGGGCATCTGGCTGACCCTGGGTGGGCGCGCTGGAAAATTTCCAGGGGTAGAGGAGGAAAAGGGCATTTCCAGCTGAGGGTCACTTGAACAAAAGCTGGGGGTGGGGGTGTGACAGCCTTTTAACCCAGCCGGTCAGAGTGGCCAAAGCTTCGCTGGGGGAAGGAGACTGCTGTGGGAGGTGCTACCAGACCCTGGAGGGCATGGATGTCACACTCACCCTATGGGCATGGGGTGTCGGCAAAGCCTGATAAGCAAGGACCTGGAGCCACAGTGACTTTCACTAAAAAAATTTTTTTTTTTTTCAAAATGATTAATTTATATGCTTTCTTAAAATTTGCATACATTTCCAAACAGATAAAACTGAACAATATGGTAGATATATGGATATTCATTATATCATTGTTATACATATATACTTATATTTTATTTACTATTGTATTTGTTTCAGCTTTTCACATCGCTGTATGCTTTTTAGGAAATGGAATTCACACCTGGGTCTGAGTGCATTTCACACCACACCCACCACCAGAGTTCTAGTTTTCTTTACCACACCTTTGCACTGTTTGGCATTCTGTTTACGTTTCGGTGGACTAGGTTTTCCTGCAGCGATGGCCTTGTGTGGGGTATTGACTTGCGCCAAGTAAGCTTGGATCTTGGTTTGGTCACTGGGATTTCTTGAGTTTTGCGGCATCAACATTGATGGATTTGTTAAAGTTCTTGTGTGGGTCCTCTGTTGCTGCCTTAAAGTTCAGTCTAGGGGTTGGAGTTTGTGTGGGGCATGCAGGGACTTCCCCGCAGCATCCAGCTCCTAACTGTAAGCTGACAACCTTGCTTTTGGACCAGCAGCAGCAAACAGACTGCAATTTCACATATACCCACAAGGTGGCACCAGTGCGCAGCATTGTGCGTCGTCGTCCGTCCCCCAACCACCTCCCCCGCCGCCCCGCGCCCCCGCACCAGATGCTCTTCTTTAAGCCTGAAGGCGGGATTTCTGGTGGGCGGTATGGCGGGAAGGGATTGGGTGGGTGATTCCCCTAGTTTCCTTCTGGTGTGGCAGTACCCAGGGTACTTTTCTTGCCAGACCTCCCTTCAAACCACCAGGGCTCTGGTGCCTCTCCTGCTGTGCCCCTAGACCCTCCCTCGGCTCCGTGTCCGGTCCTGGGCGGGCTCTGCGCTGCCTTCACAGTTTCTGGGAGGCCAGCTCTTCCCATAGTTCTGCCCCATGCATCGCAGCTAGAATCCCGAGTCTGCAGTGTAGCTCTGAACCCGGACAAAGGCTTCCCCTGCCCTTTGCTGTTGGACTGCTGCTGGGTCTCCACGGTCTCCGCCTGCTTTTCCTCAGTGTTTGCGTCCAGAAAATGGGTGAGCTCCTAGTGGCTCTGTGGGGAGGGCGTGAGTCTCGCTCCTACCAGGTGGCCATCTTGAGTGGAAGTCAACAGTGACCTTTAATTTCAACAGTTCAAGAAACAGATGCCAGGGTCAAGGGGGCAGAGAAGAGGGGATGGTCATGGCTCACTTACTGCTAGAACATGGGGTCCTTTGCGTTCTATGGTGACAGGAGCTAAGCAGGAAGAGGAGGAAGATGGAAGCGTCAGGAGGCCTGGGAAGGAGCACCTGGCCGCCTGCCCTGGTCCATGCCTTCTTTAGCTAGACACCAATCTCCGGCGGAAGAGAGTGTTGAACTGGTCCCTGAGAAACGAGAAAGTTCCAGAAGCCCAGTCTTCAAATGTCAACATGCTCCTGAAACTCTGAGCATCATTGTTGAAAACCCTGGGGAGTGGCCTTGAGAACGTGAGCTGATGTTCGTTCAACCTACGGAGCCGAGTTCCTGAAAAACCCAGAGACAGAGGCAGGTGTCCCTCATGCTCATCCAGTCCTGGTCCTCTTCAGAGGCCCGTGGCTCTTCTCAGAATAAACACCCAGAAGCACTGCCATCTGCATTGTACCCTGGCCCCCAACCAAGCCTTCGCGAAGCAGCAGAGCAGCTCCATTTTACAGGACGGGGAGCCAGTCTGAGATGGACTTGTCTGAGTCCATCAGCGGGCCAGCGCAGGACCAGGATAAAGGTAGGTGCCCGGTGCACACAGTCAGCATGAGCTCTTACTATGATCTGGCTCTGTGTTCAGTGAAAGATCTTCATTCTGGAAACTGACTCTGAGGAGGCACTGTTTTGACAGGAGGCTTAGAAGGCCAGGTAGCTCACTGAAGTGCATATGGCTGACAGGGGCAGAGCCAGGTTTTTAGACACTTAGTCATGGCAGTTGGTGTTTTTGTTTTATTTTGTTTTTGTGTTTTAAAGGAAAGGGGCAGGCAGGAATGAAGGTAAGTAAGCCAGCAGGAAGAGAGAGGAGGAGAAAGCAACTTTTTATTTTATTTTTATTTAGTTGTTCACACTGGTTGTTTTCCCCGAGACCAGGGGCAGGGAGGGTATGTGGCCTGCGCTCCTTTGGAGGTGACTGGCCTAACTGATGCTCCACCAGGGTGCACCAGCACTGGGGTTTTATGTTCTATCTCAGGAGGTCTGGAAGCTTCTAACAGTGGCAATGTCTGAGCCAAGTAGGGAGGCAGGATTTGGCATGAGCCAGGTAGGATGTGGGCATAGGGCCGTCCTGGCTGGAAAGCTGCAGGGTTGAGTACCAGAGGGTGCCCAGGGGCTGGAGCGTGAAGCAGCTGCCGTGACTGGAGCGTGAGAAAGAGCCTGGAATTCTGGGCTGCAGGGGAATGGGATCTAGAGTCTCCAGAAACCTGCAGAAGTTTCCACCAGGATGAACACATTGGAACCCTTCCAAGAAGGCATCCCTTCTCGTACATCAGGGAAGAGGGTGTCGTGGCCAGACCCTCCTGAGGGCTTGTTTTCAGGAAAGAGTACCATCCAGACTTCCAGGAGAAGACAGGGAGTGCCCAGGGGAGTGCCCAGCACCACGCTCAGGGCTTTAACAGGTGCCAGCAGCCAGCATGCTGTGAGCACCTAGTGTCTACCAATCGCTAGTGCAGCTTCTTACGTGTCTTGTTTCTTGTATGCACTCTCTCATCCTCAAACCTGCTCCAGGAACTGGATTTGGTTATACAGAAGCATGGGGGGGTGAAATGGGTGACCTATAATCACAGTCTGGGGGGGGTTTCGTGTTTAATTTTTTTTTTTTTTAGGAAAGGTGTAGGCAGGAATGAAGGTAAGTAGGCAGCCAAGAGGAGAAGGGAAGAAGCATTTTATTTTTACATTTTGTTATTTATATTTTTTACATTTAGTTGTTTACACTGGCTGTTTTCCCCACCAAACCTGGGTCGGACCCCAGGAATATGTGGCTTGCATCCTTCAGAGATTGACCTAAACACTGCTCTACCAGGGCGCACCTGTTGAACTTTCTTTTTTTAAAGAGGAAGGGAGAGGAGGAAGATGCATTTTGAAGGAAGGAAGGAAGGTGGAAGAGGGAAAGGAAACACTCTTACTTGTCTTGATTGTTCTCCATACCCCCAGCCAAGTCAGAAGCCCAGGTCCTTGGGCTTTAATGATCTTTGCCTCAGCTGCCAGCTTAGTCTTGAACCACCAGGGAACACCGAATTTTTTTTTTTTAATTATTTTGTTTGCTTTTTCCCCGCCTGTCCCCAGGTCTTGAACCTAGGTCTTTGGGTTTTATATGGTCTGCACTTCCGCCGCCTCAGCTGCCTCAGTTGAGATCACAGTGTTTTTAAATGGTGGAGCCAGGATGAAACCTTGATAGACTCAATCCAGGCCCCTCCTTGATGTCTCATTCTATCTCCTCCGGGACTCCCAGGAAGAGAAGGCTGGAGCCCAGGTCAGCGGGCAGCAACATGTAGACAGGAGGTAGCTGGTGTTGGCAGAAAGAATGGTGTTTTGATTACTGTTTCCTCCTTAGAGAAAGAAGCAGGAACCACCGAAACAGCACTCCATAAGCAGGTCCAGAAAGACAGCCCAGGTCTCCAGTCAGGTCCCTCCCCGCCCTCACATCAGCAGAGCAGATGACTGAACGCCACAGCCTGCGAAGGACCCAGGCAGCCAGCGTCAATATTTGCCGTCTCCCAGCCTCCCTGGCCCCAGCTCCAAGAGCAGCGCTGTAAGTACAACTTGTTCTTTGCTGTGCAAACATGCAGGGATAGATGAATGGAATTTAAAGTGGTTCAGGCTTCACCCCAGAGTTTGGACGAGAAATCTGGTCTGCTTTAACTCTCTGCCATCACTGTCTGCTTGGGGGTCTCCTTTCATCCTTAGCCTCACTCTCCCAGGGGCACCAGAGCTCAGACACCAAAGCCAGCTAGGCTTTGACAAGAGGATACTGCTTCCTGAGAGAGAAGGGACCAAACCAAACTTGCACTGCGTAGTGGCTGTCACTGGGATTCTGAGTCTACAATGTCAGGTGAAATTAGAAGTGATTTCTCTGTGTGCTTGTTATAGAACGATATTTATTGAGGTGTCATTTACATACAATGAAGCACATGGATATTAGGCATATGGTTCAGTGAGTTTTTAAAGACAGCTTTATTGAAGTGTTATTGACATACAATAAGTTATCTATTTGAAGTGTCCACCTTCTTAAGTTTTAGCTTAGCACGTAACACAATGAACATATACATCACACTCAAGCGTTCTTGTGCCCCTTCGTCGTCCTTTGTCCTCACCCTCCCCCAGTCCTCACTGCCATGCTCAGCCAAACACTGATTTCTTTTCTGTCAGTGTGAGTTAACTTGCATATTTTCTAGAATGTTGTATAAACCGAATCATATGGTATATAATGAATACTCTTTTTCTGCCTGTCTAGTTTCTTTCATTGAGAATAACTATTATGAGACTTGTCTGTGATGTAGACCTTTTTATTGTTGTGTGAGGAGTATTCCATTGTGTGAATATACTGTAATTTGCTCATTGTAGGCTAAAGAGATGCACTTTTAGTTATGCGTGTCTTTGTTAATGGATTTTGGTTTAGTCCCAGTTTTGCCTATTACAAATAAAGTTGCTATGATCATTAATATACCAGTTTTTACATGGACATTTGTTTTCATTATCTCGGGGGCATACCTAGGAATAGATGGCAGGATATGATAGATGTATATTTAATTTTTTATGGCACTGCACACTTTACAAATGGTTGTGTTATTCTACATTCCCACTCTTGAAATATGAGACTTCAGTTGCTCTGTATCCTTGTCAACACTTGGTATTGTCAGTTTTTAAAATTTTAGTTCTTCTAATAGGTGGCTGGTAGCATCTTATGGTGATATTACTTTGCATTCCCCTAATGACTAATGATGTTTAGCATCTTTTATATGTTTATTTACCATCCATATATCTTTCTTGGTGAAAGATTTCTTCAAATCTTTTGCCCATTTTATTAGATTGCTTGTTTTTTCATTGTTGATTTTGAGTGTTCATGTACTCTGAGAACAATTTGCAAATATTTCTCCCAGTCTGTAGCTTGTCTTTTCATTCCTTTAACAATGTCTTTAAAAGAACAGACTTTTTTTTATTTTGATGAAGTCTAATGTATCAATTTTTTCTTTTTTTATATAATTATTTTGATGTTGTAGTTAAATAGCACAGTTTTTCTCCTTTCCCTTCCTTCCTCCCTCTCTTAAATTTTTTTAGGCATGCCCTGGTGGAATGGTGGATTAGTTAGCTGCCTTCTGATGAGAGGCAGGCCACATATCCCAGGGACCTGGGTTCAAGATCTGGGACCAGGATGAAAACCAAAATGAATTATTAAATAGGTGAAGTAAATAAAGTGCTTCTTCCTACTCTTTCTTCCTGCCTGTCTCTGCTCACCTTCATTTCTGCCTTCAACTTTCTTTAAAAATTTTTTAAGGATATTATGCCTGTTATACAATGGCACTTATCTATTATATTTCAATAGAACTGGAAAAAGAAAAATAATTGCCTAACCCATGGCACAAAGATTATGTTCTTCAAGAAGGTTTATAGTTTAGGTTTTATGTTGAGGTCAATGAGCCAATTTGAGTTAAAGTTTGTGTACGGTGCAAAGAATGAATCAAAATTCTTATTTTATTCATTTTTGTGAATGGAGTCCAAGAGTTCCAGCCCAAGTTGTTGAAAAGACAATTTTTATATAGTGAATTATGTTTTTGTCTGTCAAAAAATCAATGGCCCATACATTTGTGATCTATTAGTTCCATTGATCTATTTATCTATCTTGAGGTCAATATCACACTGTCTATAGCTTATCATTATTTAAAAAAAATTTTTTTAAGAGAATGTGTAGGCTAGAATGAAGGTGAGTAGGTAGGCAGGTAGGCAGGGAGAGAAAGGAAGAAGTGCTTTGTTTTGTTTAGTTGTTCATCTTGGTTGTTCCCCTCAGCTCCGGGTAGCGAACTGGGATCCTTGGGATATATGTGGACTGCACCCAGCTAGAGACAGAAAACTTACCCGCTAAGCCACCAGGGTGCACCTTAAATATTTTTCTGTCTCCCTTTCTCTTGTTTCTCCTTCCAGATGATCAGTTGAGCACATATCGGCTACTTGAAATTGTTCCACAAAGCACTGGTGCAAGTTTCACATAAAAAGGGTATTTTCCTCTGCATTTTGTTTAGGATAGTTTCTTTTGCTGCCTTCAAAGTCACTATTCTTTTCTTTTTTAATATTTAATCTGCCATTAATTTTCCCAATGCATTTTTGTTGTATACAATGCTGTTTTCATCCTTGTAGTTCACCTTGAGTCTTTTCTATATCCTTCATGTCTTTTCTCAGCTCGCTCATACATGGAGCATGATTAAACTTTGAAATGTCCCCTCTCCTGATTCTAATACACGTGTCAGTTCGGGGTTGATTTGGACCCAGTGATTTTTCTCCTCACTATGAATTATGTTTTCATGCCTGGTAATTCAATTACTTTTTTTGTTTAAAGGAAAGATGCAGACAGGAATAAGGAAGTAGTAGGCAAGCAGGCAGGCACTTCATTTATTTTTCATTTAGTTGTTCACACTGGTTGTTCCCCGCAGGGCCTGAGACCAGAACCCAGGGATATGTGCCTACATTCTTCAGAGGTGATTGACCTAACTGCTACTCTACCACGGTGCGCCTGTAATTTTATTTTTATGAAACAGCTTTATTGAAGTATAATTTATATATGATATAATTCATCTATTTAAAATGTACGATTCAGTTTCTTTAGTAAATTCATACAGTTGTGCAACCATCAACATCACCGCTTTTAAAATATTTTCATCACCCCCAAAAAGACACCCCGCATTCATTAGCAGTCCCCATTTCGCCCCAGCCCCCATTCCTAGGCGACCACTCATCTACTTTGTCTCATTAGATTTGCCTACTCTAGATTTTCAGGTAAATGGAATTATACAATATGTGGTTTTGTGTCTGGCTTCATTTATTTACAGTGAATGTTTTTGAGGTTTTGAGTTTAATTCAAATAGTGACAAATATCATTACTGACATATTCCATTGTATGTTTTATCTAGTCATCAGTTGGACACTTAAGTAGTTTCCACTTTTCAGTTGTTATGAATAATACTGCTCTGAGCATTCACATGTGCATGAATGTGCTATGTTTTTGTGTGGATGTACACTTTAATTTACTTAGGCGTGGACTGCTGGATCTTATGTTAAACTCTTACGTTTAACCTTCGGAGGAACCGTCAGACTCTTTTCTACAGTGGTTGTGCCATTTTATATTCCTACCACTATGTAGGTGTTAAAGTTCCAGTTTCTCCACATCCTCATCAACACTGTTGTTGTCAGCCTTTTTAATTTATTTTATTTTAGCCATCCTAGTGGGTGTGAAGTGGCATCTCATTTGATTTGCTTCTCCCTAATAGCTAATGGTGTTGAAATCTTTTCATGTACTTATTAGCCATGTGTATATCTTGTTTGGAGAAATGTCTATTGAGAACCCTTGTTCATTCTTTGTTATTTAAAAAAATGTGTTGTAAGTGTAAGTCGTAAGTCTAGTTGAAAGATACTAGACCTTTCGCAAATATATGATTTACAAATATCTTTTTGCATTCTCTAGGCTATCTTCACTTTCTTGAGGGTATCCACTGAAGCCTAAATGATGAAGCCATTTGATGAAGTCCAATTTACCTTTTTTGGCTGAGTGTGCTTTTGGCATCACATCTAAGAAGGCTTTGCCTAACCCAAGATCATAAAGCTTTATGCCCACCTTTCTTCTAAGGGTTACATAGTTTTGACCCTTACATTTAGATCTAAGTTCCATTTTTAGGTAAAGCTTGTATATGGCACAAGGACAGGATCTAACTCTACTCTTTTGCATGTAGATATACAGTTTTCTGGCACCATTTTGGGAAAAGACTCTTCTTCCCTGTTGAAATATCTTGGCAACCTTGTCAAAAGTCAACTGACCATATAACCTGAGGGCTTTATTTCTAGATATCTGGTAATTTTTTCTTGGATGCTGGACATTGTTTTAATTTATTGGGTACTAGATATTTATGATTTCCTGGATATATGCTTAAGCTTTGTTCTGAGAGGCAGTTAATTATTTGAAACAGTTTCATCCTGTAATACCTTCCTTTTCACTAAGTCCTGGATGCTCCATCCCCTCAATTTGATGATCCTATTGGGCTCTGCCTGGATCCCCATCATCATGATGAGTCTAGACTAATGATTATCTAGGCCTAATTATTCCCCACCCTTGAGGAAAGAACTTTTCTGGGACTACTTTGCACTACAGCTTCCCCTTCCGTCACCCTGCCTGTGAGCTCCACCTGCCTGCCTCCCTGGTCCCTATGCTCCATCCCCTCAATTTGATGACCCCTTGTTGGGCTCTGCCTGGATCCCCATCCCCCGCTGCAGCCTGAAACTTCCTCTAGGCAGAAAGCTGGAGCAGTCTTAAGGCTGACCTTACTCGTGTCCTGTCCGTTAGAGATCACTGTCCTTCACAGCCCAATGATGTTTTTAAATTGTTGTTTCAATATTCTGCCTGTTTGTTTTTAGTTGTTCCAAGCAGAAGGACCAACCTGGTCCCTGATTCCATCTTGGCTGCTTTCTGAATCCTTTGAGCAAGGCGAAGGGAGATATCTCTTTTTTCCAGCCCCACCCAGACTCAGGTGCTGTATTTGCAGATTTGTGCTGCCTGTTCATCAGGAAGACGACCTAATCATCATCATTTCATTTTACAGGTGGAGACAGGCAGCAACGTGAGCCTCCTATCCTCCCCAGGTGGGAGTGATGGGAGTGAATGAGATGAAGGCTGCAATTTTGCCATTTAACCGGCCCAACAAAGTAGGGAAATACTGGACCTGAAGGTCCAGCTGCAATTACACTGACTTTCCCAGCAAGTTCCGCACACCTGGCCATCCAGTTTTCCATCTGCAAAGCACACTGAGCTTTACAAGCACGTGAAGATCCTTGTCATCCTCATCCCATCATCATCTAATCTCTGGGATCCGCCACATCAGAATCTGGGGGTGGGTGCTGGGGTGGTGGGTAAAGGGTATTGTTTAATTGAATTGCAGCTCTCCAGAATGGGCATGGAGGCATAGGGAGTTATCTTCCTTGACCCCTGGGAACTTCTGAGAAAGACTAAGAGCTGCAACACACAGGGTAAAGGGGACTGGTTGTCTAGTGAAGGGAAAAACATAAAATAGTGGTGAACTTACTGTATTATATAGATGTTGATTTACTATGATGCACACCTTAAACCTATTTATGTTATGATGCAGTATTCCTCCAATGAAATCAATTTTTTTAAAGGAAGGGTACAGGCAGGAATGAAGATTACAGGCAGGCAGGAGGAAGGAGGGAGAAGCACTTGTTTTAGTTGTTCGTCCTGGTTGTTCCCTTTGGCTTTGGGTCTTGAACCTCGGTCCTTAGGCTGTATGTGGATGAAGTCTGGTGGCCTTACCCACTAGGCCACCAGGGTGCTCCTCAATAAAAGCAATTTTTAAAAAAGATTTATAACACTTGCTACATATGCTGCCTTGTTAAATGACACTAACCTTTCTACTCTGCACCGTGAGTATTATGTGGTTTGTTTCTTTATTCACTTATTTTAAAGAGAAGGGAGAGGAGGAAGAAGCATCTTTATTTAGTTAATTGCTTATTTTTGGTTGTCACCCCACCCTGGTCTCAAACCTGGGTCCTTGGGCTGTTGTGTGGTCCACACACCAGCGTCACAGCGGCTTGAGCCACAAGGGCATGCCCTTTTCTGTTTTAAAAAAATGAGATTATTCCAAATAGTTTTTCTTTTTTTTACCGTTTCACAAAATCTTTTGAGATGACCTGGCAAACCTGGTAAGTGTTAAGATTCCCAAACCTGGGGGGGCACTTATAAAGTCCTCTAATCCAATCCCCTCCACCTCAGGGATTACTTCCTTCAGGCTAGAAAACCTGACACCATTGCTGACCACCCCTCTCCCAGAGGCCTCCACTGAATCCTTCAGCTCCACCCTGCAAGCTTTGTGGCAGCAGTGCCTTATGTCAGCCCCCCCACCGCCCCACCCCACCCCGGTTTCTCCTCAGACTTCCTCTCCCTGTCAGCTCCTACCTAGTAGTTAGAGAGATCTTTCTCAAACACAGATCCCTGTCACCCTGCTTTAATCCCTTGCATGGTCCCTATGATGTTCAGGATCAAGCCCTTCTCCTAACGTGGGCCCTGGGGACTGTCCTAGCGCCATAACTCAGTTCTTCCCAACTCCCTTTGGCTGTGTTCCTGTAAAGATCTGCGGGGCTGGCTCCAGGGTTCTTGTGAGCCTGGGAGATTTCGATGGGCCCACCCACTTGGGGAACAAAGAAAGTAGCACAGCCTGGTGAAAGCAAAAGCAAGTGGGATTTATTGAAGACAGTCGCCCTTTAAGAGCTAGGATAGGGGCGGGCCAGGAGGAGCTTCCTGCTGAGGTTTTAAAGGAGTCTGGTGGTCCTTATCCCCGCCCCAAGGTGCAGCTGTTCCCCTTTTAAACTGATTGAGGAACATTAGATGACACTACTCAGGTCCACGGTCTTTAAGTGGAGCTTGTGTCTCAGTTCCCGTCCCGGCTTCCCTGCTCACGGCTGACTCACCACCTAGCAGCGCCGGCCACCGGAACTCCTGAGAGTCTCACACGTGGAAATGCTGCCACTCTGTCCGCACGTCACAGTCTGTAAATGTCTGCCCCTTTTCCTCATTTCACTAATTCATATCCATCTTTCAAAGCTCACTCACTTTTAGGAAACATTTTTCTCATGGCTGCCCATTTTAGCATGTTTTCACTGCAGTTCCAAAGCTCCCAAAACACGACACTGGTCAGAGTTGTGGGAAGCCACTGGTCTATTTCCTCCTCAAAGGCAGAGACCCTGTCTCCTCCTCTCTGCCGCTATGAGAGCCCGCTGTAGTGCTCACGCGTTCTCGCATGCGTGAGAGCCAATGTATTAGCAAGAGTTCTCCAGAGACACAGAACCAATAGGGTGTGCTGCGTCCACACACGTACTCACAGGTGCTGGTTTATTCTGGGGTTTATTCTCTTAGGCCTTTAACTTATTGGATGTAGCTTATCCCCATTATGGAGGATAATATGCTTTTTAAAACTCTTGTAGTTTTACATTTTTATTTTTATTTTTTTAAAGAGGAAGGAAGAAAGGAAGGTAGAGAAGGAAGAAAGTGGCATGCCCCAGTGGAGCAGCAGTTAGGTCAGCCATCTCTGGAGGAGCAAGGCCACATACTCCTGGGTTCGAGTAATGGCTCTGGGGGAAAATAATCAATGTGAACAACTAAATAAAAGTGAATGAAGCTTCTTTCTCCTCTCTCTTCTGGCCTGCCTACCTATTTATCTTCATTCCTCCCTGTACCTTTGCTTTTAAAAAAAGAAAGTGAAATGCTGAATCTCAGGCCCTACTCTAGACCTATTGAATCAATCTGCATTTTAACAAGATAACCAGCAGTAAAGTTCGAGAAGCAATGGTATATGGCAAATCGCTTGTCTGTTTCCTCAACTGGAAAACAGGTGACAATTCTTACTCTATAGGACTATTATGAATATTCCTGGACTTACTAGTTGGGATTTTAATAAGTGGTCACTATTATTTGTGACGGCAATGCAACAAGTGAGCTTTAGAGATGGACAGAAAAGAGCAGAAATTCTGGTTCTATCACTGTGATCTTGAGCAATTCATCAATTATAAGCTAAGTCAGTTTTAACTCTAAACTGGATTACCTATTTTCCTTTGTTCTAAGGACTGCATGACACTTAGAAGGCATTCCAAAACAGCAGCCATATATACACAGGTATCCACTGGCTGGGCCAAACAGGAGTAGTTAACAAGTCATGCTAAGCTTCCTTCTGAGTTCACAGGGCCTCCATTCCAACCCGAAGTGTTATTTCCCGGCGTTCTAGTCTATTTCACAAGCAGAACTTAAGCACAGCAAAGACATTTATTTGAAAAAATTACTATGTATTGAAAATATACATTAGAAATTATTACATACTTCCATAGCATTCCCTTTCCCCACCACAAAAGTAGAAATATCTGCTTGCTAGGCTAATGCCATAGGTAAATCCAAACAAAAAGGAAAATATCATTAGCCCCCTTTGCTCATACATTAGAGTTTGGGGTCAACTTATATCTGCTAATCAATAGGAATTTAACAAGTCCCAGTCTTCCACAGCAAGACAAACATACTTCTGCTTCGAAGACTGTGTAGAGTTACTCTGTTCCTTCTCTGGCTCCTCAAAGGCTCTCTTCTTGCTCTTCTTTGACTCCTGGCTTAAGACAGTTTCACATTTCAACAATGGCCCATGGCAGTCCGCGGTTTTCTCTTTATAGAACTGGAGTTTCTCAGGTGAGTTTGTGTGGGTGTCTGCCCGGGGACACTTCACTGGGGCTTCTGTTCGAGCCTGCTTTCCATCTATAGGAGTAACAGAGGGAGGTAAGTTTGTACTATGCTGACATGCTAATGTCTACCTAAGTCTAGAGAGATGACCCAGGGGAAATGACAAAGGCCCAAACAGGGTGATGCTGAGATTAATTTTATTCTTTGAGTGCCTTATAAAGTAATAGTGGCAGGCGCTCTGTCACAAGGTGAAAGTATATGCTCACAGTGGAGCACAACAGATTTGGATTCAAATCCCAGATCCGCCAGGAGTGACCTTGGGCAAGTGACTTATGTGAGACTCAGTTTTCTCATCTTTATATTTATAGTGACATGAAATCTGCTTCACCAGGATGATGTAAGGATAAATAAACTAACATATACAATGTGCTTAGTACAATGCCTGGCACACAGCAAAGGCTCAAAAATTGCTAGTTATTATTATTCAAAGTCTGGATTTGATTCTGTTTTCTAAGAGCCAAATATGCAGCCTAATTCTAGCAAATGACATCACCTTACTCTATATTTTTTTGGCATGCCCTGGAATCTTGTTACCCCTTAATTTTTCCTTCGCTTTAATTTCATCACCGAATTCCTTTTTTAAAAAATTTAAAGTAAACTTTAACATAAATGTATAAAGTTGATAAATTTCAAGTGAACAATTTTGTGGCATTAAGTACATTCACATTTCGGTGCAAATATCACTACCACTCACCTCTAGAATGCTTTTATATTTTGCAAAACTAAAACTGTACTTAATACATTATCTATTATCTCTCCCTGCAGAACCATTCTTCTTCCGCCCGTCTCTATGAACTTGACTATTCAAAACCTCATACAAAAAGAATGCAGACATTTAGCATTTTTTTTGACGGACTTATTTCACTTAGCACAATGTCTTCAGGTTTCATCCATCTTACAGCATGTGTTAAAAATTCCTTCCCTTTTAAAGCTGAAAAACATAGCGCTGTGTTGTGTGTAAACACATTTTGTTTATTCTCATCTGTCCACGGACATGTGAGGTTGCTTCTACCTTCTGACTACACTTCATTCCTTTTTAATCTTCGTTTGTGCCACCACAGATTTCTATACACACACGTAAGTAAGTAAGCTGTCTTCCCGGTGCTGGCACTCAAAGCTAAGTGCGAACAGGTTAAGCCTGTTCTCCTAATTAGTTTTCCCACTGAGTGCAGACAGGCTGTTTTCAGGATGCAAATAACTGAAAGGCAACAAAACTCCCAAGGAGAGGGTTTCTCACAGAAGCGCTGCGTGGCCGTCCGGGGCGCCGAGGCTTCTCGCAGCTTCACAGTTTCCGAAGTCGCGCGGCCCCACTGCAGAACAATCTAAAGTGTATGTGGGAAGATGTCAGTGTGAGCACACCAAGTCGCCCTTGCTCCCTCTTCCATAGATACAAACCCTGGTGGCACATTTTCACATGACTGGTGATGGGAGTGTAAAGCAGGTGATGGGAGTGTAAAGCAAGTCAGGTTTGAGTTCTCTGCTCACTGCAGGACTTGTCAGAACACAAATGCATTGGGCAAACGTATTTGCCTGACTCAAGAAAAAATTGTAAAACTGACTTTATTTTCATCTCTATTCAAGTTAGAAATAAACTGTATATCCTTAAACAAAATGCTAAAACAAAATCAGAGCCATAATACTTTCACACATTCCTGGACTGATTTTTTTTTTTAAAGGAAAGGTGCAGGCAGGAATGAAGGTGAGCAGGTAGGTAGGCAGGAAGACAGAAGAGGAAGAAGTATTTTATTAAATTTATTTAGTTGTTCACCTTGGCTGTTCCCAACAGCCCCAGGATGCCAACCTGGCACCTGGGGATGTATGTGGACTGTGTCTAACCCCTGCTCCACTAGGGGGCACCATTCTAGAGTCATTTTTATGCCTTTAAATACACCAACTATAATTCAAAACCTTGTATGTGTGTAAATGCCCATGTTTCCAGATTCTAATAACGCTTCATGATTAGCTATTACTGTATTTTTATTATAAGCTGCTACAAATTCTTTTAGAAATTTGGCTGAGTATAAACTACATATAAACAAAATTTTAAAAAGTAAAATGACTATTTACAAGTAACGTGAGTAACAAAATCACTGAGAAATCATGCTCCTACTAACAGAAATAGGAATGTCCACACAAAGAGCTACTTGGGAATGGGGAAAAACAAACAAGTTTGGTGCTGGACAAGCTGAATTCCAGATGCGGATTTATGGATATTTTGGAGGAGGACTAAGGGGTGAGAGGTGGCACCATCCTAGCAAGGGCAGTTAAAGCCCTCAGACAGTTAAGATCTAAGATCACCGGGAGAGTGAGTGGAAACAGAAGAAGACAGGAGGAAGTGAGGGACTGACAAGAGCTAAAGGGAGAGTGAGAAAGGGAGTTAGGGGAAAGGCATGTATTGAAACTGCAGGAAAGAGAAGCAGGGTGAAGAATGAGCCCATTTGCACCTTGTACACAGCATCAGCAGTACAGCAGTGAGGCCAGAGCTACATGATAAGGCGCTGAAGATTGTGCAGGTAGGAGGAGATGGGAGATACAAGAGAACAGTTCGCAGTTCATATTGGGGGATGTTAGAATAAGAGTACATTTTAGAATAAACCGCATCCTACTGGGGCAGCAGTTAGGTCCATTGCCTCAGGCTGGCACAGTCCACATACAACCTAAGGACCCAGGTTCACATCCCAGGACCAGGGGGAGCAATCAAGAGGGACAACTAAATAAAAAGTTTCTTCCTCCTCTCTCTTCCTGCCTGCTTGCCTACTCAGCTTCATTCCTGCCTGAACCTTTCTCTAAAAAAAAAGAATAAAAGCAGCTGGAGTATGTTTATATACTCACAGAAAACAACCAATAGAGGGTGACTGTGAAGCTGCAGTGGTGGCTAATCAAAATTTTTGTTAAATTATCATAGAAGAGACTGGAGAGATGAAGAAATAGAACTCAAAACAAAACAAAAACTAAAAAGCTGATGGGCTTACCACAGGAATAAAGTGGTAACCTGTTTACCAGTTACCCTGAGATCTAATAGAATGATAGGGAAGTAACAGGACTCCTGCAGTATGGCCTCATTTTTCTGTATCATCTGCTGACAATAAGGGCAGAATGTGAATGGAATAAGCCTGAAAGGTTTCAATAAGGGATCAGCAAATATAGCTAAGGCTCTGTTCCCAACCCTGGGTTCAGCTGAGGCTGCATAGCATGAAGCTGCAACTTATTTCTGGCCAGGCTGCCATGTACTTTACTTCAGCTTTCCCAAGCTCTGTAAGAGAGCTCCTGAAGAAAACAGACACTCAAAGCTGCCTTACGTCATACAGCTACTGAGTTGTAGCCAGGATCCCACATCTAGGTCTCTTTGACTCTGTAAGAGTCATCTGCTACCAAACTACATCAAACCTTATGTGACTGTTCCACACTTGCCCAAGTCCACTGGATAGCTCATCCAGTGCTACAAACTTTGGCTATGCGTTGCAGTAATTATTTCAGCATCTTCTGGACCAACTTCAAAGTGCTTCTGAAACACTGACTCACTCCTTGCTCAACCATAGGGAAGTGATGCTAGACTCAAGGAGCTGGGTAGGCCCACTATCATGCTTGGTGCCAAGGAGAGGTTCAGAACAAAATAGATTGATGAGTCCTTGAGGCCTCCACCAAGAAACACTATCTAAAGTGTATGAAGGAGAAAGACACGAGCCATAGACAAGCTGACATCGACTAGTGCTCTAGTACTTGGTTGCCTTCTGACTTTCTACTTAGGTCTGTACTTTACCAAATTAAGGAAAATCATAAAGAGGAGAGTTAAAATTTGGCCAATAAGTTGAAAATGGGAAGGCTCAGTGAGAAAAGAAAAAAAGATATTTCTTCATAAAGGTTCTGAGAGGTAAGAAATTTCCCCCGCCAAAGGGGAAAGCTGGGTTTGAATCTCTATCAGTGTGACTTACTGTTTCCAATACAGAGACCACTAAGAATTTGCCCTTCTGAAGCTGAGTCAGAATTCACTTATTTTCTTTCTTTCTTTTTTCCCTTTTTAAATTCCGTTTCAAATTTTAGTTGTCCATCTTGGTTGTTCCCTGAGCCACACAACATGAACCCGGGTCCTTGGGATGTATGTGGATTGTGCCAGTTGTGGGCGGCTGACCAAACCACGACTCCACCAGGGCATGCCAGAATTCACTGATTTTCAGTCATTTATAAGATGGCATTTTCTCCTAGGTCTAGTTAAGATAAGGCACAATCTAGTGACCAGCATAGGAGATTTAAGGACTAGCACCTACCACCTTTCCTTAAGTAGCTACAGGCCATTATAAGCTTTATAGCTATAGGGAGTTACAAGCCATCAGTGTCTCTAATTTGATATGACGATGACAATTCAGCCAAAGAATACCAAGAGGATTAATGTTTTCTGGAATTAAAATGAAAAGCTTTATTAACTGGGGATAGTGGGGTGGGAATCTATCTTACCTGGTCAGCCCAGCCCTCTGTCTTGCAGTTACTGTGGTCAAATTCTTTCAAAGGCACTTTGGAGTGAACGAGGCCTATGTAGGTCTGGAGTTTGTGTTTGACAGCTATGATGTCCTAGTGAGGGGAGGGAAGAAGAAGAAGAATGAACACATATCTGGTCAATTCTTACTTTGTTCAGTAGGAAAGAAATGCCATCATAAATATCAGCCCTTTCTAAACACCAATTAGCAGAAGCGAAAGGTCAAATTGTGAGTCTGGGAAATTAGAGAAAGGAGTAAAGGCTTACCTTGAGCCCTGTCCCAGAGATATCTAAGCAGTTTAGTTTTCTAAAAGAAAAGAGGTAACCAATTCCTGCATCTGTGATTTCAGGGTTACCTAGGTGACAGAAACATAGGTAGTATTCTGTTAATAGTATAGCTTCTATTAAAATGCCAACAATAAGCTAGAAAAAACCCAAACAATGACAAAATATAAGACACTGAATGAGCAAAGTTCTCAGAGTATATTCAATACCTATATTGGATCTTCTCATTCCTATATGTAATATGAAGGCGCTTCAACTCTCTTGGTGAGGGGATTTTAGCAGAAAAATTAATGAACCAGGCAATTATCCCAATAAGTTTAATTTGAAACCATATCAAAACAGTACCTATAAACATATGAAAATAGTTTATCAGACAGTGTTCATGACCACTTCTTCTAAATTAAAAACTTATTCAAAAAAGATGTCCAAAGGTATTTAAGAGACTATACTACTTTAACTTGCTCCTTTTTTAGAAATTACCTTTTAACATCAGGGTAATGCATTCAGCCTTAGTCCTTAAGGACAGGAATACTGTGCCTGGCACACAGTAGGTGCTCAAAAAACATGTGTTGGTGAATCCACTTCCTGGGAGATAAGCAGGGAATTCACTATTATCTTCAGTGTACAGAGACCATAACCAAAACTTGGGCAGTTAAATAAGGTCAAGGCCACATAGCTATGAGTAAAGGTACAGAGCAAGAAGAGTCCTCTGACCTCAAACCTCTGGTCCTATTCATTTGACACAATGCCATGCTGTGATTCATCCAGTGGGTGCTCAGTTAAATCATAATCTCCCTTAATTTTCAACTACTGGAGTGGTTAATCCTGAGTACATCAGCACAAGTGTAGATTCATCCACACTGTCATCAAGCAAATACTGATTAAAAAAGGACTGGGCCAACAGACACTATAGATTAGCAATTCAACAGAAGTAAAGATGACCAAATGTCCTCTGTATGTGCTATGAAGATGATGAAAGACTGCCCATTCCGCACATGGTGAGTGGCCTGGGCGAGTCTAGAAGGGATTTTCTTCTCCTAAAAAGGAGCACCATGTCAGGAAAGGCAGCTGGCAGAATCCAGGGCATCTGACTTTAATCTTGCTGTCACTAACTTCTTGTAGTACCTAGGAGAGTGACCTCTCCTAAACTTTATCACTCATCCAGTGAAGAAGAGGAAATAAGATGATCTCTAAGGTCATTTTCTAGCGTTAATACTCGATAATTTCTAGTAAAACTTACAAGATAAGTCTAACAGTGTTAGGTTTTCAAGGCCTCTTTTCATCACCCGAACTGGCGCTGTCATTTTCCGCACCCCAGCATCAGATAAGCAGTTATCCTTCAGGTGGAGCTGAGTTACGCTAGGGAACAAAGTCATGAATAAATTACTTTGAGAACAGGAGAAAGACGGAGTATGAGAACATGCATTCACAGACTTACTTTGAATGTCCTCTAATATTAATGATAATATATTAATAAAATAGCTCTAACCCCTCCACCCCCCACTATTTCATACTCAAAACATTTATCAGAGTTAAAAGATCTTTAGGAGCTGTTTCAGTTACTAAGCGAGGATTAACTTAGGGACCAGAGTGTCATATGTTGTACTAATCGCACATGACAGAAGGCACTAAAGGTATATGGTTGGATGAGGTAAACAGGCATTTCATTAAGGGGAAAAATATACCTTGTTTAACACAAAAGTTGCATTCCTGACAATACCTATATGAAAACCAAAAACACTGTCAGGAAAGTCTACTGAAGAAGTCCTATGAGAATTCTTTTTGCAAATCAAACAACCTTCTAATTTTAATGAGCTTTATAAATCTCGATATTCAGATTGTGTTTTTAAGGTATACCTCAAACCCAGTCCAGAGAAACAGAAACTGGTGTATAAATGAGCTCTACTTCCCCCGGCCCCACACAGGAATCTAAGCCGTTACTAACCTCACAAAGAAATACCTTTGTACAGGGCAGTGTGCAGGTGTCCCTGCCCAAGCACACCTCAGGTAGCAGGTCAGACTCAGGCTGGTTATGCTGCTACTCTTCTGGGTGTTTATGAGACCACAAAGGAATCTATTTGGCCTCCTCTCTGCTGGTCAGACTGAGTGAATACCACTTGTAAATGGTATAAACTGGATAACTTCTTTAGAGTTTTTGAAAAGGAGTTATTTGACTATCTCTAATACTTCACTTTTAAAATAATAATTTACTTTTAAAATAATATATAGTTCATTGATAGCTAAAATAGAAGATAAGGATTATAAAAAGGAAAATTATATACTTATCTTTTGCTAGAATAAACTAGGACTGAACAAAGGGCAAAATAATTTTTTAACCCAGGTATATCTGTGATTACTACATATTGAAATAAAGATTACTTAGAAAAAAGAAACAACTGATTTATATTCTAAAGAGTTGGTCAATATTTATTACTTGTACCAAGGAAATAAAGATTGAAAATGTATTAGAAACAAATTAGCAAGTAAACACAGGGTTGGGAAGGTATCAATATATTCTTCAAGATGATCCTGTTGAATCATCCTTTAAAAAAAAAAACAATTCATCGGCAAGTCAATACCTAGACAGGGCCCCACTGGTAAGATGCTGTAGAAGTTCATGCTCATCCCCAAGCTTGCAGCAGGAAAGATCCAGGCAAGTCAGCTCCCGGAAAGACTTAATCTCCTCAAGTTTTTCTGAAATCACCAGATATCTGTGGGGCGTGGAGAGTCGTCAACAGTTTTTCTTTCCCTTTTTAAAAACAGTACCATTTGTGGCTTTGTGCCACAGTCAACATTCCATCAGAACAAGCAAACTTCACTGATTACTATACAGACATAGGTTTAATTTTTTAATTTGTAAGCATCTTGAAAGTATCTTTACATGACAGTAGAATAAAAACTTTAATAACTAAGAGTATATGACCAAAGGAAAGTCACAAGAGAAATATGCTTTGGTAGAAGACAGACAGGTGTTGGTGTTGGGACCATATCAAAACATTTCCAGGCACTACCCTGGAGGAGTAGAGGGTCGGCACGTACACGCCGGAGACCTGGTATGCATCCCAGCGATGGGGCAGCAACCAAAATGAACAACTAATAAAGTGCCTCTTCGTCCTCTCTCTTCTTGCCTGACTGTACCTTTCCTTTATCTATCTATTTATGAAGAAGCATTCTATTTTACTTTTATTTAGTTGTTCATATTGCTTGTTTCCCTTGGACCTGGGACTTAAACACAAGGGTACGTGGCCTGCACTCCTTTGGAGGCAATTGACCTAACCACTACTTTACCAGGGAATGCCACATCTTTCCTAAAAAAAAAATTTCCAAACTTTAAGAGACTCAAAATTTTAATCAAAAGAATAAGGTTTTTTTTTTTACCTAATGAGCAATACCTAGTGGTTTGAAAACTGAACCAAGAACTCTGGGCTCTCATCTGCACTCTAACAATGCCCAAGAACATACACCAAAAGATATTTGGCAGATGTCATATTTTAGTTTTTCTATTTAAACATGTTTGAGTAGCTACCCACTCCACCATGTCTGCTATCCTGCTTGCTTTACTCCAAAAATATGTGCAACCTGACTACTGTGACTACCCGCTCTAATCTACATGGTTATTAAGAGAAACCTGTACACACAAACAAAATGTAATTATGCTAGAGCGCCTTGCCAAACTGCTATCAGGAAGCATCAGGGAGGCCCCTGGAGAGGAAAAGGAGATCAAAAAGGCATTCCACAATCCAGGCTGGTCTCCACCCTGCGTTCTAGTTGTTCATCTATTTCAGATGACATCAGTTAGAAAATACACAAAGGGATGAGGTGTGACAGGAAACAGAGAGGAGAGGATCCTAGATGAACAGGGAAATGGACTTAGAGCAAGAGAATGCCTTTCTGATCCATTCCTCGTGGATGTCTAAAAGTTTACAGAGCAAGATGTATGTTAAGATCAGTGGGATTGTACTTAGAAATACATCTATCTTCTGTCAACAGGATCATAATTACCAAAAAACAGGATGGAATAACCTGACAGAAAGAGGGAAGTTAGATCTCTTTTTTTTCTACTGTAAGCCAAAATGAGATGCACTGAAGCTGATGGCTGGACTGGCTGCTAGGTACAGATGGCTGGGGGCACTGATACCCCCTCTAAGCTGTCTGGTGACTCAGCTCAGCTGGGTACACAAATGAGCCTTATTTACGCAGACATATTTTAACTGCACTGTAAATAAAGCTGCTGTTTTCATTCTTCCAATCAGAGTTGAATTGGGCAAATCAGGATTTGGGGGATTACTGGCAATCATGAGAAGGAAAACACACATCCTTTGATCAATTAACCAAAAGATTTTTAGTAATTCTGAAACAAGGATTATTTGGGAAGGAGATAAGAATGTATTACATAATTAACAAACATCACAAAAATCAAGACTGAGACACCAATGTCCAAAATCACAGACATTACTAGATGCTTATCTAGGACATAAGCGAAGTTCTAGGGTCTTACTGACAACAATTTGTGGCTTAAAGTATTCAGAATAGTATAGTGGAGAAGCACCCCAAAGAGCAACATACTTTAGTGTCAATTGGACCTGAGTTGGGACTCTACCAGCACTAATTACTTGTGTGATTTTCAGAAAGTTAATCTCTCTGAGTCTCCATTTCTGCAGCTACAGAATGGAGCTGATGACTCTACTGAATTATTAAGAGAGTTGGAAAAAATTTTCAAAAGTGCACGGCTTCTTAAAGGGCCTCATTAAATGGTATCTATAAATTACTTTAGTGACACAGGGAGATTATTTTAAGAAAAACATACTTGCCTCCCTCCCACACCAGTGTGATTAGAAGTCACTGGGGTCTCTGCACAGGGAGGAGAGGATTTTATAGGGTTGGAACTCAACAGTAAAGAAGGCTTCTCCTTCTGGCAGGCAGTTCTAGACTCAAACCCAAGACAGCAAGTGCCTGCACCTACCCACTTATTTTCAATCTCGAGCCATTTCTTTTTGTGCTGGTAAAACCTCTGCTTCTACAGCTTGAACTACAACCCTGGATTTCAAAGGCTAACCCAAGTCTCCCATCCTCTTCCTGTTTTCCTTCAGGGATTCAAAAGAAAAAGGGAGGTTTCTAATCACAACTGAAAATCTTACTCAGTACATTTTGGTAGGTTCCTTATTTTTCTTTTCACATATATAATCGTATATAAAAATCCCATTTTTTAAAACAAAACTGGGATTATACATTCCATGTTAGTTCTTTTTAAAATGTATTATATAATGAACACTTTATATCTTATTTTAATATTTTGAGTATTATCTTAATAGCTACATATTTCATCATATGAATGTACTATAACTTTCTAATTTCATATATATGGGTTTAAAAAATTTTTTTTGCATTTATTTTAGTTGTTCACATTGGTTGTCTCCCCTGGACCCCCAGGGACCTTAGGATGTACGTGGGACTACTTCCAGGGTGAACGAGACCACCAGACAACCAGGGTATCAGGGAATACTTATATTATATTTTTGTAAAGAGAGGAAGGAAAGGAGAAGAGAAGAAGCATTTTTTGAAGGAAGAAGGGAGGGGAAGGAAGGGAGAGAAAGGGATAAGAAGGGAGGGGAATGGAGGGGGGGGAGGAAGCACTTTTATTTGTTTGGTTGCTAGTCCTTCCATGTTGGTTTGCTAACCCAGGTCTCTGGGCTTCACATGGTCCTCACCTCAGCCATCAGCTTAATGCCTGAGCATCCAGGGTGTGGTTAATTCCCAGTTTTAAATATCCAGTTTTCAGATTTTCACTATTTCAAATAGAAGCATCTGTTCCCATATCTGTTTACTACAACAGACACTAGAATAGACTCTTAATGAATGTAATTAATGGGTCAAACAAATGGTAGGGATGTTTTTAGGGTTCCTGAGATGTAATGCCTACGTACTTCCTAGAAATGCTTTACTAACTTGTGTTCATCAAATGTAAATGAAAGCTCTATTCTCATCCAATCTGACCAGAATGCAGGCCTAACAAATGGAAAAAAGCACTTTAAATATCATGCAGAATATTTAAGCTATAATGGTAAGTGCGGGGGGGTGGGGGGAATAAAACAACACAAAATGTAGAATACATATAAAAATACATATTTGAAAATTATTACTATGAATTATGGAATTATTAAGTGATAAAGTTCCTATTTAACGAGAAAAGAAAAAAATTCTCTGAAGTGGAAAGAGAAAAGGGAATTCCAAGATACGCCAAGGCCACCACGGCCGAAAGACTGTATCTTCTGGCTGGGAGTGAGATCTAACCCAATGAAAAGATCCTGATGCCACCTGTGTTTCTGATGTACACAAGGGAAGATCACTCTCTTTCCTGTAACGATGCATTTAAATCTTTGTATCATCTGATCCTCTTGCCTTCCTGCCCCGGGTCAGACATGGGTTCCTGAGCTGTACGTGGCCTACACACTAGCTACCCTTGCCTAGTGCCCCGACCACAGAGGACATCTGTTGGGGTTCTTTAATGCTGAACATGAAACTCTATTTCGACTGGACACTATACTCTCATTTTAATAAATGCACTCACCATTTCTGCTCAATTATATTAACACAAAAATAATTTTTAAAGCATATACTATGTGTTAAGTTCTATACAGAAGTTCAAGGTGAAATCTCAGTTTTAAAATTTTTCTCACTGGAATTTAAAAAACTCGTTTTATTTTTCTCTTTACACTGTTATATGATCTTAGGATACTGAAACTGCATGTCAGTCTGTGTGGGATTATTATCTTTTTTAACATTATAGTTTTACCTATTTCCCAAATAGTATGTACTACCTTTATTTATGAAATAATTTTAAAATGAGGTATACATCAAGGTTCTATTTTCCCCTGTTGTAATTTTTCTATAATAAATATAAATAGCTTAGAATGAAAAAAGAATAAAATCTATTTTAAATGTATACCCTACAATGAAATATTGCCTGACATTTTTTTTTTTTTAGGCAAGGTACTTTTCTTTCTTTCCATTGGCAGCAGACCCAGACCCAGTCGTGACTGAGACCACAGCACAGAGACAAGGCATTCATTAAGTGCCTGCTCAGTTCATGAGTCTACAGTTCTATTCTTGTCTACATGTGGTTGTCTTTTCCTTCTATTTTATTTATTAATAGCCCTACCTCCCTAACCCCAGTTATGCATCCTGTATCCATGGACTTCACCTGGCTTGCACCTCAGCTGTCTGAGACACAGGAATGCACCATCTTTTCTTTTTAAAGTATCATAAGTGACCTGTGGTGAAGCCAAATTCCATAAGTCAATTAAATAAAGATTGTTTATTTTGTAAGCATAAAACTTAACTTATTCTTTCTGGCATTACTTTTTTAATTACATGCTTTTAAGTTAACTTTGTTTTGATGGTCATGTTGATTTGTATCTTAATAGTAAGCTGCTATTCATATTTACTAATTACAAAAAAAGTTCATAGAGTAGTAAACTATACAGTTATTAAGCAAACTTACAAATGTAAAGAGTAAATGATTTTCAAAATATATGAAGCAAGGTGCATGACAGTGTAATGTGTGCTCCATCTGTATAACAATGAGGGCTTTATATGATTATATGTGTACAGATTATCTCTGAGGAATGATATAAAAAGTTGGTAACAGTTGCCTCTGGGGTGAGAAAATAGAAAATGAGGCCTGAGAGAGATTTATAGTTTACCTTTGTCTTTGAATTCTTTTTCTTGCCTTGTTTTTTTGGATTAGTGGACGCTTTGAAAGTCATTTTATATGATGATAGAAGAAAAACCTTCAATAACTCAATAGATGTATGTTAACAAAGGCAAGTCATGAGAAAACACCTGTTCTGTCAGATGGTGGTGGAATCTTATTTGAGAATTTCCAAACTTTAGGACACTCAAAATTTTAGTCACTCATTCTTATAAAGTTGCTTTTTACTTAATGTTCAACAACTAGTGGTCTGAAAACTACAAAAGGGACAAGAATTCTAGTTACTAATCTTCACATCCCCAAGGGGATACCAAGAGGTATTTCAGCTCTCACTTTTTTTTTTCCCTATTTCTTGTTATTAGCAGTTGGTAGAAGAGCAGTGTTTTCCACCTAATGGAGGAGCTGTGGCAATCAACTCATCCTTGTAAAGTATTTTCAGGATAAAGCTCTGTACTGTCTGGGATAGTGAGGGGGAAAAGAAAAACAGTGATTTTTCGCAAAGTGACCCAGCACTTCATGGTTGAAAGTTCTAAATTTTAGTGGTTCTTAATGGAGTAAGCCCCCAAGCCTATTAAGCCTCGGAGCTTGACAAAATTAACACATTCAATAAATACTCACTATCCTAATCAGAATACCTACCTGTTTCGCAGACATAGGGAGCAAAGCACCAGACTTCCATAGGCCTCTGTGAATTTCTGTAAAGCCCTCAGCCCTGTACCTGGCTCTGTAAATTTCTGCCTGGCTTCAGCAGCAGAGAACAGCTTTTCAGCAATCTGCTCAGGAAAGCCAATAAGGGAATCAACGTGATCAACATTGTCGGAGATAAAGCCCAGGACGAGGCTGAACAGAGATTTGGCAGAGTACCGAAGATTCCCCTCCCGGGTGTAAGTGAAGATGAAATGATCAGTCTTCTCTTTCTGTGCAGTATCATCTTCCCTGTTCATGCAAAGCTCCACAGAAAAGCCTTTGGGAAACAGTCTGAAAGGCCTTGGTTTCTGCAGGTTACTCTTGACGCCATCCAAGGCCAGATTGACCATGTGCAATTGCCCATTTTCTCGCACGTAGATGGGTCCTGGATCCAGGTGGTTTTCTGAGTTGAGGTAGTAAGACATTGCCTTGGTTATGACTGTAAAAGCAAGACACAAGGGAAGCAAATTCAATTAAAATGCCACTTGTAACATGTAAGCTCATCTTGTGCCCAGAGGTTTAGGAGCTAGGAGGCAGACCTTGTGGCTAGTTTTGGAACACAAAACTTAAAGAGAACTGCCTGTGAACGTTGGCACTGGAAGGTGCCTCACGTGCCTCTACCCAGATTGCCCTTTTCTACGCTCCCTGGCTTTCCTGTCTATCTGGTGAACTCCGATTCGTATTCAAGAGCCAGATCAAATCTCACTTCTAAAACTCATGCTGAAGAAGTTACCGGAGAAGTGGGTAAAGGGTCGTCTACAAGGAGAGTCGTGGCAGCACAGCTGACATAAGCGAAACAACTGGAAGTAAAATAAATGTCAAACAGGGGTGCTATTAACTAAACTGTGATAGATCCATACCAGGAGTATTAGGCAGCCAATAAAACAAGACAATTTTTTTTTTTATTGATTTTCAAGTTGCAACAGAACATTGAATTTACTGCTTGTGTTCTTAAAAATGTGTTTACGTGCAGAACAGAGAGTAGAAGTTAGGAACCCCCTTGCTACCTTGGCATTGTCAACACGCTTCTTTGTAGCTCTTGGATCACTCTTCTGCTGTTGATGTTTTTCTGAATCCCTGTTCTGGTGGTTTCAGCAACTCGAGAGGAGGGGCCATATTTAACCATCCAGACTCCCTAACATAGTGCTCTATAATGAATATAGGTGTACCTCATTTTACTGCACCCAGCATTGAAGGTTTGCAGCAAGCCTGCCAAATAATCTTGGTGTCACTTTTCCAATGCATGTGTTCATTTCACATCTGTGTCACATTTAATTAAGATATGTACACTTTTGTATTTTTAGAAATTAGCTACTGCACACTTAATTTAATAGTAGAGTGTGAACATCACATTTTTATGCACTGGGAATCAAAAAAGTCCATGTGCCTTTCTTTATCCCAATATTCAATTTATTGTGGTAGGCTGGAACTGAACCAGCAGCATCTCTGAGGATGCCTGTAGCCCCGGACGGACAGGTACTTGTGGAATTTACATTTCCTTGTACATAGATCTCAGCAAACCATAGACCTTAGGCCAGAAACAACAGGGTTTTTTGATCTATAAATAAAGACTTCCATCACAACAGCCAAATAAGTTATCTAGTCCTTGGAAGCATAACAGCTATTAAGGCTCTAGTAGAGCACTTCTGAGGTAAAGCAAAAAATGGGGTATTTATGCAATCACGTGGGTGGCATTTTGTGCCTATGCACTAATTTGAACAAATACTTGTTTCCCTTAGGGACTACAAGGCTTCAAAATAAATGAGAAATTGCTGTTAAATTTAATGAAAGTATTTGACTATCATGTGTATAACCTAAAGGGAGGAGAGGGGTAAATTTCAGTATAATATAGATTAAACTGCTGAATTGTCTTGAAAAGACTTTGATTTTTAGAGAGAACCAACAGAGCTTCTTCTGCATCAATGCAGAATACAACAAAATGCCACTTAAAAATGTCAGCAAACAATCAAGTCAGTGATCAAAAATGCTGAGTCTCTGGAGGTCACACCAGATCCTGGTTGTGGCTCCAGTATGATCCATGTTTCTCCTGAGGATAATTATGTGTGTAAAAACACATCAGAAAAGAGGGCCCTGCCCAGCCTGAGAGCCTCATCCTCCAGCTCGTCTCTTTACGCCCTACTCTCTGGCCATGCCATACTACCCAGCTAAACGGGCTGTGCTCACTTGTCCCACTAGCCTTTGCCCACTCTGGCTGAAACATCCTCTGCTTCCTTGACCTAATTCCTACTCAGCAGTAACACTCAGCTCAACCACTGTCCTTCTGGGAAACCGCCCCTAATCCGGCACCAGTGTAAACGTCTACGTCTACGTAGCACTCAGAATTGTGTACTGTGCTCACTTGTTAATGTTCCTGAAAAGTAAGCTCTTCGCAGTCAAGGCACTTATTTGATTCTCTTTCCCAGGCCCAACAGAATGCCAAGCAGGTGCTCAAAAGATACTTCCGGAACTGAATGAGAGAAAGAGTCAGAGGCAGAGTGAGTGCTCTGAGTTGCAGGGCCTGCTAACACTGTTGCTAGGAGTCTGCTCCTCTTCTAGGCAACAGCTGCAGGCTCCCCGCCCCCCAAACCCAGCCCCGGCCAGACCCTTCTGCAGGTGGTAGAAGGAAAACAGATGATGGAAGTATATTGCTACTGGTACTACCAGGGGGAAAAAAAAATCTAAAAACCAGAAGAAAAAAAAATCCTGTCACAGTGCCAGCTCTTTATAACCCCCACTCTTGGCAGAACTCAGAGCCTGCTGCCAAGGAGATGCCTCACTTATTCTAAGCTCTTCTTCCAGCAGGGGTAAGCATCTGGCCCCATCAAACTCACATACTTTAATCTTGACAAGGAGATAAAGCAGATCTCCTTTGGTCTTTCTCCCTGTGAGTGGAAACTCAAGAGTCCTACTCTACCTGTAGATCAGAAAGTAAACATCAGACATGGCCCTAAAAGGAATGATTTGACTGTAATAGTAGAAAGGCAAATTCTACTGAAGATAACATATCATAATGATCAGTTCACTACAAACTCCCTGGCAATGAATGGGGTCTGCCCATCTGTATTATCTCTAACCCTTACCTCCAACAGTGCCTTCTACAAACTCTGGTGTAAAATTGACAAATGGGTGACGTGAGTGAAAAAGAAGTCTGATTCTATCCAGCAGAGGGCACAAATAGCTCAGAACCAGAATAAGGACCCTAACCCAAACTGCTCAAAATCCTGACAGCTTCTGCTTCCACGGAAGACTTTAAAAAAAGGCACAGCTCTGGCTGTATTTTATAACCATCATCTTCCCCACACACTCCCCTTGCTCCTTGGGCTTTATATGGCCTGCACCTTAGCTGCCTGAACCGCAGGGTGTGCCTATATTTACCTTTAAATTACTCATCAAATGCTAGTTCTCTTTCTAAATTATGGAAAAAACAAAAACACCAGTATTTTCCTGAAGAACATCATTTGTTCAGAAGACCCAATGCCTCTCTCCATTCTTCAACTATGGTACTTGAGGAACTGACCTTAGTTTAGTGACCTTTGATTTCTACAACTAAATTTGTGCATCTTGCATTCTTCCAAAAAGGAGCATCCTGAGAACTTGTGAGGTACTACAAAATGAACTAAGAATAAAATTAATGTTTGGGTGTGCCCCAGTGGAGCTGCAGTTAGATCAATCCCCTCCGAAGGGCACAAGCCACATACCCCTGGGTTTGAGTACTGAGTCTAGGAGGGAAAAACCAGTGTGAATACTGAAAATAAAAATAAAAATGCTCTTCCTCCTCTCTCTGCCTGTCTACTTGCCTGTTCACCTTCATTCCTGCCTGCACCTTTGCATAAAAAACAAAAATAATTAACAATTAAACCTTTCGAGGTTAAGAATCATAAAGGCAAGAGACAATTCCACACAAAGCTTCTATGCTTGGCTTTGCTCGTGCCAGACTATTTTACAGGGTGATCTATTATAAATGGGGCCCCTCAGGAGACGGGGCCTGTTCTATATCTAGGCAAAGCCCCTCCAAACTGGAAAATTCATATTAGTAGCTATGAGAATAACAATAACAGTGTAGATCTTGATTAGCTATGTTTTATGTTAGATGAACAGAGTAATAGGGTCATTCTAAGAGTCCCTCAGCTCCCTGAAGAGACGCAGAAAAATATTACAGTAGTGTATGTCCCACTACTTGGTCCCGACAAATGAGCCAAAGTTACCATGAAGCAGGTCATTTCATCAAAAGAATACAACCTTACTACATCAAAAACTACTCTCTACAACCCTCTTTGAATAAGAGACAAGATAAAATAATTGATAACTAAACATGATAGCTTAATAGACCTTGAAGTCATTTTACTGCACAAAAATCATGACTTCTCAGTTGAGTGAACTAAAGGGGAGAGGGAGGTAATAGGATTAAAATTGTGAGCTGAGTTTATGGCTATTAATTTGAAGAGAAAGAAGAAAATACCTAACTTTAGTGGGTAAAGTAAGTTAACCATTTCCTAAGAACAATACATCATAGTAATGATTATGACGATAATAACAGTGGGGGTGACTCTTACACCACATATTAAGAATCTACCTGCTGTCAAGCACTGTGCTAGGTACCATGCAAAATGACCTCATGCAATCCTCAACAGTCCTATGAGACTGGGATTGCCATTTAACAGATGAAGAGGCTCACAAAAATAAGTAATCTACTGAAGGACAGAGCTAGTTAAGTAGCAGAGCCAGAAAACAATCTCAAGGCTGTGTTACTCCAAAACTCAAGCTCTTTCCACAGCATGATGCTGTCTCTCAGGCATAAAGTATGACATCAGTCTTAAAGATTAAAAAATATATATATTAAAAATTAATCTCATCCACCTATGTTGATCCTTCTGGTATTCACTGGCTCGAGCTATGAGCACAGGGACAGGAAAAAAAAAAAATCCAACAGTGGACATCTGAGGAAAAGACCAGTGGGAACAGAGCCAGGATGGAGTGACACTGAGGCCTCCTTTCTTTGCTCCCTTTCAGGGCAGAAATTACTCACATATACTCACCAAGAAAACATCTGTCAATGCACAGCCTTAATCCCAAGGCTGCAGCCACCCTTGATTTATTTGAAAATGTAGTTTTCTTTAGAAAATTTCTGACATAAAGGGCTGAACAAGATACTAGTTTCAAACCATCAACCAACTAACAATGCCAGCGTCATGGTTCGGTGTCACGTCACCGGCATCATTCAATTTCAACTCCTCTCATTATTTCTTTTTTTCCTATAATTTACACTTTTCTACCTGCCTTCTCATCCACACCTTTTCCTCTCCCAAACCCCCAAAAGGACACTATTCCCAGCTTCCTAATTCCCTCCATCAACAAGCCATTATCTCTTACAACTTGATACTCTTAGAGTTTTTCTACTTGCCAAACCAGGGCTTCTCACACAAAATCCAAACTCCACAAAAGTCCTAACCACACCTCAACTCCCCTGCCCCTACCTCTCAAAACCCCATGCCCCTCCTATCCTTCCATGCCCTATTTGAAATATGGCTCCTTGTCCCCAGATCCAAATCCCCACTCCCCTCCGCGCAGTGGGCCTTCTCTTCCTTTCCCCACCACTCTCCCCACTGTCCTCTGTCCTTCACTTTGTATTCCCTTCCTCCCACTCTCTGGGATTTCCTCTTCTAGATCCCAATCTCTCCATCTCTTTCCTGGCCTTCAGTTCTCAACCTTCAAAATCCCCTTCCTTCATGCCGCACTATTCCTAACTTCACAATCCACAGCTTCAACTTTCTTCCCTAGCCAAGACCCCACCCCTTCCCTTATTCCAATCCTAGATTCCATCCTCACTGCACTCTTCAAATCCCATTCTCCACCCACCAGTACTGCAATTTTCCATCCCTCTGTCAATTCCCACACCAGTCCTCGAATCCACCTAAGATGATCCTGCTTCCTTCTCCTATCCCCACCTCGACGCCTCGCCTCACACGCCCCTAAACCCTACTCCAGAACCCCGACCCCACCCTTACACACACCTCGCACACCCCTAAGTCTCCGACCAACACCTCTCACCCAACCACACCCCACCCGGTGCCTCCCGATCTTCCCCTCCCCCACTCTGCCCCTCCTTCACACCCCGCCCCCCAAGCAGCCCCGAGCTTGGTGAGCGGCCCAGCCCGCGGCCGCCACCTACCTGTACCCCAGCCCGGGGCAGCGAACGGCAGTACCTCGGTGGTGGCTCCTCCTCCCGCGGTGCGGCTGAGTGGGTGAGCGCCACCGCACCCCCGGCACAAAGCTAGGGAGGGTGGGACAGACAGGAAGGGAGAAAGAGGGAGGGGTCTGGGGGATACCCGGCGCCGTGAAACCGCGGGGCTGACGGGGACGGGGTGGGGGGGACGCGCGTGCGCGGGACCCGCCATCGAGGGGCGGGGCCGGCCTGGGAGGCGGGGCTGGACTGGGAGGCGGGGCCGTCCTGGGTCTCGGGCGACCGACCTGAGAACCTGGAGCTGAGCCGGGAGAGGTAGACTGCGCGTGCGTGCTCGCGTGGGGGCGGTCCCCCGGGTCTTATCAGGAGCCTTGGGATCTAGCTGAGCTGGGGGAGGGTAGGCACTGCATTGGCCTGGAGAAGGCCCTTGGGCGGGGCTGCGCCACTCCACGGGACAGGGGGCGGGGCTTGAGGGCAGGGTTGTGCTCCGAGTCTAGAGTGGAGCTGTTGCGCGCTCCCGGGAACTCCGTGGAGGGAGGGAGAAGAGGCGGGACTGAGGCCCGGAACGCGCTGCGCTGGGCGGGGCCTGTGGGCGGGGCGGAGAGGCGAGCCAGGGTAAGGATGTTCACGCACCCGAGAACTCCGGAGTGGGGCGGCGATGGGGACCTGAGGGTGCCGGCCGGGTGGGGCGGGGCAGAAGGGTGATCTCCAGCCAGGACTGAACGTGTGCCGGCAGCTAACGGGAGGCCCAGGCGAGCAAGGCCGTGGGCTGCTTAGGCCGGCTCTAGGGGAGGTGGGACTCCGCGTGAATGAGGCCGGCAGTGGGGGATGAAGGTGGAGAAGGAAACTAGTGTGGAGTGGGGTTGTAAGGCGGCGCGTGGCGCCGAGGCGCTCGGCGACTGGGAACTGACGGGCAGCTCCCGAGGGAACCCGGATGGGGGGAGTTTGACCCCGGTCTGTTCTCTCCCTTAGTTCACCCACCAACTTTTTTAAGGTTTGAGATAATGTTTGACGCCCCAAAAGAGAAAAACAGCTGCAAACTAAAGTTAGTAAACCTACCAAAATGTAACCTTATCACCTACAACGTGATCTCTATAGTTGTAATTTGTATTTAATGTAGGCTGTGGGTTATTTTATATATTCTGTACGATTTGGAGCAGGCCACCAAAAGTATCAGTTTTTAGTGCCTTGGAGACTTTAAAATGGCCTTGGACCATGGAAAAGGATTTGGGATGGAGATGAGAAGAGAGTGTCAGGACCAGTAGCCTTTTCAAGTAATACCAAACATGGAGACAGGAGTGGCAGTTTTCTAATTTACACAAAAGTCTCCATCGGACAATATCATGGAAAAGGGTTTAAAGGGCCTAGTTCTGAAAGTACCAGAACCAAAGGACTGGCCAGTGAGAAAGTGAACTGAGGACTTGACTGGGAGACCCTTTCGGAAAGAAGGACCAGAAAGGACACGTGAACTGTACATAGATAATGACATAATGATTCTGCACTTAAGAGGTGAGGAGAGGTTAGGATAAGGCGTCAGGGATACTGAAAAATGCAAAAGATGGTGCCCCAAAGTGCACCGCCTTTAATAATCTGAAGCACCGAAGGGATATGTGTATTTAGAGCAGGGCATCCCAGAGTAGGAAATTAGACTGTTTAGGAACAACATATATACTGAGTTATTCCATGGGTTTCTTTAGGGTTGGTTTGCCTTTCTTATTAACCAGAACAAAGGAAACGTAAAGAAAACCCAACTTCTGCCATTTCTTCTTATTTAAATAACTCCTTAACACAGGAAATGGGAAACGTGTTGGGATATACAGGAGGTATGAAATGAGTTTTGGATGAAAATATATGTTCAGTTGCACAACTTAGATGATAAGACTGTGAGGTAAGAAAAGACCTGTGATTTGGAGAGTGTATTTTATTCCTTTGTCATCTACATATCAATGCTAGATACATTTCCTTAAAATAATACCTTTTTTAAAAGCGGGTTCTCTAAGTTTTCAGCCCCACATTTCTAAATAGTTTACTACAGGTTTTCTCCACTGCTGTACTATTCACGTTTTGGGTCAGGGATGGAGGCATCCTGTGATTTTGAGAATGCTGAGATACTTAACAGTATCATGAAATGCCCACTAGATACCAATAACACACCTTAAGTTATGACAGCCATAACTGTCTCCAGACATTGTCAAATAGTTCCAGGGTGATAAAAATTACCCCTGGTCCTTGTGAGAACTCTTGGTCCGCAAGATAATGCCCATTGTCTTTAACCTTAATTTTAATTTTAGGTTCCTGCATTATTTGTTCCCATTCTACCCTTCCTAGAATTTGATTCAGTCTGAAAGAACCCCAATGCAAGGATCCTTTGTAATTTCCTCTATAGATTCTCCCTGGTCTTTTTAGACACTTAGAGGAATGGAAAAACTAAAACTCTTTGCTAGAAAGTGATTATGTCCATTATGTCTTCCTGCTTAAAATTCATACATGTTGAATGCAAGTCTCCCTCCTGGAGTTTTAAAAGGAAAATTCTAGTCCATTTTCCATGTGTAAATATTTGCAGTATTAACAATTATAGTTGCACTTCTTTCACTAAAGTATCTCTTTTTGAAATAATTCTGTTCTTTTTTATTTTTTTAGGAAAGTTAAAGTCAGGAATGAAGGTGGCCAGACAGGCAGGATGAGAGTGGAGGAAGAAGCACTTTATTTTGTTGTTCATCTTGGTTCTTTAGATTTACCTCTTTTGTAGATTTGGGGAAATTTTGAGCCATTTGTCTTGAAATGTTTCTTCTACACTATTATTTTTCTCCACTCCTAGGATTACAATTACAGTTACAATATTTGATATTGTTTTATTACAGATATCTGATGCTTAGTTCTGTTCTTTTCTTTCTTTCTTTTTTTTTTTCTCTTTCATTTTGGATAGTTTCTGTTGACCTAACTTTAAGTTCATTAACCCTGTCTTATTCTGTTTCCAATCTGATGTTAAACCCATCTAATGAATTCTTTGTTTCAGATATTGTATTTTTCGGTTCTAGAATTTCCATGTTGTTCTTTCCACTTTTCTGCTAATTCTTCTACTATTCTTTCATTTTGCTTATCATTTCACTAAATTCTAAATTCTCTGACATGTTTATAATAGTTACTTTTATCGCTATGCTAATTCCAGCACCTGGGTCATCTCTAGATCTGTTTCAAATGACTGTAGGTTTAGTCTTGTGTTTTAAAAACAATAGAGACTAAAGTGGATAATTTTTTTTTCTCCAGAGATAACACACTATTTTTATTTGTTTGGTAGCTAAAATGATGGAGAAATCACTTCAGTCCAGCTAGGGATTGTGCTGGGATGGAATTGAGTGATTTTTTTTTTTTGAGTAGTTTCACTTTGGCTCCTATTTCGGATATTCAAGAGTAAGAGAAGTTCCCTCCCTTCATCAGATTTTTGGATCTAAATATCCAAAACCATAGAAATGTTTCTTTGCTTTTCAGCTCACACCAAGTTTCCTGTGAAACTCCACCTAAGGGTTGATTTCCTTGGTCTTGTTAGGAGTTGAGTTTGGTAGGGACTAGGTTGTAACTTCACTTAGTTGCATTTCAACTCTGCTACATAGAACAACATGGATAAATCTGAAACACAAAATGAGCGAAAGAAGCAAGACACAATTGAGTAGAAACATATGATTCTGTATATACAAAATTCAGCCAAAATTAAACTATAGTATTAGAAATAAGGACTATGCTTATAGAGAAAGAAGGAAGAGTAGTGATTAGAAAGGTCATGAGGAAAGTTCAAGTGCTCTGTTACTTTACTGGATGGTGATTACCTGGTCGGTAGTTACTTGGGTGTGTTTACTTTGTGGAAATTTATTGAGTTATGTATTTAAGATTGGTGTTCATTTTTGCGTGCAAGTTAAATCCTTCAATTTAATAAAAAAGAAAGTGGGTGGGGAAACTTTTGCACCCACACACATACATTAAAAAAACCCACAAAGCTAAAAAGAAAAATCAAGCCTCACAGTAGAGAATATATTTGAAACACATATAATAAACAATTTGTATTCAGAATATTTTTTAAAAAATTCATAAAAATCAAAAAGAAAAGGGAAAAAAGACAGCACAGTAGAAAAATGGGCAAAAGATAAGAAAAAGCAAATAACGAGGCCTAAAAATCACATAAGCTTATGAAATGATATTCAAGCACACTAGTAATCATGTAACTACAAATTGAAAACTTATTAAGATAGCCATTTCACACTAATGAGATTGTCTAAAACCAAAATGTCTAAAAATACCTAGCTGTGAAACTATAAAGACGCCTATAATCACTTATACTGCTGATGGTAGTATAAATTATTATAGCAAATTTATCAAATATTGACTTGGAAGTTTCTGTTCTATAAAGAAAAGTACTTTACCATAAAGTCTTCCTCTACATGTACATAAGGATACTTCTACAAGATGTGTATCGCAGTTGTTTATGATAACAAAAGTTGGGAAAAGACCTAAATAACCATCATTAAGGAAAATGGAGGTAACTGTTTAAATGAATAAAGTAGATTTGTGTGTATCAGTATAATAAAATCTCAAAAACGAATGTCCTGGCTGATGATCTTAAGGGCATCAACAGTGCTGAAAAGAGAAGGCAAGTGCCAGACTCTTATTAGGCTGTGCTCCAAAGTTATCAGGTTTCTAATTGTGATGATAAATGATTACACTGGCGAATTTGAAATCATTGATAATCACAGAAATGGAGAAGTTGTTTTGAACCTCATAGGCAGGTTAAAAATGTGTGGAGTGATTAGCTCCAGATTTGGTGTGCAACTTAAAAATCTAGACAGATGACAGAATGACCTGTTCCCATCAATTTGGCTTCATTGTACTGACAACCTCAGGTGACATGAATTATGAATAAGCAAGACGAAAACACATGGGGAAAATTCTTGGATTCTTTTTTCAGGATGTAATACCGATGTGTGCTAATAAAATGCCTTAGTGGGGAAAATAAAGGATATATGTGCTGTGAAATAATTGTAAAGGAGTATTACATATTGTTTATGATTAGATATGTATGTGTATATGTATATAATAAAAGTATAAAAAAGTACATGAATAAAGTCAGGAGAGAGATTCATCTACTTCAGAATAACTTATCTGTAGGCGAATAAGGAAATGGCACCAGTGAGGGGATGGATATGTCTCAAAAGATATTTTTAAATAGATATAACATAAATGTTAATATTTACTAAATCTGAATAATGAGTACATAGTTATTTAGTGTATACAATACTCCCTGTACTTTGTTGTTTATTTGAAATAGATTTGGGGCTTTATTGTTTGTTTTTATGTTGGACTGAGGCTAGGGTATGAGGGTATCAGAAACCTTTCTTCCTTTTCCAAACACACATTGTCTTTTAATTCTTTGTGTATACAGCTTTTCCAGTCACTTTGCATTACATATTGGTTTGTACCCTGTTACCAGCACCAGATCAAAGAGGAGGATGAGCGAGATCTAATAGAATCTTTTCTTGTCTTCTTTCTGTCTTGCCTTCCAGGATCCGCTGTCAACAATATCTTTTCAAGATACTTTCATTAATGTAAAATAGTGCCCAACAACAGAAATGTCTTTAAGTCCATGACCCAAGAGTCTGATTTAGAATTTAAAAATAAATAAAATGTTTTCTCTGTTATTTTCACATTTCTGCTCTGAAAGTAGAAAATTTTTTTGAAGACATAATATTGTTTACTATTTCAGTTGGTAAGTGTATGAATAGTCACAAAGCATCTTTTTTTATGCTGTAGATTTTATTTCAGAAATATAAGAACTGCAATTTTAAAAAGATGCTAATTCATATTACCTTAGCTTTAACTCTTTGCATATTATTATTGAGGGCTTTTAATCTTAGAAGCAGAAAAATCATGTCAAAGTAGTCAGGGACTTGTGTGTAGAATAGTGGAGATGATCATCTCTTTTATCCCCGGGAGAGGTCAGAAGTTCACTTATATGAATAAACATGTCAGAGTCCCTAGCACTTGTTGAATAGCTTGGTTATAGGCCATGTGCTAGGCAACAGACTGCTGCTCCCTTTTGTCAAATAAAAGTCAATCAAGAAGTGGCTTGTTGTTACTGATTTGTTATTGCTTTCTTTGCAGCTTAAACACTAAAGATGAGAAAAATTGATCTCTGTTTGAGCTCTGAAGGAACTGAAGTGATTTTAGCTACATCAAGTGACGAAAAACACCCGCCTGAAAATATAATTGATGGGTAAGAGTTACTGGTCTTTCTTAAAGTCTGAGGTCAGAAAACCCCTTATGTACTGGATTATATGTTTTACATCGCAGTTTAGTAAGTGGTGAGCTTGACTACTTGACAGTATCCTCCTTTGGTAATAACATCACTGTAGATACAGGTTTTTTTTTATCTTTCTCTGTATAATTCTTAAACTGATCTTTTTATGTAAGTAGGTTTTTTTGTTTATTTTAAAGGAAAGGTAGAGAGGTAGGAATGAATGTGAGTAGGCAGGCAGGCAGGAAGAGAATAGAGGAAGAAGAATCTTTATTTTATTTTTACTTAGTTGTTCACACTGGTTACTTCCCCCTGGACCTTGGACTCAAACCCCGGGGTATGTGCTTTGCTCCTTTGGAGGCAGTTGACATAACTGCTGCTCCACCAGGGCGCGCCACAAGTAGTTTTTTAATAAGTGGTTTAACAAGGCAAAGTTTCAAACAGACCACTTCACTTTATGGAAGTACACATTTTAATATCTGGTTATGGCCTTATTCCATGTTTTTCCTGGTAAACAGATGCATACACATTGTAACTTCCTGTTGATTGGCTATTCCTTACTGGCCTCAGCAACACCTTTGCTGAATTGAGTGCTTCACTTCCTGCTATCCACCTGCTTTGTTTGGTTCTCAGCTTCTTGATCACATTCCAGTTTCCCTTCTTTACTGTGCTAGAGTTTATTCTAGGTAGAGATAAATATCATTCTCAGACTTTTAAATTCCAAAAAAAAGTAGTTAATGGTAGAACTCTTTAAAAAATAGTTCTAGCTCTGTTCTTTGAGTTCTTTTCCTTTTGAGTTCTCATTCCTATCTGTACAATGACCAGAGTTTGCTCTGAATCATAATTTTAGAGGTGGAAGGACTTATAAGTTGATCTTATCTAAACCTTTCATTTTGACTTGTGGTAAGAGAGGTCTAAAGAGGTCAAGT
This sequence comes from Solenodon paradoxus, assembly GCA_004363575.1. Taxonomy (NCBI): domain Eukaryota; kingdom Metazoa; phylum Chordata; class Mammalia; order Eulipotyphla; family Solenodontidae; genus Solenodon; species Solenodon paradoxus. The sequence goes on along the minus strand of RJWH01001352.1, from coordinate 187,591 downwards.
ACTAGTTTTAACTACTGAAGGCGGAGTCAATTGAAACAAATCTTTGTGGTTCTTTGTGCTCTGTTGTAAAGCCCACATGTTTGGATAAATTTCTAGCTTTCACCCTCTTCCTTTATGCCTAGTCATTATCTCCTCCCTGGCATTTATCCCTTTCCCCTCAGGTAGGACTAGTTTACCTTTTTGTTGGACTTTAATAGAATTTGGTACAAACTTCTGTTATCTTACTTTTATCCTTTATTGTATAATTATTTTTAATGTTTATCTCCCCTTCACTGTGAATTTCTAGAAGTCAAAGACTAACTTTTTCATCTTTGACTTCACTATGTCAAAAATTTTTTCTGGAGTAGTTTGTATTAGTCAAACTCAACTAATAGGACAGTAATTGAGAATATATATACATGTATCTATAGATATGTGGATATATATGTATGTATATATAAATATGCATCTGTTACTATACATCTGCATAGGGCTTCATAGTTTCATAGATGTTACACCCTTTGACTCTCACAGTAAAGCATGAGGAAATATGAAGGGAAAAGAAAACATCATTATAAATATGGAAAAAGATGATCAAAAATTAAATGACTTCCTCAGAACCACCCAACCAATTGAAAGAACTAAGACAAACACTTAATATCTACTAATTTGTTTTTTAAAGTTCTTTGTACACGATGAGAACTCAAACTTAACGTTTGAATCGAAAACTTATTATCTGTGTCTTTTAATTCTTTTTACTTCTTGAAATTCAGATAATAGTTATTTACCCCACCCTTGGCATAGATAAATAAATGTGGAAACTGCTATGAGGATAATAGATCTATAAATATTTACTTTAAGTTGTGTGCCAGAAACAGACATCTTTCCAAAAATTCTCCTGATCTCCTGATAGATAGATCAGTATTCCAAGGCAGGATCAATTTACCTTATACCTTTTAGAAGACTTTTTCAAGGGAATATGTTTATGTATCACCTGGATTGGATGTTATTTGTCACAGATTATATTTTAGGCTCTATCAGTCTTTAATAATGAATGATTAAAAACATAGTTTTTGGAAGATTAGACAAAAATTCATAGTACAGAAAACTAAGGAATAAAGTAGTTTTTCAATGATAACTGAACTATCATTATCACTAGAGCACATCAGAGATGATTAATCTGCATGTATTTCCAACAAGTACACATAGATTTTATATGGTAGATATTAAAAATTATTCTCTTATAAATTGGTTTATTTAAATAGTAGTAACTGAGGAATTATTTGGAGAAAATAGTGCTCTAAACTTATCTATTAGATGGTGTTCCTATCACTCACTACCCTCAGAAATAAGAGTTAAAGTAATTATATTTGTACTTCCCCTATTTTTTTCTTTTAAGAAGGAAGCAGGCAGTAGGCAGACAGGAAGACCGAGAAGAAGCAGCATGTATGCACTTAGTTGTTTTTCTTGGCAGTTCCACCTGTCCCCAGGTCATGAACTCTGGTCCTTGGGTTGTACTTGGACTACTCCAGCCAGAAACTCAGACTTAACACCTGAGCCACCAGGATGTACCTATTTTTATTTCCCCTTGTCTCTACTTTTACCCTCTGGTATTTAATATGTCAGTGAAAGAAGGAAAAGTTCTATGCTAACAGAAAAAGTCAAAGAGAGAGAGAACTGGCCCTTTTGGCAAAATGTAGTATACTATATACTAGATTTACAGGTAACATTCACGGATAATCGAATGTGTTGTTTTGGACTAAGTACATGTATTGTTCTTTGAGATCAGTTTCCTGATATGAAGAAATGAACTTCCTTGATTGCCTCAAAGGTGTAAAAAAATCACAAGATAATACATGTTGTTAATAACAATTAGCACTAAAGCTTTATTTAAAAGAAATCTATTTAGCTGACTTTATTATTCTGAATTATGAGGATTTAGTTATGTGTCATTATAAAATCCAAGTTTCTCTACATATTATTGATGTTACTATATTGGTTAATTTCATTAAAAACACTGAAGTAAAAATATAGGTCAATTTAAAGCCATTTAGTTTATTTAAAAAAATAAAATATAAAACCGTATAAGTAAATTGTTAATTAAGCATAGTATTAAGAAACTTTGAATAATGAGAAGACCTGGATTCATTTTTTTTATAATAGCTTGATCAATACATTATTCATGAATACCATACAATTCACCCTTTTAAGCTGTATAGTTCAATGACTTCCAGCATATTCACAGACTTGTGCAATCATCTGTATAATCAGTTTTAGAATATTTCCTTTGCAGTCATCTTCTGTTCTTCCTGCCCGCACCAGCCCTAGGCAGCCACTAATATATGTTATAGATGTGTCTATTGGGACAGTACATATAAATGGAATCATGCATGTGTGATCTTTGAGACTGGCTTCTTTCACTTACATATTTTCAAGTTTCAGCTATGTATTTAGCTTTATTCCTTATTTTTGCAAAATAATATTTAATTGCATGAATATACCATATTTTATTTATCCATTCATCAGTTGATGGTTATCTGAGTTGTTTCTGGGTTTTTTTTTTTGCTCAATTTTCCATTTTATTAAAAACACCAACTTACTGGAGTGCACCCTAGTGGCCTAGAGGTCTAAGGAGCAGTCCCACATGCATCTACGGTCCCTGATTCAAGACCGGGAACTGTGGAGAACAACCAGTGTGAGCAACCAAGTGAAAGTAAAGTTCTCCTTCCTCCTCAGCCTTCCTGCCTGACCGTTCACCTTCATTCCTGCCGCACCTTTCCTTTGACAATAGCAATAAAAACCAACTTAACATCCAAGATGTTCAACCAAGCCCAAGCAGGATAAATATAAGGAGACATATTATAGTTAGCCACTGAAAAATAAAGAAAAAAAATTAAACAACTAGAGCAACATATATATATTGTGTTTTAGGTGTGTGTGTGTGTATATAAAACAGTAGTACAGTGACAGGAGACTTTATATCAAAAATAGTGGCAATGACTCTTAAAAATATATAGCAAAGCATGCCTTAGTGGAGTAGCAGTTGGGTGATTTGCCTCCAAAGGAGCAGGCCACATACTTCTGGGTTCAAGTCCAGGGCTTGGGGGAAGCAACCAGTATGAACAACTAAATAAGAAAATAAAATAAAGATGTTTCTTCCTCTTCTCTCTTCCTGCCTACCTACCTACTCACCTTCATTCCTACCTACACCTTTCCTTTAAAAAAAAAAAGTATATATAAAAAAATACAACTTAATACAAATAAGACATTCATTAGCAGTCATTTCACAAAAGAAAGTATATGAATATCCAAAAAGCACATAAAAAAAAGGCTCTGCATCATTTGTTATCAATGAAATTCAAATTAATACCATCATCAGATACCACTTTATATGCACTAGAATGGCAAAAATTAAAAAGACAGAACAACAAATGTTGGCAAGGATGTGGAACAACTAAAACTCTTACATTGCTAGTAGGAATGTAAAATGGTACAGCCATTTTGGAAATCTGACAATTTCTTAATAATATTAAGCATACCTCTGTCTTATGATCAATTCCACTCCTAGTGGAATTTATCCAAAAGAAATTAAAACATGTCCATAAAAACAATTGTACAAGAAGTTTAAGGGTGGGGCAAGTTGGGTAAAGGGTCAATTATATGGTGGATAGAACTGAATTTGATAGAATAGAATTATAGAATTAGAATTAGACTGTTGGTGGTAAACTTTATGTATTGTATACAGATATTGATTTGTTGACTTATGTTGATATATACCTTAAACCTATACAATGCAAATGTTCCTTCAAAAAAATTTATTTAAAAAAAGCTTGGTATACCCTGGTGGAATAGCAGTTGGGTCTGGCCAGGTGTAATCCACATGCATCCCAAGGACCCAGATTCATGTCTTCAGGGCAGGAGGAGCAACCAAGATGAACAATTAAATAATCAGGTATTACTTCTTCCTCTCTTTCTACCTGCCTTCCTACTTGCCTTCATTCCTGGCTGCACCTTTTCTTTGGGGAAAGAAAAAGGTCTCTAAGTCCCATAACAGTGGTCAATCACTGAGTCACAGTTATTTAGTGCCCAGACCTTAGATGGGTGAAAAACAGACCACCTCCCTTCATGGAGCTTGCAGTATAGTTGCAGGCCCAACTATACGAGTTGATCAGTCCTACTTTTTTTAAAAAGTGTTTATTGCAGTCTTAGTCATAATAGTTAAAAACTGAAAGAAATTAAAATTCCAACAAAAAAAAATCAAACAAAAAGACAAAAGAGTGAATAAACTACTGGTGACACAGTCTATTACTATTATAATCTATTTCTTTTAGTAATGGAAGTTCAGGTGATGGTTGCCTTAAAAGAGGTAAATTTGTCTGGAAAGAGAGAAGGGGAATTTCTGGGGTTGAAGAAATGTTCTATGTCTTGATTGGAGACTATTGGTTATCCTGGGACATTATATATAAGCATATACATTTATCAAAATTTACTGTACACTTAAGATAAATTTCACTGTAGATAAATTTTACCTCCCTAAAAAGAAAAACCTTCTATAATTAAAATAGAAATTATTGCTGTTGTCAATACTGTATATACTGTGTGTATTTGTGTGTGTGTTTATGCACACACATGCACATGTGTGTGTATTTGTAATATGTGACATAAAATTCAGTCCATCTACTATGGGTCAGCCTTGGTTGGGGATATAAAGATGAGTAAGAGACATGACCTGGTAGAGTAGCAGGTCTGCTACCTCTGGCCAAGTGCACACATGTCACATACATGTATGTCACATACACATACATGTCAAGGACCTGGGTTCACATCCTGGGGCCATGGTTAACAACCAAGAGGTGCAACTAATATAAAACTAAAATTAAATGCTTTTTCTTCCTCTCTCTTCCTGCACGCCTGCCAGCTGCCTTCATTCCTGCTTGCACCTTTCCTTTAAATAAAGATGAGTAAGAGATAGTGACTGGACTCAGAGAGCTCAACATTTAGCAAGAGCCATAAAAACACAAGAAGTAAATGTAGAAATGGATGCTGAGTATGAAATGAGTGCAAAGGAGTAAGGAAGTTATTCTGATTTGTTGGGGTTGGAGAGATGGAACCAAAAAGCAAATAAACTTTTGCAAGGGAAGACGGGCTTTTTAGGTCAAGGGAACTTCATGAACAGGTACATGAGCCTGCATAATGTGTTTGGAGAATTTTGATTGCCCTGACGTGACTGCAGTAATGGGAGATGATACTATAATGAGAGGATGATGTGCTTTAATGACGCTCCCAGATTGTATAGGGTCGTAAAATGCCATACTAGGGAGTTTAGATTTATAGGCAGTAAGGGACCAGTGATGTCTTTTAGACAAGAGTAACATCAATTTTATGTTTCTATGTTTTAAACACACACACATGTATATATGTGGGAGTAGTAAAGAATTATTAAAGTGGGGAAGAAATTAGAGACAGAATGAACAGAAAGGAGTCAGAAGAATTCAATGGTCATTTCTTTTTAAAAAATACTTATTCTCTATAATTTTGTGATTAAACATTTTTATTTGGGTGTTCCTTTCTCTTTTTCTTTAAACTTAACAACAGGAATCCAGAAACTTTTTGGACCACTACAGGAATGTTTCCCCAAGAGTTCATTATTTGCTTTCACAAACATGTAAGGATTGAAAGACTTGTAATCCAAAGTTACTTTGGTAAGCAAATCATACATTAATTTGTATCATCTTTTAATTTTTCCATAGGCAGAGTGCATTTGTAAACTTTTGCAAAACACTGATTTTTCTTTACAGCATGGAATCCAGTTTTATTGCCAGTGTGGGAGGGTGGAGAGTATGGGTTAACTGCCTTGAACACAATTAACCTCTCTGGAACTGCACACTTGAAATCCTTCCAAAGCACATAATAATTTCCATTTAATTTACTATGTGAAGTCTTTAGCAAAAGACTATTATGAACATGAGAAGCCAGCTTGCCAGATGCTAGGTTCTTAACATCTTTATTCCAGATTCATTTGGCCTGAGGTTCGCTGTCAAATTCTTTCTAAAAATCTGATAACCCTGATTATTTGCGTTGGACTGAATAATGGCATCTTCTCAGGGATTTAGGAGAATCTCCCACTGGAGCATCATTCTAATCCTGCCTTATTTTTATTTAAGAATAAAGCATATCAGACAAAATTATGGCAGGGAACGGAATTTATCCCAGATGGTCCAAATGAAGAGACTTTATTAATGGGGCTACTTACAAAATTATGGTCTTGGTTATGGGTAAGAACTAGGATGTTGAGACACCCAGACACTGGCCACAGCAGGAACCCATTACCACCCTTGGGGCAAGGGAAGGAATCGGTTACTGGAGCCCAGAGAGAGCTGGAGCCTGTGGATAAGGGCCTGTCTGGCTGTAATCATGAAGGGACTGTCAGAGACTTAGCAGTAAAGCAGGAAGGGAGTAGAGAAAAAACAACTGATCTCATTTCTCCACTGCCTGCTAATTTCCTCCCAGTGCCTCCCATTTGCCAAATCCAACCAGGAAGTAATCAAGTGAGCTCAGGTAATCATCCACAGGACACAAAATGGAAGAAGACTCTGGGGTGGTGGGGCTGGGTTAGGGCTAGTGGAGGTATAAACATTGCATAATGAAGTATCCCATTAAGTCTCTCTCACATCATTAATTGTAGAGACTCTTGAGTCAGGCAGACCTGAAGTTTGAATTCCACTCTGGCACTTTGGAGCTCTGTATCATTGAACACTTAGCCTGAGTTCTTTAAGTTGCCTGATTTCTCTAAGCCTGATTCCTCATCAGTAAGGTAGACTAATAATACCTTTCTCTTAAGATTGTAATCAAGTGCAAATAAATAGCCTGGCTCATAGTAGGTTCTCCATATCGTTTATGACCAGGACCACTAATAATGTTATTATTACTAGTATACAAAAAAAAATCTGCTAGCTCTGAGTTGTATGCTTGCAACACTTTTAAGATTGCAGTTATACTTGACTGCATTTTTACCTTAGGGACTTAAGGAAAAACAGTGTCTGACTTTCAGAACATGATGTTCCTGATCCCAGTGTTGTACAGTCCCAGTCTGATGTCCTCAGACAGGAGGAAAATGGAATACAGAAACAAACTTTGAATTAGGCAGATAATTAACGTGATTTATTTTATTATTTACAATATCAGTGCGGACCTTGAGGATTGAAAAGAGCACATCTACAGAGCCAATTGATTTTGAGCAGTGGGTGGAAAGAGGTATGTGCTTGTTTCCCCAGTGTTGTTCTAAGCATGAGGAAGCAGAGAATTGTTCTTGGACTCTATTTCCATTCAGACTGCATTTTGTTAGGGGAGAAAAGTTGACCTGAATGATTCTTGTGACATATTTGAAGCTTAAAAGATCCCGGTTTGAATACAAGACTGCTTCTTCACTTACTGGCTATGTAACTGTTAACTTGTTAATTTTTCTGAGCTTTTTAATCCTTACATAAAAAAGGAAATGATGCAGACATTTGAGATTTTTGTGAACATAGTCTGTGGCAGATTGGTAAGTAAACAATAATTCATTTTTCATTGTCTTTTCTTCCTTCCTGATTAATGAAAATATTAATTATTATAAGTTGAATTGGTAGTCTCTAGTTAAATACTGTATATTGTCTTCATATGTCTATCTCTTTTCCTTCTCTCCATGAAAATAATAGTAAAGGAATTTTTTTAAAAGACATGAAACTACAACAGAAAATAAACAAACTAAAGCAGATTTGAGCAATCATTATATATTTTGGAAAAGAGGAAAATGATGAGTAGTAACTTCTGTAGCTGAATGGAGTAGATTCCAGTGTAAATATTTTATGCCAAGGAGAGTAACGGTGAGAATCAAGACACTTTACCCAAAAGAATCCCAGAAAGGTCTAGAATGTGAAGTTACCAGAGAAAGTGTGAGTGAGACATGGGTCTGAAAACAAGGATGATTAACTGAAGCTCTAAATACAGAGTGATTGGGCAATAGGTGCCTTCCACTCTGCAAAGCTGGGTGACCACTCCGTTTTGTCACAAACCACCCAAGAGAGGATGAAGAACATTGAATGGTGAGGCTCAAGAACTCAGAGGGCCCAAGTATCAGAGAATGAATGAGACATGGAATTGAAAACAGAAGACTTATGTGGAAAATTCATATTGAATGTTGAGAATTCCAGCCTCCTTACAGTACTTCACTACTTCTGACAGCAACCAAGAATATAAGGTCAGCTAAGAGATCAGAAGATTCTTCTTTGTAGAAACTGATTGGCCCCAGAAAAAATATCTATTAATTCTGACAAAGATTACTTCACCCTCTCGAAGCCCTCTAGCTACAGGTTTGGTTGATGCACAGTTTTCAAAAGATGTATTCATAAAAAACAAAAAACAGCTGAAGATAAGACATTTGATGAAGGCCTTAAACCCTGAATATAATCCAACCGTTTGCTCTAATTTCAATCTAGGGGCTCGCCCTTGTGGCTCAGGCAGCTGAGATGCTGCATGTGGATCATGTAAAGCCCAGGGACCCAGCTCTGAGATCTGTGGCTGAGGTGAAAAACCAAAATAGACAACTAATTAAATAAAGATGCTTCCTTCTCTTTCTTTCTCTCTTAAAAAAGAATCTCAATCTATAGGAAATATAGAGGATAGAAGAGCAAGTTGATTAATTATTTTGATATAAATAAAATTAATTGTTAATAATAGGTCTAGTAATTAAGTATTTTGTTTCCAAAGGAATGCTTGATATGACTAACTCATGACCAAATACAGGAATTTATCCTAAAATTACATAAGTAAAGATTTTCTAAAGTTGGATACCAGAAAACATCAATTTATGGGCAACTTAATTCAGCGTCACAGTGAAAATTCACTGTTAAAAGCTGAGTTCCAGTTGCTACCCCTGGACGTGGACATAGCTCTTTTCAGACCTTCAATTACTGTTAATAATGTGATTCTTAAAAGGATCACATTTTATTAATTGTTTATTGTAATTTACATTTGTAGTTCCTTTGATTTATGTTCACTAGACATATTTTATAGCTCATAAATTCTTTCATACATTTTATACCAACTATCTCTGTTTATACTTGATTTCAGTCCCCAGACACTGATGCGTCTTTTAAATCTAGTCTTAACTATAGTTTACCAGATATCATGTTTTACTGATCATAAAGTTTTGTCATTGTCCTCATGTATTTTGAACCTTAACTCATCTCTGTTAAATTCGTGTTTTAGATCTAGCACACATGGAGGGACAGCTTCAAAATGAAGAAATTATAGTAAGTAAATTTAGTTTGTAGAGATAAACATTTTCGTTAGCGGGCATAAAGTATTTAATTTTTAAGCCTATCTTTAGAGTCATAAAGGTAACAAACACCATTATGATATAATTATAAGTTCTGTACAAACTCAATCAATAGAGGTTCTTCTCAAATATAGACTCTAAGTGTAGCGTTCAGAAATTAGGCTCTTCTCTATCATAGATGATAGCAAGGATAAAACAATTGACTTATTGGGATTTTTATTTTGAAGTATGTGTTTGCTTTGTTTTCTTTCATTTGACTCTGGAGGTCTTTCACAAGAGGAATCAGAAAAGGTAGAGATGCCAAAATTAGATGTTAATTTAAGCCTGAAAGGACAAGGGTGATTCAGATAAGGGGAACTGGAGCACAGGATTAGCAACAAATAAACTGAAGAGAAATGAGGTGGAAAGAGAATCAGCATTTTTAACAACATTCCATTGGGCTTTGCTTGTCAAGTGGAATGAATACCCATTGATGTGGAAGGTACTGCCTCATCAGGAATTTCTCTTTTCCTGCTGTTTGTCAGGCCCTCAGGCTGTGGTTTTATACAAACACTAAAAGGTAAAATAACTGAGTATGTGTATTTTTAGTAAGTGATAGTGTTTATTTAACTGATATTTCTCTAAATGAAGGTTAAAGTGGTACTTTGTCCATTCAACTTCCCTTTTTACAACTTTGTAGAAACTGCTATGTAATCAGTGCTTCAAAAGATTCTGTAGGAAGTTATTTAATCCTATTAATTCATTTATTTGCCCAGTGACTGGTGAAGCCAGTTGGGCCCGAAAAAAAATACTAGAGTGAATTTTATCTACCTTTTTTCCTCCATCTTTACTGATGGGTTGTGATTAGTAAGTCTGTGCTAGGTATGGATCAGGGAGTGTGACGGTATCATTGAACATTTGGGAAATTTTAGGAGGAATAAAAGGCTAGAAATCACCCATAATTTTATTACCCTGCCACAACAGTTTTAACTATAGTTTTCTTCTAGTCAACCATATGCAACCATATGCAATAGATAGTTATAATAGTAATGTATAAATGTATCTTTTTAAACTTAATATTATATCACAGCTTCATAATTATAATTTAAAAAATTCAATATATGGTGTGCTCTGGTGAAGTAATGGTTAGGTCCGCTGCCTCCAAAGGAGTACAGTCTACAAACATCCCAAGGACCCAGATTTTCTTCCTGGGTCCGAGGGGAACAAACAATGTGAACAACTAAAGGAAAATAAAATGAAACACTTCTTGCTTCTCTCTCTTCCTCCCTGACGACTCACCTTCATTCCTGCCTGCACTTATCCTTTAAAAAAAAAATGCAATATATGCAAATAGAAAAATGTTAACTAATATCCTTTGCCTCCCTCTGTCATTGTAAGTAATACTACAAAGGATATCTTATATATGTTCCTACTACCACAATCTTTACCTTTTTAATTATTTTCTAGGATCAGATTTCAGGGAATGAATCTGTTGGTATAGATACAGCTTTTGAGATGTATTGCCAAATTGCTTTCCAGAGAAATTAACATAAATGTAAAAGTATAGTAATATTTCAGGGTACTCTATTCTCAGACATCATTGAACAAAGGGAATCTCTTAGTATGAGAAATACTTTAGAAAGATACTTTAAAAATTGATCAGAAATGTATAGTTCCTATTTTTAGCTCTCCTTTCCATTTTTCATGAAACCAAGGCTAGTAACAGGCTAGTATGTACCAGAACAACTGTTCTGTTAAATGCGGTTGACTTCTCTTCTGAGTATTATGTTATATGTTTAGACATTGCTCTTGCATCAAACTCTTTTTCCTACTAACTGCTTGTTTAACCATTAACTAGAGTTACTAAAAGCATCCATATTGATTTTTCCCTTACAGGCACGTGATGACCATGCTACTTACTTGAGATTCATTATTATATCAGCCTTTGATCATTTTGCATCTGTGCATAGTGTTTCTGCAGAGGGAATAGTAATCTCACATTTCTCTTAGTAATTGTAACAAAATGTGCTGACATGATTTTTTAACAATATATTTGAACATGAAGTTGTCACTGATATACTTTATTAAAAAAGATTTGTATCACTCTGTTTCCATTTTTATTTATTTTCTCTTCAACATTTTGTGCAAAGGAATTTGATTTCATCAGTCAGCAGTGATGACTATCATGGACGATGTAAGAAAGCTCTTCCTTCAACATACGACTTTGATAATACATTGTGTGTCCATAGCATCATGGTGCTCTTCAAATCTCAGTGCATAATTTTTAATTTAATGATTGATTTATGCTAAAGCCAAGTGAGCAATATAGATGGTAAAAAAATGTATGCGTTCAGAAAAGAGAAAGTACTTATGAGAAGATTTCATTGAGATCATAGAACTTGAGTTGAACCTTGCAAGACAAATCATTTTGTTCTTTCTTTTCTATCTTAATTTAATTTTATCCCTCATTTGAAAACCTTATAAAAGAGCTAGGAAACACATAATCTCACTTCCCAGAGACAACTACATTATTCAACTTAAAAAAAAAAAACATAGAGGTAAGGAACAGGATGTAATTGGGAGAAAACAAGGCTTCCCTGAGTATATTTTATTATACAGCTTGACTTTCGAAACAAATAACTCGTATAGTCCAAATTAAAATTGAAAAAGCAATTCTAAAATATTGAAAGCAAATGTGTGGACCTAACTTTACCACAAGTTGATAAACACAGAGGAAAAAATGCCATTAGACAATAGCACTTTGTCTATGTGATCGATACTGTTTTTTTAGGGCTGCTAAAATAAACTACCACAAACTTGATGTCCAAAAACAATAGAAATATGTTATCTCACAATTCTGGAGGCTACTAGTTGGAAATTAAGGTATTTGGCAGGGTATTTCCCTACTGGATTTCTAAGGATGAATAATCTGTTCCATGCCTTTCTTTTCATTTATGTTAGTGTGATTCCTTGCATTTCTTAGTCTGTGACTCCAGTCTCTGCCTCTGTCATTACGTGTTATTCGGTGTGTCTTCCCTTTGTATGTCTTCTTATGTGGACACCAGTCATACTGAATTAAGGGACCAACCTATTCCAGTATTACCTCATCTTAACTAATTACATCTGCATGACCCTATATCCAAGTTGGGTCACATTCACAGGTACCAGAGAGTTAAGACTTAAGCATGCCTTTTTGAAGACACAGTTCAACCCATGACACAGTATTAATGAACTATATTGATGATAGTTAATTTTATCTCATATTAATGTGTCACATTACCCAGTTACTTGCTCAAAATTCTAGATATTTCTGTGCACATGTTTTGGGATAGTAACATTTAAATTGGTGAACTTTAAGAAAAACAGATTGCTCTCCAAAATAGGGGTGGGCCTTGTCCAATCAGTTGAAGATCTTAGTAGGACAAAGTCTGACTTCCCCTGAACAAGAAGAAATTCTTCTAGCAGACTGTCTTCACAGTTCTACTACAACACTAATGCCTCTCTGGATCTCCAACCTGCTGGCTTACCCTTCAGATTTTGGACTTACCTGCCTTCATAATCACATGCATCAATTCCTTAACATAAATGTAGATAGGTGATAGGTCACTAACTACATGTATGCATACACATCCTACTGATTCTGTATCTCTGGAGAACTTCAACAAATACAGATCAAATATAAACAACTGTAAAGAAATCTTAGATGTTATGTACAATAATCAAAATAAGCTATTATGATAATGTGGTTAAAAAACAAGATTATGGTTTAAAAGTAGATGTATAATACAAAAGAAATTTAGTACAGTCTTTATGGTTTGAAAATATAAACACTTTTAAGAATACATATCCCTTCATTTGTCCACTGAAAAAATCTAGAAAAAATGACATCCAAATAGCAGTGAGCAAACCAATACCCAGATTGTGGCCCCGTCATTGGAACCAAGGCTCTTTGGAGGAATGGCTGATTCTAAATCTGGGACAAGAAATACACAAGATGAGTCAGGACATTTTTTGTGCCAGAAAGTAAGGATGAATGAATCATGTCAGAAGGATACAGATGCTAATATGAAGGTACTCTTGTTGGCCAACAATGGGGTAATTTGAGCAGAAAATATCTGCTGATGATTGAAAGACATTTAATGTATCTAAAAAATAATACTGATAAGAAAAAGAAACAGAATAAAACAAAGCCCTCTTTGGACTTAATAGGAAAATTTCTAGGGCAAAATTTCTCTCTTGAAAATTTGTATTTAAAAAGAATTGGGCACATTCTGGTGGGGTAGAGGTTAGGCCTGCCACCTTTGGCTAACAGTCCACAAACATCCCAAGGACCTGGGGCCAGGGGAACAACCAAGATGAATAGCTAAATGAAATTAAGTGCTTCCTGCTGCTCTCTCCCCTCCAGCCTGCCTGTGTTCACCTTCATTCCTGCCTGCACCTTTCCTTTGAAGGAAGGAAAGAAGGGGAGGGAAGGAGAGAATAAGGCATTCATTGCTACAAACTGTTTCTGCGTTACTGAAGATTCCTGCTAATAAATGTGTAACATATAATAGATTCAGAAAAATAATTTAGGTGAAACTAAAAGTTGATATTGGTAACAATCATTAGTGGATGAAACTTTAATTCAAAGACCGACAGGGAATTTTATAATGAAGGGGTCAGGCTGTTACCACGTGAATCTGCTAATCTACCAAGAGTGAATTAACCAGTATATCCACTTTTGCTCTCTTTGACCACCCGCCAAAAGTATTTTCGTAAAACAATTTCATTTGCTCACAACTCTGTCAATCTACTGGCACACCCCACCCCCCCGGGCCCCTACCCTCCGTTTGTGCTTGCTGTATTGATTTCTGTGATGAGCTGGCGATTCAGCTGAGGTTTGTATAGTCGAGATGGGATGACTTTGCTCACTTGTCTTATGGTCTACAATGTGGTTGGTCTAGGTGATCTCAGCTGGGAATATTCACCTCTGTTCTAAGTGGTTTCTCATTCTTCAGGGTTTCATCATACGGTGGTCTCAGTATTCTAAAAGGTAGCATGAGAGACAGTCCCAAAATGCATACACTTTTGAGCCTCTGCTTTCACTAGACTTGCTGTTGTTCCCTTTATCAAATCATGTATTTGACCAAGCCCAGAGTGAGAACAAGAGGGGTCTATTCAAAGTCGCTGATACAAGCAGGTGTCCTCAGATGGGTGGCAGCAAGGAAAGCAACAGCATCACTGCTACATGCAGTCTTCTACAATTAAAAACCATGCCTCCTGCTGTGACATGCCATGAAGCATACAGACCAACTGTGAGGTTCTTTTTTCAAAGTTACCGAGCTTAATTTAATCAAGTTTTAGAGGTAACTTCCATTTTCAGAAAATTCAAGGCATAGAGGAACAATTTTTGACACCACAAGGAAGCAAATAGACGAGATCCATTAATGCAGTATAACTGAAATGCTCAGATCTGTGCTTTCCCCCACATTTGGTAAAATATACTTCAGACCTTCTTTGTTTGGGTTAGGTCATGTGACCAGTTCTACAACAAGATAAAGAGTAATTGACTCTAAGGGAGAGCATTTAATTGAATGCATGAAACTTTTCAAAGCTCCTTTCTCTTTCTACCACAGTGACCAGCAGTGATGTTCTTTCTGCACAGTAACTGTTTCATCAGTTGTAGGTCTGGGAGTGAGACTGATGATGACAGGTAGCAGAGGTCCCAGTTCATCTGAGATAGACATAGGAGAAATGAAACTTGTTTTAAGCCCATGAGATTTTGAAGTTGCTTATTACTACAGTATTACCTGGTTTATTCTTATTGATATACAGACAAATATAGAATGTGATTCTTTCTACAGGAGAGGCAACCTAATTTCTTCAACAAGTCAGTGGCATGAAAAATATTAATTAAGGAAGGGGGTCCATTCTAGAGTCAAAGAGATGTAAGAATACCAGTAACCACATGCCATGTGTGGATTTTATTTGGATGCTGATTTGAGTGAACCATCCACTGAAAAAAAAATTCTAGAGATAATTGGGGAAATCTACTTATGAACTGGGTAGTATTGTTCGTTTTGCTTGGTATGATAATGCCATTAAACATATATAAGAAAATACCTGTTTCAGAGATGCATGTAGGAGTTAAATGACACGGTGCCTAGGATTTGCTGTAAAATACTTAAGCAGATACTTTTTAAACAAAAAGTGTTAGAGCAAATCCGGCAATAAACTATTGAATTTGGGTGATGGATATATATTTGGGGCTTTGTTGTACTAGTATTTTACTTTTATGTATGTTTAAAATTCTTCATAATAGAAAAAATGAATTTAATGCTATGAGATCTTTGTGCATACATTTTTGTTTGCTCCTCAAATGATCTGCTTATAAGAAATTCCAGTAGGGAATTAGAAATAGTTTAAAGGTTCTTGATATTTCTTGATAAATTGCTTACCAAGGTTTGTTGCACAAATTTGCTCTTGGAATGGTAGGCTTTAGGGAAACGGAGGAGAGTAGGAAAGGCATTTCAGGAGCAATATTGAGCAAATATGTGAAGGTGCGTACTACCGTATTTCATAAAACACTTGGGGAATGATGGCTATATAAGACTGAGTAGAGCTAAGACTAAAACTGTATGTGACAGGCAGATTACAGAGAGCCTCTTAATGCTTTCTGGTTTTCCTGTAATGCTAGAGCCATTTAATGTTTTTGAGAAGGAATGTGACTTTGAGCAATCGTGTTCATGTTCAATAAAATGAAATGCTGAGGATTTTCTCTTTGCCAACATCCTAAACTGAAATGTCAATAATCCTTTATGTAAGAAACACACGAAGGCTTACAGATTACTGGAAGGGATCTCCAGAGGTTATGTGATTGATCTCTTTGGCACAAGGCCTAGTAAATTACCTGTCATTTTTCCATTTCTGTCTTCTGTGGATGCAGAAAACAAGTTATCGGTGTAGTGCTCCTAATGCCACTTTATGATATCTGAACAGAGTCTTTAACCTTTATTTTCCTAGGCCTTAAAGATTCACTTTCACAGAGCACCCTGGTGGAGTAGCAGTTAGATAAATCGCCCCCCAGGTTTGGTCCCAGTTCTTGGGGCTGGGGAGGCAGGAGGGGACCACAACCAGTGTAAGCAACTAAAATGGAAATAAAATATTTGGGGTAGAAGGTTCAGTTGATGGAACTGCTCTAAGCTCCTTCGCCCTTATGGGACAGCCCTGATTATCACTAGATAACATCATTTTCTCATTTTTAATCATGCATATTGTGTTTATTGTCTCTCCCTCACTACAAGTAATTTCCATGAGGTCAGGGAGTGTTTTTGCCTTTACTCATGCCTATATCCTCAGGGCTTAGAACAATTCCTGGCACATAGTAGATTTTCAATAAATATGTGTTGACTGAATAAATGAACACTTCATTTATTGGCATGTTTATATTTCTATACTGTAAACTCATTGAGTTTCTAATCAATCTAGCTAATAATATATATGTTTTTGGAGCACTTACTGTGGAGTTAGTGCCTATCACAGTGCTTTGTGTCAAGTTAAACAACCAATCAATATTTATTTAAAAGGCTAGGTGGAGGCACTTCAGGTGAATGAGATCAAATATATGATTAAGGACAGAATTGAGCTGTTGGTGGTAAGCTGAATGTATTATATGCAAATGGTGAGTTACAGTAATGTACACTTAAACCTATATAATGCTGTGATGCAATATTTTTCAATAAAATTTTAAAAAGCGGTACAGATAAAAATAGAAACCTATTAGCTTTTTAACCACGCAAGGGTAAAGAAATATTCTACAAATGAAAATAGTACGTCTATCACTACTCTGTACAGACTTTATTCTTTAAAGCCTTGTACTCGAGAGTCCTATCTCAAGGATTCTCCTCTGTGAGGGACAGTCTTTGGGGTGGGGGGCTTCACCTTCCAGGGGATGTTCCAACAACGCTTTGTAGCTTGATCCTCACAGCGAGCCTTCTAGAAATAGTGTGTAACAATGTGCGTCAAAAAACACCTGCAACTGGTGCACCCTGGTGGAGCAGCGGTTGGGTCAATTGCCTCCGAAGGAGCACAGGTCACACACCCCTGGGTTCGAGTCCTGGAGCTGCAGGGGAAGAAACCAGTGTGAACAATGAAGTAAAAATAAAATAAAGATGCTTTAAAAAAATAATTGAGACCCATCATTCTCACAAAAGTGCACCCTTATGGCTTAGGGAGCTGAGATGGCTTAGGGAACTGGTTCGAGACCCAGAGCAGGGGCACAAAAACAAAAGTGAACAACAGAAAACATAAAGGTTTTTCTTCTGTTCCTTCCCTCCCTCCTCCTTTCCCCTCCTTCCTTCCTTTCTCCCTCCCTCCCTCCTTCCTCTCTCTCTCTCTCTCTCTCTCTCTCTCTCTCTCTCTCTCTCTCTCTCTCTCTCCAAAAAAAAAAAAAAAAGACTAAAGGCTCAAAGGAGAAATACAAGGATTTAAAGAAAAAATTGTAAGACACAATGTGAGAAGTGAGCTGGCCGAGCTAAAAAAATAAATGAAAGAGATAAAAGTTTCTGAAGAGAGCATCCCATAAGAAAAAGGGGGTGATAGAGTGATGATGGTCATTGTGACAGAGAAAGGAATTATTCAGGGAATGTATTACAAAGTGCTGGGAAGGCTGGGAAACAGCGGGAGATGGGCAGTAACACAGAACCAGAGCCCATGAGGCCCTCGTCATCCACCAGAGGAGGCAGCATCACTGCCTCTGAACAAAAGCCACCATTCTCCATGCCTGTGGGGAGCAAAACTGCGACAGTCACTGGCAATTTCTGCAAACAGAACTGGAAAAATGGTTCCTCCCTTCCAACAACTTTCCAGTCCAGTCCAGTCCAATCTGCCCCGACACCTGTCGGGTTCTTTTTACTTTTCTTTCAGGTTGAAATTTTGATTTTATTTAAAAGTGAACCGGGATTTTGGGATATATGTGGACTATGCCTGCTGAACTGAAGCATAGTTCTGAGCAGGTCCTATTTCTGAAGGACTTAAGAAATTAGAGAAATAGTCCCATGAGGGTTATATCAAATCTAATCTTATCTCACAGTTCCATTTAATTTAATCTGCTTAGAAACCTGTCAGATTCTTTCCTTTTTTTTTTTTTTTTTTTTTTTTTAAGGAAAGGTGTATGCAGGTGAAGAGAAGTAGGTGAGTAGGTAGGCAGGCAGGCAGGCAGGCAGGAAGAGAGAGGAGTAAGAGCACGGCATTTATTTTATTTAGTTGTTCATCCTGACAGTTTCCATGGGCCCTGGGTCTTGAACTAGGACTTGGGATCTATGTGGACTATGCCTGGTGAACTAAACTGCTAGGCCATCAGAGTGCCCTGATCCTATTTATAAGGACTCTGGCTTCAAGCTAGTTATCTGTCAAAGGTCCTATTCCTTAGTACTGTAACTGAGCTTTAGCATATGGATTGGTGGGTGGGGAGGATACAAACATTCAGACCGTAGTGGTATTCCAAGAAATTTTGATATAGAACAATCAGCACTGGAAATGACTTTGTGAAGTTATTGAATTTCAAGTATAAAGAATCTGACAGGTTTCCAGGCACAATAAAAGCAATTCAAATGGCAGGGGAAATAAATTAGGTTGGCCTCAGATTTTCCCTCTCATTACTGCTAGAAAGTAGGGGAGTACTATCCACAAATCTCTGAGGTAAAGAGACTGAAACACAATACTCTGAAACCCAGCCAGGCATCCTTTAGATTTAAAGACAGCAGACTGGTGGTGGCCCATTAGATTTCAGGGAATAGAGGATCCAGGTGCCTGTCTCGAAGCATCAACTTGGAACTTTCAATGAGGTCATGTAGATGGCAGATTATATATCCTGGAATCTTTCCTCAGTTGAACACCTAACAATGCTAGGTAAAGTATTTTAATACACCTTTTAAAGTTAATTACTGCCTTAACCAGAAAAAAAAAAAAATTCCAAGGCCAGAAACAAATGCAGAGCCTGACTCTAGGGAGATGAACAAACATTAAAGTTGGTGGGTCGTTCCAGAGGCATCTAACTATTCCTAATAGAATGTTGGTTTCCTAGGCCTCCTACCAGGCACCAAAGGCAGTATCTTGCATGTAACAGACTGGGGTGTATGTTCACAACCCCCATATAAATCCAGGTACCACAAGGGGCATCACCTTCAGGCAACAAGTCACCCAGGGGGAAACCTTCCTGTCTGTCAAAAGCAGACAGACATGTATGGATGAAGTGATTCCTTCAAATCAATTGATGTTTTAAGTGCAAACTGTACTCAGAGCTGGACAAGACATTGCAACCAGCTTTTCTTCACTTATGAATACTTTTCAACGATAGCCAAGCCAAACAGGTTGATTCTTGACATCCAGAGGTCAGCTTCCAAGAGAAAAGTACTATCTTCATCATGCATTAGGACTGAATCCAAATCTCTTGCAGTCCCCCAATGATAATTTTTTCTACCTTTGCCATGCAGTTTTGTCATTGTCGTTTTTAATTTAAATGTCTGTTTCCCTTCTTATGTTCTTCAGAGTGCCATCTCCGAGTATGGAAGTACTGGCCATCCTTTAAGACCAATCCCTTAGGCCACTAGCTCAAGACAGCCTTCCCAAATCCACCCCGTGCCCAGGGGTTGCTCCCTCCTCTGCGCTCTGAGCATTTAGTCTCTACCTCTAACCTATCATATTCCGCCTTGAATTGTGGTCATGGGACTGTATACCTGATTCCCTAAGCCTGCTGGAGGGCACTAGCTGGACCTTGTCAATCCTATGTCTTACAGCACTTACAACTGTTAGCATCTGAGGCATTAAACTGAAGAGAATTAAATTGGAATGCTTGGGGTCTATTTTATCATTCGGAAAACCCCTCTGTTCCAGCTACCATAGTTGTTGAAAACGGAGATTTCCTGTGCATTTATAGACAAGAATTGGAGGGCATCTGAGAAGTGATCTAGAGGAGTGTGGCTTTATCCATTCTCTTTTTGTGAAACTTGGTGCTGAGGAAGGACAGTGCTCAACGATGCTTTAATCCCACCATTTCACACTACTCATTCTCAGTATAACCTCACAAGCACATGCCAGTATCAGTCAGTTGCTTTGGCAGGATTACGAATTTTCATTCTGTTTCCCTTTTGTCCTGTCTTCTTTCCATCCCCTGCCCCCTCAACAGGGAACCCAGAGGGGCAGCTGTGGAATAAGAGCAAGGAGGATGATTAAGAGTCAACACTTGCATGCCATTTTTCCCAAGTCAGGCACAACTCTGAGCACTTCACTGGTGATCCTTTGTGGTATGGCCCATGTTGATATCCCACTTCATAGTTCAGGAGACTCAGGCAGCTCAACTGAGGTCATATAGCAGGGACCAGAGCCAGGGCTCTGCCCTGGAAACGAGAGATGGAGTTTGAATCTTGGCCTGTGACTAGTTCTCAGTCCTTGCACAAGTTTGTTAACTTTGAGCATTGATTTTCTTGTCTGTAAGACAAGGATAATAATCTCCTTTGAGACAAATATATATATATATATATATATATATATATATATATATACACATATATATATATAAATCTGAAAGTACTTGGGACTAGTAGATGATTAATAATTTTTTTTTAAGAAAAAGAAGGCAAGGAAGGCAGGAGGGAGGAAAAGAGGAAGGAATGAAAGAAAAAAGAGGTGGGATAAGCATTATCTATTTATTTTGGTTCCCCACTCCCACCCCAGCCCAGGTCACAAACCCAGGTCTCTGATTGGGCTTTACATGGCCCACACACCAGTCATCTCAGCCACCTGAGCCACAAGGGTGGGACGAATAACTATTTTTAAGCATATTTTTTAATTGAGGTTTCACTATAAGTGTATATTACAGGTTCACTCTTTATCAAATATTTGGTAAATACCACCCCTACCACCAAATGTCGGATAACCCTCCACCGCTGTCCATTGGACCCCCTCTACTCTTTGCTCCCAGCCCCAGCCCTTTTCTTTCCAGTAACCTCAGTTCCCTTGTCAGAGTCCAGTGGTTAGTTTTTGTTTTATTTTGTTCGTTCATTTGCTTTGGTTTTTTTTAATTCCATGCGTGAAATAATCTGTCTTTCTCCATCTGACTTCACATAATCCCCTCTAGCTCCACCCACATCACAAATGGCAAGATTTTATCTTGTTTTATAGCTGAACAGTTTTCAGATGTGTATATGTACCACATCTTCTCTGTCTAGTCATCTGTCAAGGGTTGGTGCCATTTCTTAGCTATTGTAAATAGTGCTGAAATGGACATAGGGGTGCCTATACCTTTTTGAATTAGTATTTTCATATTCTTTGGATAAATACCTAGAAGTGGAATTGCTGGATCATATGCTAGCTCTATTTTCAACTTTTTATATTCCCAGTAACAGTGTAGGAGGGTTTCTTTTTCCCCCACACACAGGTTAGCCAACAATACCAACTTTTAAAAAGAGCAAAATAGCAACATCAGTAATATTAACTTTGTAGCAACTAAATCAGAGCCAACAAGAATGTTTTCATGTTAGAAAAATGTCTCCTAAGTCCACTCTTTTATGCTATGACAGGAAGCTAGTTTGATTCCAATGTGAAAAATTCTCCAGTAGGATTTCAAAAGACCAAACCACACTTGACATGTAACATAGAGACTGAGTGTTCTTCCCACCAAGAGGCCCTTCCAGCACATGGCGTTTTTTGCTGATCAAATTACATTGGGCGACAACAAAAGAGACACAAATTGGAAGAGAAAATGTAAAGATCACACTGAAGCCATCTCAAATAGCCTTATATAATTTAATCATTTTATATTCTCTTGCTTCATCTTAAAACATTTTCTTTCAAATCAAGTCACAGCTGTGTGTCCTTTAGGCTGTGGCCATCATAAACACATATGAAAAGAAGTAGAGTTGAAACAGATGAATACCAATGGTTATCCATTAGTTTCCTGTAATCTAACACAAATGACCACTAGGAGACTTTCAAAGCAACAAAGAAAGAGAATTTCAAATATGAGCTTCTACATAACTGAACAGCAACTTTGCAATACCTATTGTCCAATTTGGTCAAGTTTATAATGCTTTGGGAAGAAAGCCCTGCCCGCAGGAGACTCTGTGAATAGAGTGAAGACAGTGAAAGATTTCAGAGTACTGAGAGCTGGATTTCCAGGAATGATAATCAAAAATGGTAAAATGAGTAACCTCCTCCGCTAGGATAGTATTGGAGACACGTTATCATGGAAACACACATTTTACCACCACCCACTGACTGGTTTAAATCTTTTGACAAGGAAGGATTATTATCTTTATTCTCTCCTCCCATTCCTACTCCCTCTGCTTCCATTTTTTCATCTCTCTGAACAATGGAGTTCTCCCCATGCTTGGTTCTGAAAGTCAATTTAGTGTCTTAACCGATCAATTTCTGGCACACCCTGGTGGCCTAATGGATAAAGTCACTGGACGTAGACCACATACATCCCAAGTTCCAGGTTTGAGACCCTGGGCTGGGGGGAACAGCCAAGGTGAACAATTAAGTAAAATTAATGGATATTTCTTCCTCTCTCTCCCTGCCTGTCTGCTTGCCTTCATTCCTGCCTGCACCTTTAAAAAAAAAAAAAAAGATCAATTCCATAAATAGCAAATGTGGTGAAATGAATTTACCTACTATAAAGGATGCCACATTCCACCTCTTGGTATCACAGGTGTGCGTGTGGCATGTGACTATCTTCACCGGCTCACATTCATGCAAGGAGTGTGACCTCTATGGTGTGGAGTTAGGTTCTTCTTTTTTTTTTTTTAAAGGAAGAGTGCAAGTGTGAATGAAGGCAAGAAGGCAGAAAGAGAGATTTTTATTTTTATTTTTATTTAGTTGTACATCTTGGTTGCTCTCCCTGAGCTGGAATGTGAACCCAGGTCTGTGTGTGTGGATTGTGCTTAGGCCAGAGACAATTGACCAGACCACTACTCCACCAGGGTGCACAAGGGACTTAGTTTCTTTTACATTCAGTTCACTTGCTGTTTTATCTTATCACTATAATAATTGCTCCTGATTGAATGCTATGACCTGCACTCCCTGACTGAAAATTATTTGCTTAGATCAGAAAAATATAACCTAGTGATTCATCTGGGGATACAAATTAAGAGGTAAAAGTCAATTGGGCTGAGGGGAGAGCCAGACCTTGGGGAACCTAGAACTTGAATATCTGCCCAGATTCACTGCAGGGCTTTCCCAGAATAGCACGAACTTCCTCTGGATGGTAGTTCCAAGGGTCAGGTTTGTCCTGAGAGAGAAATGAATTAGGCCTTCCCATAAATCTGCCTTGCAGATCTGAGCCAGTGATATCTGGGAGGCAGTCCTTAGGATGGGTAACCAACGGCAGATGCAACCATGGGGGTGGACAAGATGACCCAGGGAAGAGTATGGAATGGCACCAACGTGTAATGCAAAGGCGAGACAGAGAAGTTGGAGAACAACTAGAGGGGTAAAGGGAATAGAGTTTCAAAAGGAGAAAGGGGACCTATACATACACTTCATAACTAGACTTTCAGACTGGCCTTATCGTCTTCTCCACCCCTCACATGAAGCTCTACCCTTTCTACACCTCCACCTCTGCAGTCCCACCACCCTAGCTCCCTCAACTCCTCCTTGAGCAGCTGCCCCACCTCCTGACTCCTGTCCTCAGGCCCTGCTCTCTCAAGTCCATTCTTCACCCAATACCCAGTCATCTTTCTACAGTGCAGATCTCATTACACCTCTCCCTCGCTCAGAACTCATCAATGGCTCTCTTTGTCCTAAGAAGAAGGGCAAATTCCTCAATACAGAATGAGACCCCTGGGATCTAAATGCCCCTGTTCTCATGCACACCCTGCCCTACTATGCCTCCTGCCTCTACCCACCCTTTTCTCATATTTGAAAAGATTTTCACTCTTCGGGCTCACTGCTATTTTCTTATCCTTTAATGCCCAAGCAATTGTCACCTCCTCGGAAAAGCCTACCCTTCCCCAGGGCTTGTAAAACTTACAGTGTAAGAGCCAATCTGTTCAATGCCTCACATGTTTTCATTTACAGATTATCTGGTTTTGTGTCATAAGAGCAGAACTAAATTGTTGGGACAGAGATGATATGACTCACAAAGTTGAAGTGCTTACTATTTGACTTGTTTTTTTTTAAAGGAAAGGTGCAGGCAGGAACACAGGCGAGTAAGCAGGTAGGCAGGAAGAGAGAGGAGGAAGAAGCATTTTAATTTTACTTTTATTTATTCACACTGGTTGTCCTCCTCCACCTCCACCCCACCCCACCCAGGAATCAAATCCAGGGGTATGTGGCTTATGCTCCTTCAGAGTCGATTGGCCTAACCATTACTCCACCAGGACATATCTCTTCCTCTTTTTTTTTTTTTTTTTTTTAAGATAGTAATATGTATTATTTCTTTTGTTCACAGGGCTATATGCACTTTAGGATACTGAAATTGCATCTCAGTTTATATTTTAGGCCACACCCACCAACTAACTGGCCCTTTACAGGAAAGGTTTGCTGATCTGCTCTGGAGTCTCATAGCACATTGGAAATGGTAACGCTGTTTGGGTCTTTCATATCCCCAGATTGTGAGTACCTTGACATAAGGCATGGGTCATTTTAAATTTGCTTTTGTATTTTTTGCACAATGCCTGCCTCAGGGTAGGGACAGTGTCCAGCTGGCCTCATTCATGCCATCTTAGAACCATGTCTAGGGGAGGGGAAAAGAAGAGCATCCTGAACCTTTATGCTGTGACCCTTGACCCTACAGATCCATCTGCAAGTCACAGCTTGTCTCACCTGCATAGGTAGGACCAGGTAGGGTTGTGGGTGGGGGAGCATCCATATGCAGGGGTTACCTCTGCTCTCCAAGGCTGGAATCCCTTCAGCAGCTAGAAAAGTTCATTTTGGCCCTCTCAGGGGAGGCAGACAGTGTTCAAAGAGTCAGAGGGTGTGCTTACCCTCACTTGGGCCAGACTGGGAGCCTTGAGGGGAAGCTTCAGCATTCTCAGCTCCTAACCAAGGGCATGTCTTCCTGGTCTCCTATACCGCTGCCTCCCGGTGCAGATCCTACTCAGAGGTTAGCATCTTCTGACCCTCCTACCCCTAGCCTACCCCATCCAGAGGATTTAGAATGGAAATCAGAGCCCTGTGCAGTGCAACCTTGGGCAAGTGAACTCCCCTCTTGAGCATTGCTTATAAAACAGAAACAACATTCTCTATCTCTCTGAACCAAATCAGAAGGATGCAACTGCAGCCCAAATGCCATGACCTCCAGGAGAGGGGGGAGAGGAAACTGAAGCTCCACCAGGGGAAGAATTTACCCATAGCCACATAGCTGGTAAGTGGCTGGGCAGTCATTTGAGTCTGCTTGATCTAAGTTCTCTCTTTGCCTGTGGCCTCCCTGGACCCCCGCCCAGTCACGGCCTCGTAGAGGAGCCTGCTCTCCTGGAGCACGCAGCACCTCTCTGGCTCTTCACCATGTCCACCACCACAGGCATGGGGTGGAGAGGGATGTGGGGTTTGGGGGCGCTGCCTACAGGTGATCCTGGGGGGTTCCATGATTCCTGATGTCCATGTTATTCTTAAAAGCCTAGCCATCTGCAAGAGAAAGGCCAGTCAGCAGTCCCCAAAGTCATGGCATACACTTCCTGCTGAATAAATACCTCCTACTTTTTTTTTTTTAAAGAAAGTAAGGGAGAAGAGGAAGAAGAGGAAGGGAGGGAAGAAGGGAGTGGAGGAAGCACTTTTATTTATTTTGTTTGTCTTCCAAGCCCAGCCTCCAACCTGGGTCCTTGGACTTCACATGGTCCACACCCTAGCTGTGACTTAGCACCTGAGCCACCAGAGCATGCCGACACCCCCCCCCACTTTTACTGAGGGTCCCAGAAGAGAAGCCTTGGTCATAATTTGGCCCAGTTTCCTATAATGGGTGAATATGAAAGATCGTATAGGGAGTTAGTGATTGATCTGGATTCCAGGGTGCCTGATTCCCAGATCTCAGCTCTTCAATGTGAGAGAGTTCAGTAATTCATATGAATCACTCAGGTACCCCATTAAAGAAAGATTCGATCAGTCTGTCTAGGATGGCACTGAGAGTCCAACTAACTCCCAGAATGCCAAGGCTGATGGTGCCTGGAACACATTTTGAGAGGCAAGGGTCTTGAGCAATTTTTTTCTCTAAGTGTGTGCTGCCCAGAGCAGCACATCAAGGTCACTGTGAATGTTAGTAATGCAAATTCTCAGGTGATACCCTAAAATGACCAGAAATGAACCCAGCAATCTGTTTTAACAAACTTCTAGATTTTTGGTTTTTGTTTTAAAGAGAGGAAGGTAAGCAGGTAAGAATGAAAGCAGGCAGGCAGGAAGGAAGAGAGAGGAGGGAGTACTATTTATAATTAACTTATTTGGCTTCTTTTTTTTTTTTTTTTAACCAGGCCCTGGATCTTGAACTCAGGTGCCTAGGCTTTAAATGGTTCATATGCCATCCTCTCTGCCTGAGCCACCAGGGTATGCCAAGATGATTCTAATACATGCTGAAGTTTGATTGCTCTAGAGTCTAAATAATTATTCCAATTAAATAATTATTCTAATTATTATCTAATTATTATATTAATTAATCTCCGCCACACTTCTTTTCAAAATGCAAATCTAAACTTCCAGTCAAGATGGCGACCTGGTAAGAGTGAGACTCACACCCTCCCCACAGAGCAACTAGGAATTCACTTATTTTCCAGAAACAGACACTGAGGAAAAGCAGGCAGAGACTGTGGAGACACAGCAGCAATCACGACAACAATGTGTAGGTGAAAATGTCTGACTTCGGAGCTACACCGCAGACTCAGACTCAGGAATCTAGCCATGGGGTGGGGTAGCGGGGCACTGGGGGTGGAACTGCAGGAAGAATCGGCTCTCCCAGGAATCCTGAAAGTAGCAGAGAGTCTGTGCAGTGGGACTGGGACACAGAGCCAGGGGAGAGAGTCTAGGTACAGGGAGGAAAGAGCACCGGTGCCCAGGTGGTTTGATGGGAGGCCTGGAGAGATAATCACATCAGGCAGCGCCACAACCGGAAGGCAGCTAGGGGAATCACCCACACATACCTCCTTCCACCATATTGGCCCAGAGCCACAAACTACCCCCAGCGCCCCCACTGGAAATCTTGCTCACAGGCTTAAAGGCAAGAGTCTTCCAGAGGGACAGTCAACCATACCCACTAATGCCACCTTGTGGGTGGAGGTAAAACTGCAGCCTGGTTGCCAATTGTGGGCCAACAGCAATGTGGTCATTATGGTTGGGAGCTGGGACACTGTGAGAAGGCTCTGCATCCAACACAAACTCCAGTCTCATAGACTGAGCTTTCAAGCAGCAACAGAGGGCCCACATAAAACTTCAACAAATTCAAGCAGTGGCGACACAACAAAACTCAAGAAACTCAGTGTCTAAATCAAGATATAGGCTTATTTGGTACAAGTCAATACCCTACACAAGGCCATCAATGCAGGGAAACCTAATCCACAGAAACATCAACAGAATGTCAAACAGAACAAAGACACAGAGAAATACACGTGAAATGAGGGGTCTGATAAAAAAATTAAAAAAAAAAAAAAAAAACCCAGGCAAAATCTGAATACAACTGATTACTGAAAACTAAAACTACCTGAGGATGAATTTGGGGCAACAGTGATAAATATACTCATCGAAATCAAGAACACAACAGAGGAATAAAAACAGAACAACAAAACAAGAAAGAAGAAACAAAGCTTAAAACAGATGTCAAAGAAATAAAGAACAAAATAGCTGAATTCAATAGAGGAACTCAAGAATAGGACAGATGAAGCCTCCCCTAGAATCAATGAACTAGAATATAGGGCAGAGGAATTCATTTAAGCAAACTAGCAAAGAGATAAAAGAATGCAAAGACATGAAGATAGCATTTGAGACCTACAGGGTAACATCAAAAGAAAGAACATTTGCATCAGAGGGTTCCAGAAGGAGAAGCAAGAGAAAAGGAGGCAGAAATTGTATTTGATGAAATAATAACTGAGAATTTCTCTAACCTGAAGAATGAAGCAAGCCTACAGATACAGGGAGCTCAAAGAGTTCCTAAGGAAAGAAACTCAAACAGACCTATATCTAGACACACTGTTAACCAAATGTCAAAAAACTCAACGTGAAGAAAAAATCGTAAAAGCAGCCAGAGAAAAATAAGTCACAAACAAAGAAGTTCCCATAAGATTGTCAGTGGATTAGTCAAGTGAAACTCTACAGGCCTGAAGAGAATGGCATGATATTTTCAAAAGGCTGAAAGAAAAGGATTTCAAACTAGGATACTATACTCTATGAGATTATCATTCAGAACTGAAGGAATGATAAAAAGCTTTTCCAATAACAAGTGTTAAAGAAATTTATCACCACAAACCAGCTCTGCAAAAAATATTAAAGGATGCTCTATAAAGTATAAAGAAGTCCTGCATAAGAACAGGAAGACAGCAAAAATAAAAGTAGGGAGGAGGAAAAGAATTAAAATGTGGGTGGTTAGAATGAGTATAAGATTAATATTCTTTCAAATAAAAATAGGAAATAAACATAGAATTGTTAATGGTAACTTCATGGTAACCTCAAAATACATCTCTAGGGAAAAAGCAAAGAAGAAAAAAAAAAAGGGAAGTCAATCAAAACATAACTACACCCAACCTACCTAAGAAGAAAAAGAGAAAAACAAAGGCACTGTTTGGAACAACACACAGAAAACAAATTACAAAAGAACATTAAACAGCTACATGTCAATAATCACAACTTTCAAAAGATAAACAAAAACTCAATGTCACTTGTTGGAAGACAATGTGACAGTCAAATAACAACCACAAAAAAGCAGGAGCGGTCATACTTATATTGGATAAAACAGACTTTCAACTAAAAAGTTTAACAAAAGAAAGAGACAGACAGTATATAATGATTAAGGGGTCAATCTGGCAAGAAGACATAATGCTTATTAACATATATGTACCAAATGAAGGAGAATCAAAATATATTAAGAAAGTACATTTAGAAATGATAAAGAACTTCAACAGCAACACAATAATAGAAGGATACTCCAACACTTCACTTACAACAATGGACAGATCAACCAGGCAGAAAATTAACACAGATGACCGTTTGGAACAGTTAAGTGGAATAGACATATACCGAACACTTCAATGATTATGGATTTCATTTTCTCCTTAAGTGTGAATGGAATGTTCTCAAGCATAGATCATATGTTGGGACATAAAACACTTCTCAACGAATTTAAAAGACTGAAATCATACCAAGCACCCTTACCACAGTGGCTTGAAAATAGAAATCAACCACAAAAAGAAAGCTGGAAGACCCCAAATTAATTGGAGACTAAACAATATGTATCTGAATGACTTTTTGGTAAAAGAGGAAATCAAAGAGGAACTTAAAAATACTTAGCGACAAATGAGAATGAAGACATGTGCTACCAGAATCAATGGGATTCAGCAAAAGCCATACTAAGAGGGAAGTTCATTGCAATCCAGGCCCACCTCAAAAAACAAGAAAAATTGTAAACAATCTGACACTACATTTAAATCAATTAGAGAAAGAACAATTAATGCCAAAAATAAGCAGAACACAGGAAATAATCAAAATTCGAGCAGAAATAAAAACAAAAAGACATGCAAAGTATCAATGAAACCAACGGATGACTCTTTGAAAAAATAAACAAAATTGACAAGTCATTGGCTAGACTAACCAAGAAAAAAAAGAGAGAAAACTCTCATCAGAAATGAAAGGGCAGAAGTTACAACAGATACCACAGAAATACAAAATATCATAAAGGATTAATATGAATAGTTCTATGCCAACAAAGTGGACAACCTTGAGGACATGGACAGATTTTTAGAAAAATACAGTCTGCCAGGACTAAACCTGGAAGAATTGGAACACCTGAACAGAACAATCACAAGCAAAGAAATTTAAGAGGTAATCAAAAGCCTCCCTAAAAATAAAAGCTCAGGACCAGGTGCCTTTTCTTATGAGTTTTCCCAAACCTTCAGAGAAGAATGAATACCTATTCTTCCCAAAGTCTTCTAAAATTTTGAAGAACAGGGATCACTCCCAAATACATATTATGAGGCCAATAGCACACATATGAAAAGCCAACAGAGATGTCACCAAGAAAGAAAATTACAGACCAATATCTCTAATGACTATAGATGAAAAAATTCTCAACAAAATATGGCAAACCAAATCCAATAATGCAGCAAAAAGATCATCCACACAACCAAGTGGGATTTATCCCAGGGATGCAAGGATGGCTCCACATATATATATATCTATTAATGCAATATGCCATCATCAACAAGAGCAAGAAGAAAAAAACACATGATCATGTCAACAGATGCAAAGAATGTTTTTGACAACACCCATTTATGACAAAAACCCTGCATAAAATGGGATTAAAAGTTACATACCTCAACATAATAAAGGCCATATACGAAAAATCCACAGCCTTCATCATAGTCAATAGCCAAAAACTGTAATTTCCCTCTAAAGTCAGGAACAAAGCTGTCCACTCTCACCATTGCTATTTAATATCATCTGGAGATCTTAGCCAGAGCAATTAGGCAAGAAAAAGAAATAAAAGGCATCCAAATAGGAAAGTAGGTAGTAAAACTATCATTATTTGTAGATGACATGATTATATATATTGAAAACTCTAAAAACTCCTTCAAAAAACTACTAGAACTAATCAACAAATACAGTATAGTGGCAAACTATAAATCAGTGCACAAAAATCTGTTGCATTTTTATATGCAAATGATATGCTAGAATGAAATGCTAAATGAAATCAAGAAAATCACAATGTTTAAAATAGAAGTGAAAAAGAATCAAATATCAAACAAAGGATGTGAAAGCCCTATACAATGAAAATTACAAGTCCTTCTTAAAGAAACAGAGGACACAAAGAAATGGAAAGATATCCCCTGCTCATGGTTGGGAAGAATCAACATCATTTAATGGTCATCTTACCTAAAGAAATATACAAACATAATGCAATCCCCATTAAAATCCATGAGTGTGCTAAAAGTCAACTTTATCAATGTTTTCTTTTGTCTTTCAGTCTCCTCTGTTCTTCAGTCTTGGGTGCAATACCAGGGAGCAGAGACTAACAGGACAGCTTTTACAGTGTAAACTGGGCCACTGATAGTGAACAGTTAAAAGAAGAAAGTCATTTCTGTGAATTGGCCAGGAAGCAAATTGGCCTTCAAGGAACACATCTGTTGCAGTGCTTGGTACATAATAGATGCACAGTAAGCATTTGTCATTATTCTCATTGCTCTTATTACCAGTGGTCACTTAGTGGACATTTATTGAATAAATGGAAGTCATTTGTGCATTCTGGTTTAAAGACACAAGCAAAAACCTTTGCCTTCATTATACATGAAACACTCCTCTCATTTCCCTTCTCAAGCTACAAAAATCCTACCCATCTTCAAGGCCCAGTTCCAAACCCATCCCTGTAAGAAACAATCTAAGTCCTGCAGGCAAAGTTCAGACGTTCATAAACCCCCACAGCCCCCACCTCATGGAACTGTAAGGATTTATTAATTATATCTGTTCTGTGGAACTACAAATTTATTGAGCAAAAGAGAAAGCTTTTACCCGCATCCCTGCTTCTCACCGAGGGCTGGCGTATAGGAAGGGCTCATGAATATTTGCTGAGGTGCATTGAAAAACCAATATGAAGAAGCCTTAATTCTGGGTCTGACTTGGTCACTCACTGACTGTTTTCTTTGCCTTTCAGTTTTCTCCATTTCTTTTCTAAAATAAGAAGGCTGGATTGGGTAAGTGTTTTCCCAAAAAAGGTGTTCTTTCCTTATTTTTTTAAACATCTTTTAGGTTTTTGTTTGTTTGTTTATAGGGAGGGAGGGAGGAAGGAACAGATTTAGTTTTTTCTTTTGGTCCCTACCCCCAGACGGAGGTCATGACTGGGTCCTTAGGGTTCACATGGTCCGCACCCCAGCCGTCTCAGCTACCTGAGCCACAGGCCATTCCTCAAAGGGTGTTCTTTAGAACCAATTTGTTGATGACAGACATTTCTTCAGGTGGAGAGTATGGAATTGTGTGTGTGTGTGTTAAGAAAATGTGTTCCAGACTGAAGGCCAACAGGCTTCAGAGCCAGGAAGAGCTGATGCTTTAGTCAAGTCTGAAGGCAGGAAAACAGCTGATATTCTAGTTCTTCTAAAAGTCTCTCTTAGAGAAAGAAAATCTCTCTCATTCAGGGGGAGGTTTTGTTTTGTTTTAATCTAGTGAGGTCTTCAACTGATTGGCTGAGGTCCACTTAACTTCTGGAGGGCAATGTGTTTTCCTCAAAGCCATTGATTTAAACGTGAATCTCATCCAAAGTACCCTCACAGATATTCTCAGAATAATGTTTGGCCAAGTAATGGATACCCCATGTGATTCAACCAAGCTGACATATCACATCAATAATGACACTTGCTAATCTCCTTCTCTCCTCACTCAAGAGTCAACAACCATTAATCTGGTGCATGTTGTAAGCTGACAACAATGCATCTAATTTAAACGTAATCACAATAAGTTAGGTAATGCCATAGTGACAAAAATATACCAAAATCTTCATGTTTACAACTATAGGGCTTTATTTCTCATCACACAAACACAACTCTTTTTCATTTTGTTTTCACTCTGGGACATATGGCTATAGTCCAGCTTCTGTCTGAGACATTTCTGGTCTATGGTGGGAGAAAAAGAAAAAGACCAAACATATTGGCTCTTAAAATTTCTGCCCATAAGTGACACATATTACTTCTGCTTATATTTCTTTGGCTAGAGAATATCATATGCCCAAGCCTGATATTAAATGGGGTCAGGAAATAAAAAACTCTTTCTCAGGAAGTGACTCTATAAGAAGGGGGCTAAAATATTTTGTGAAATATACCTATCTGCATAAACATGTTAAATTTATTTTAAAATAAAATCATGTGCTCACATTAGTACTTTATATAGTATAGTAACATATTTCTTTCATTTCAAGATATTTCATGGAGATGCTTCTGTCAACATTTACATTTATCTCTATTTTAATTGGTTACATAGATTTTAATGGCATGAATGTTTCACATTTTATTTAGACATTCTCCTATTGTAGGAATTTAGGGTTTAGAGATTATGAATAATGTTTCAATAAAATATGCATGACACAACCTCTACTCTTTTTTTCAACAGATTCCAAGAAGTAAAATCATTTAGTCACACAAGAATTACTTTTTTGATTTTAGTAGATCCTACTAAATCACACACAACAGTCATACTACTTTACATTACATATGTTACATCTATGTAATGAATATTATGTATATATACACAATTTATTTGTAGTTATTTAATTCTATTGAAATACAGTATTTTTAAAATTTAGAATTCTTATTATAATTCAGATGCTAAGTCTTTCCAATTGACCACAGGGCCCGGTGTGAGGCCAGTACCAGATGCCACACTGTGTGAGCTATGAATTTGGCTTTTTCTGTCGAGGCAGCCAGAACTTATTCATTCATGGGTTGGCCTTCAGTGAGCAACTATTGTGTGCTTAACCCTGGGCTAGCAATGGGGACCCAGGGACCAGAATCACTGCCGATCCTTGCCTTCACACCGGCTGGCAAAGATGGGCAAACAAAAACATTGCGGTGGCAGGGCCAAGTCCAGGAACTTTGGTGGCAAAGAAGTCCTCGGAGGCAAAGGTAGGCTTTTCCTAGGAGGAAATAGTACCCAGACTTGGCGTGCTGGGTAGGCATTAATCAGCAAAGACAGGTGGCAGGGAAAAGCGTTTCCCACCAGGTCCCCTCAGTGCGACTCCACCGCTAACGTCGTATGGAGCCCCTGCTGCACTGGAGGTGGCGGTCAGACGCCGCGGGGCACCCAAGGGTCGGGGCACCGATTCCTCCGCCGGACCACTCCAAACTACTCTGCCTCTCACCGCGGGAAATTGGACAGACTGTCGCGGGAGAGAAGGAACAATTAACCACACTTAGCCAGGTGCCGAAAAGAAAGGACACCATCCTGTCCTCCATTACAAGGATCAGATTACAGAAAGTAATTGACTTACTAGCTAAATTTTATGACCGAAACAGCATGGAAGAGGGGGGGATCGATGACTCTTCACAATCGCCCTACGTTACACTATTTTATATTTCAGTAAGAAAAGAGGTATAGACAAAGAAATACCACACTCGAGAATTCTCTGCGTTCCCTCGAACTCCGCGGGAGACCTTTTCAGCTCTCCCACCTCTCCCCAAGGTCGCACCTGTCTCTTTAAGAACCCGAACCCCACCCTCGGGAGAGGCGGAGGAGGAAGCGGGTTCTAGAAGCCGCTATCCGCCAGATCTCTGGCACCCGGGTCTCCAGAAGCTGCTGTCTCTTTAAGGAGGCGGGGATCTCTTCGGAGGAGGCGGAGCAGTTCCGCCCCCCGGATCTCCGGCTTCCGGCAACTCAGCGGGACCGGAACCTGCGCGGGACAGCTGAAGCCCGGGCCCTGGATAGTCCGTGGATTGTCAGGACTTCTATCTCCCAGCAGGGTGAGGCAGCCGAATCCGCGGGGCGGTTGTGGCACTGAGAGCCCGAAGTCTCCAGCCTGCGGGGACCCTGCGGCCCAGTTCTTTCCCTTACAATACGGTTTCTGCTTCGTGGGCAGCCCCCAGAACAGCTTGGGCTCAGGGTGCCCCAGGCTTCGGGGTCGCTATCGTTCAAGAGTCTACTAATTGCTTGACTGTACACTAAGCTCCTTACACATACTGTCCCATTTAATAGCCTCCAATATGGTCGGAGTAGGTACCATTATGAACCCATTTTACAGATGAGAAAACTGAGTCCCAGAGGAGCCCACAGTCACAGCGAGAAGCAACAGAATCGCGAATCAAACCCAGGTCTGTCTGACTCCAGAGCCTGTGCCCTTAACCACTGGCTAGGCTGAACTGCCTTTGCCCTTCACTGTCCTCATAACCATCTCTCAAACCCCAAACTCCCCTTCCTCTTCTTTTCATCTCCAGGCTGCCCGTGATCCTTAAACACTCACACTGTGAGTGCGCTCCAATGGGTCCTTTGGACACCACTCCATTCTCTGCTCCAGGGTTAGTTTTTCTGTAACAATTTTAATATTGGGTGCAAATGGTTATCTTTATAATTTATCAAATAAACCTATCAAGACCCACTAAGAAAGAGGCAAGGAAATACCATTTCTAATGCTGAAATGAGATTCATAGGTAGATATTTTATTTTGGTATCCTATTAAGTTTATTTATTTTTCTCTTTTAGATCTCTGCAAATTTCCTTCCTAATAATTGGGAGAGGATCCACTGACTGAATGGCAACTGTAGATGACTTGCAGTTTGAAGGTACATCAGTACAGTGCCCACCTTTATCAGTATTTCCGTCCACACTGCAGCATTCCATCCTATACTGGCACATATATTAAAGAAGATTATTTCAGACATGTTAATGAAAGAATGTTGGTCACCCAGGTTTTTTCTGTTGATCACCTCAATTGTTCTTTTCTGCTAAATGGCCCTTCAGATTGGTAATACCATAAATTAAGTGCAGTGGTTACCAGAAATGTGTAGAGTTCCTTCTTTAGTTCAACAAACATTTAACACCATTATTGTGCTGAGAACTGTATTAAATACAGGAAATAAAAAGATAAAAGGATCAATTTTTACACTGCTGGAGTAGAAAAAAATATATAGTTAATTATTATGATCGGTATTCCTTATTGAATCCATAAATTTCTGCTGAGTATGACTGTGAACCAGGCTATTATAGTTCTAATTATCAGAGATAGAGAAGAATGGAGAACTCAGTTTCTTATCTTATGGAGCTTTCAGTGTAGTGACGGAGACATCTATTGGACATGATTTTTTAAAAATGTATCTTTATAAACTATCAAAGTTCTGGAGGAAAAGTTTGTAACTCAAACCCAAAGCTTGATCTAGGCTAGGGCTTGATGAATGCTGGTCTTGTAAATGCTTGCATAGCACTTACTATATGTCAGGCACTGTTCTAAATCCTTTACAAATATTAGCTCATTTAATCCAATGTCAACTTTATGAGAGAGTTATCCTCCCTCTTTTACCAATGAGGAAACTGAGGCATAGAAAAATTTAGTCATTTGCCTAAAGATCTCATAGTGAGCAAGTCGTAAAGCAGGATTTGAACTCAGACAGCCTGGCTTCAGAGCCTGTGTTGTCTCACTGTCATCTCAGGAAGGAGAAATTCACTTCATCAACAAGTTCTGTCAACCCCATCTTCAAAACATCCAGCATCTGAACACTTCTCATCACCTCGTTGCATTCCTGCCATGTTCAAAGTCACCATCTTCTCTTTCTGGATTATAGCCTTTCTACTTTCTTCCTGCTTTCTCCCTTGTTCATCCCCACAATCTGTATTTCGCGTTTGCAGTAGTCCCTTAAAACTAAGGCAGATCATGTCAGTTCTTCGAAACTTTCCAGTGACTCCCATCTCATGAGGAGGGAAAGCCAGAGCATTTTCTGTGGTTTGGAAGACCTGCATGATCCAGCCCTCCACTGCCTTGGTTTTATTTACTGCTCTTCTGCCCTTTCTCTTTCTGCTCTACCTACATAAGCCTGGTCTCTAGACACAAATGCACTCATAGTTTAGGGCTTCTGTGCCATCTTTCTGTCTGGGACATTCTTACTCTAGATAGTCACCTGGCTTGCTTCCTTGCTCTGTCCAAGTCTCACTTCAGTAGAGAGACCTTTCTTGGTCATGTTATGTTAGTTCAGTACGAGATAGTTCCAAGTGTAGAGAACAGCATCTGAAAGTACCTGAGGAGGAAGGAAGTTCCTCTGATTATTTTTCAAGTGACTGAAATGAAATGTACCAGAGCCCAGAGCAAGGAGGCAAGAACAAGGTGAGGTTTGAGAGGAGGCTGAAGTCAAATCAGGCAGGACTTTATAAACCACGTTAAAGACTTTGTTCTTTAGGAAAGGACATAGGATGCCATGAAGATCTTGGAAGATAGCTTATCCCAGGAAAAATGGTAGTGTTAATATGAAAAAGTGGAGTTCAGGACCCTTCAGAGGAAAGACATTGTGTCAGGAAAGGAACAGAGGCAAAACATAGCACAGGATATTCCAGGATGTAGAAACAGGGAATGTTGATGGTGGAAATATAAACACAGCAAGTTTGCCTTCAAGAGCTAACAGGCGCTAACATAGAGCAGAATGTTTGACTAGCCATCATGTGAGAGGTACACACACCCTGCATCTAATTAAATATGTAATTTGACGCTCCCTGTTGGAGCAGTGATTAGGTCAATCACTTCCAAAGGAGCACAGGGCCACATACCCCTGGGTTCGAGTCCCAGGTCTGGAAGGAAATGATGTTGAGAACAACTCAGTAAGAATAAAATACTTCTTCCTCCTCTCCCTGCCTGCCTGCCTATTTGCCCTCATTCCTCCCTACACCTTTCTTTAACACAAGCAAACAACAAAAAATGCAGCTGCTGTGCCTCAACATGGGATATATTTTTCATCTTCTTTGTCTTGCTCACTCCATTCTCTTTACATGAGACTCCATCCCACCACTCTGGCCATCCTTCTCCTGTGGTATCTTCTCTTAGAAGCCTTTCCTAATCCTATCAGCTAGATAGATTTTCCTCCTCTTTGGAACTTTTTTGACCTTTACAACTCTAAAGTGATCCTGTTTGTTCCTCCTTTTGCCATACCCTTTCCCCCTGGTAAACTGCTGCATTTGAAAGATGAGACTTAAGTATCTTCCTTAGTCCGATTCTCTCAGCAAAACTGTAACCATATTTTTAAATAGCAGTGCCCTGTTCAACCAATAGATAGTGGCTGTAATCATAGCTATAACAATGCTTATTATTGAGCCCCAATAGTGTGGCTCAGAGGTTAAATGGCTAAGGGGCGGGTCCTGTAAAGTCCAAGGACCAGGTTCATGGTCTGGGACTGGGAATAAAAGCAAAAACAGCATTATTATTATTTCGTACCCTCAAAATTTCTCAGTAAGGTAGGTATTATCTGTGTTTTATAGTTGAAGAGAGAAACTCAGCTCAAGAGTATCAAGGTTATGGAAAAAGGACATCTTGCTCCAGAACCTCATGCTCCTTTAACTGTTGACATATTAGACACTGAGCCTTGAATAATTGTTACTTATCAGCCACCTAATTAATTTTAGTCACTGTAGTTGTCTCCAAATGTCTTCCTATAACTGAAAGACAGTAAATGATGACTCAGTTGTCCAGGAGCCCCATCCTATTGCGAGTTGTAGGACTTGTGCCTTGCTGGTATCCTTCCAGGTTTGGAGCTGTCCTGAATTCTATTCAAGAGCGGCCAGATGAAGTTTGTTAGGCTGCCCGAGGATAGGAAGTCTCAGCTGTTGCTGGTGGGCATGAATAGGTGGAGGTTCTTTGGGGAGGTAGCAGTCTGACTGAAGAACCTTAAGAATTGTGTGCACCCTGTGACCTAGTGATCACACTAATAGATGGTCCTCCTTTAAGACCTTGACCCAGAAAGCTTTCACTAAACAGATAATCCTCACAGTAATAATGAAAAGTTGGAAACATCCAATAACAGTAGAATTCTGTAATTCACTGTCCTCCTGCCTCCCCACCCCCAGCTGATGGAATATTATGTGACCATATACATGATCATGATAAAGACTGGTATAATATGAAAAACATTTTTTTATATAATCCCCAGTAGACAGAGCAGGACACTGTTCTGTTTACAGAATGTTATACAGCCTGAGTCAGTACTTGGCACTTTATAGACCCATGCAGTAAATATTTGGTAAATGTTGCTGAATAAATGAATGATCATCACTAGCATAAATCTTACTATATAGAGAAAAGTAAATAAACCAAATGCTAATTGTCTTTGCCTTTTTTTTGGTGGGAGTAAGAGTGATTTTTATCCTATGATTTTGACTTTCATTTTTGTCCCTGTATTTTCTATAGTGACTATATAGGACTTACGAAAAAAATAAAAAACTTCTATTAAATTCTTTCGAGGTTGAATTAAAGAAGAGAGTTTTAGAATGGGTGTTTTCTAAGGGCTGGGCACACTGCTAAGAACTTTATTCAGGTTATAGTCCTAACATTCCCAGAATTCTTTAAAATAGATATTCTCCCCTTTGTATGGATAAGAACACGGAGACTAAGAGAGGTTGAGTCACTTACGCAGGCTCATGTAATTAGCAAGTCATTGAGCCAGTTCTAACTCCAAATTCTGTTGTCTTTGTAGTTTTCTAAGATAGTTTGATTTCTAGATGAGATTTTCTTCAGAGCCTTTGGCCATTTGTTTCAGATAGGGTCTTTAGCAAAGCAGAGGTTGTTACAGCTTGTCTACAGGTAAAAGTATTAGCATTTCCAGTGTAGGTAAGGTGTCTGATGCGCTTGTGCTTTTATTGATTTCAGAATTTGGTGATGCAGCCACTTCATTAGTAGCAAACCCAGATGCCACCACTATCAGCATTGAGGATCCCAGTGAAACCCCTAAACATCAGCCAGGAACCCCAAGAGGCTCA
The DNA here is from genome assembly GCA_004363575.1 of Solenodon paradoxus. NCBI lineage: Eukaryota > Metazoa > Chordata > Mammalia > Eulipotyphla > Solenodontidae > Solenodon > Solenodon paradoxus. The sequence continues at coordinate 147,726 of RJWH01001352.1, read as the reverse complement.
GGGAGAGAAGAGGATGATGAGTTACTGGGAAACGATGACTCTGACAAAACTGAGGTTAGAGCTTGTCTTTGAAATTGTTTTTTCCTTTTAATTAAAAAAAAACAACAACAGACTTGTTCATGCATTAATTCCCTGTCTCCTATGTGTCACCTGGAGAGCCACATAGTGGGAACACAAAGGTAAATCACATGTGACCTTTGCCTTTTGGGGGAAAAACAGACCATTATCCTTGCAAGCACTCTGATGGAGAGCAACACCATGGCTGGGGGAGCCAAGAAAAGCGGGTTAGGCAAGTACCAACTTAGACTGAGCCTCCAGGAGCAGGCAGGAGGTAGTCAAGGGAAAAAGAGGAGGGGGAGTGGTCTAGGCAAAAGGAACAGTTCTGGCAAAGTCACAGAGGCATGAACAAACATGGTGCACACAATAGGTCTCCCTTATTCATCTACACTGGTAGCCACATAGAGGTGAAGACAGGAGATGAGGCTGCACAGGCTGGAAGAACTCACCAATGAGTATGCATTATATTATGAAAGCTCTGGAGAACTTAAATATGACCAGATGTATTTAAAGAGACTTAAGCAATGGCAGCCACGTGGAGCATATGTTGGCGGGAACTGGACTGGAGACCAGAAGAGCAGGTGGGAGACTGTTGAAGTAGTTTTGGTGAGAAGTGATGGGGCCTGAGCTAGAGTAGGACACAGTGTTTAGGGAGAGACTCAGTAAGACTTGGTGGAGAAAGAGGTGAGGGAGAGAAGAGGGTGATTCTAGAGAGACTTGTAGGTTTCTGCATCTGGTTGGGAGTCAATACCAGGTTACTTTTTTATCACAAAGTTTATTTCCATGTACAACACTGATGTGTTCCAACAGTAGTATTTCTAGTAATATTTTATAAATGGAATTATGATTGTAAGGTATAAGAGGAGCACATAGTTTATAGCATTGGGTTCACGGGCTTATTCAAATAGTAGCGCTCTTGAGTGCCAGGTGCTCTTTGTGAAACTATAAAATATCAAAATTAGTACCAAAGTTTATACTAAAGTAGGCACCAGTATAGACTAGATATTGTGACAAGAGCTCAGACTTCAGAACCTACCTTTGAATCCTGATGTGGCCAGTAAGTAATAGGTGTAGTCTTGAGTAAGGTGCTTTAACCTCCCTGAGCTGGGTTTCCTCATAGAAGAAAATGGTTTATTGACTATGATAGCATGATAATATTATCATCACAATAGCTAATATTTATTCAATATTTAGTAGTTGCCAGACACCAATAAAATTTCCTTAGCTTGGATCATCTCACTTAATTCTCACAAATATCCTGATGCCAGAAATCATGTCTTTTCAGGAATAAGAAACCCGAGGCGTAGAATGTAAGTAACTTGCCTCGGGGCACACAACTGGTCGGTAACAGGCTGTGTATGTTAAGTGCTTAGTAAAATGATAGGTAACCTCAGGATCCTGGGATGATTATTAGTATAGCTAAGGGTATTAATTAGGGCGCTCCAGAGAAGTAGAACCAACAGGGCTATGTATATATAGAGGAAGAGATTTATTTTAAAGAATTGTTTTTTGTGATTTGGGATATTTGGTGAGTCAAAAACTGATGGAGGAGGCTGTCAGGTTGGGGTCTCAGGAGAGAGTTGGAGCTCAAGTCAAAGGCATTCTGCAGAATAACCAGGAAGAGCTGATGTTGCAAATGAAGTCTGGAGAAGCCCCCTTGCTCAGGGGTGTTGACCTTTTGTTCTATTCAGGCCTTCACCTGATTGGCTAAGTTTACTCACATCAGTGAGGGCAGTCTGCTTTATTCAAAAACCCCACCAGTATAAATGTAAAGCTCATCCCAAACCACCCTCACAGAAACATCCAGAATAATGTTTGACTGGCTGGGCACTATGGCCCAGACAAGTTGATAGGTAACATTTGCCAACATACTGAACAGGCACTGAAAGTTAAAGGAGGCACATTGGGGTTCAGGCAGCTGAGGCAGCTGAGGTGCAGACCACGTTAAAGCCCAAGGCCCTGGCTTCATGACTAAAGACCAAACAACAACAAAATGTTTAAGAAGAATTGTATATGGGAAAGTTCTTAAACTTAAAGGCATTCTGCTCATTATCTTAATTTTGTCTTCGAATTGAGAAAAGATTAGCCGCATTCCATGATAGTGATGGAATATCTTCTCCGAGCTTATGGGAGGAACATGGCTCTCTGCTGTAGTCTTACAATATTGGGTTTGGGAAGAACCTTTAGTCTCCTTTGTTTCAACTTCCCTCCCAGGATATTTCTGTTGTCCATGGTATGTCGGTAAACACCACTTGAATACTTCGAGGAATGGGTGGCTCACTGCCATGTAAAATAGCTGCTGTCACCGTTGGACAGTGACATTATGAGGAAAAAGACCTTTCCTTATAATGAATGAAATATCTGCCCATAGCAACTGCACTAGCCCCGCAGAGCTCCTCAGGGACCACCTTTTGCTGTGTGAGTACTTATCTGAAGAAGGCAGTCAGGATTCCTGCATGGGGCCTGAATTCTGACATCAAAGACCTGTGCTGTTGAAACAGATAGTACCCTTGTGTGCCTGCTGAATTGGAATTTTTGGTTTTTGTCAGAGCAGTTTATTTTAAGTTTGGAATACCTTAGAGTGAATCAATGTATCAGATCTTTGAGGATTCAAGTGGCGGTAGTAAGAATCTGAAGGGATGGAGGGGGAAAGATATTTATACTGACTGCCATCTGTATGTGTATGTTTATGTGTGTATATAAATATATAAACCTATGTTATTATACATAATACATGTTATGTAAATATTTAATCTAGTCTTTCCTGTTATCCTGTGAGGTAGATCTACTAGCTAGACTTTTTCAACTAAGCGGATTTGCCAAAGCCCCCTAGTGGAGGGACCAGGCATTAAAACATTTTTCTTTGGCTTCAAAATTGATGCTTTATTTTCAGGCTGAGAGTTGGGTGTGGCCACTACAGAGTTTATTAATGAATGTAGAAGAGTTTGGTTTTTCATACCTCTGTCATGCATGGTTTCCATGTTTCCCCTTAGCTTCCCCTCTCTGGGTAGCTAGATTAAGGAAATTACTTTTTCTTTTACTTCCAACAGTTACTTGCTGGACAGAAGAAAAGCTCTCCCTTCTGGACGTTTGAATACTATCAAACATTCTTTGATGTAGACACACACCAGGTTTGTAAACCAATTTCAAATTTCCCTTTTTGCATGTAATGGAGACTTGTGTTTTTTTTTTTGCTAAACAATCAAATTATGTGAATGCCTTTGTTTCTTAGCTATGTTGTTTCCAAAATAAAGGATTATTAGTGTTTGAAAATACTACTATAAAAGCTCTGATAAATGAGTTTCAATTTTGCATTAGTTGGGTTTATTAAATTAAAAAAATCTTTAGTAGACTTGCTGCTCTGTTTTCTAGGTCTTTGACAGAATAAAAGGATCTCTTTTGCCAATACCAGGAAAAAACTTTGTGAGGTTATATATCCGCAGCAATCCAGATCTCTATGGTATGTGTAATGCTGTTTTGATTCTTTTTTTTAAAAAAAAAATTATTGCAGTATTTATTGTTTTTACACATTAAAATAAACTCCTAGGTGTGGGTTTCCCATATATGCAGTTTCCTTACTCCTAAGATATATGGCAACACAGCCTGCGTTCTTCACCATTGTCCAATGGGTTCTGTCACCACCTGTCCCCCTCATTCCTCCTGTCCCTTTGTCTATTGGTAACCTCAGTTCTATTGGAAGTGTATAAGAGTTGGTTTTGTTTCATGTGTTCCTTCTTTATTTCTTTTCATGTTCACATTCCACCTATGAGTGAGATCATATGGTTTCTATCTTTCTTCTTTTGGCTTACTTCACTTAGCATAATTCCCTCTAGATCCATCCATATAGATTCAAGTGACGGGATTTAATCTCTTCTAAGGGCTGTATAATATTCCATTGTGTATATATGTGCTACATCTTCATCATCCATTCATCTGACATTAGGCACTTAGGTAGTTTACAGTTCTTAGCTATTGTAAATAGGGCCGCAATAAATATGGAGATGCATATGCCTCTGCAGATTAGAAATTTTGTGTCTTTTGGGTAAGTGCCCATAAGTGGGATGGTACGATCATATGAAATTTCCATATTCAACTTTTTGAGGAATCGCCATAGTGTTTTCCATAGGGGTTACACCAATTTGTATTGCCACCAACAGTGTAAAAATGTTCCCTTTTTTCATACCCTTGCAAATATTCCTTGTTTCCAGACTTTTGGATAATAGCCAATCTCTTAGGTGTAAGTTGATATCTTCTTCTTGTTTCGTTTTACATTTCCCGGTAGCCAGAGAGTTGGAACATCTTTTCTTGTGCCTGTTGACCATCTGTATATCCTCTTCAGAAAAATGTCTCTCCAATTCCTCTTCCCATTTTTTGATTGGATTGCCTGTTTTTCTGTTATTGAGTTTTATGAGTTCTTTGTATAGTTCAGATATTAAGCCCTTGTCAGAAATATGGAATGCAAAAAAAAAAGGTTGTCTTTTTGTTTTGGTGATGCTTTATTTCACTGTGAAGATTTTTATTTTGATGTAGTCCCAGTTGGTTCTTTTTCTTTTTGTTTTCTTGATGCTGGAATTGAGTCCCCAAAGACCTTCCTAAGGCTGATGTCATGAAATGTCTTCCCTTTGTTGTCTTCCAAGAATTTTATGGTTTCTGATCTTGTGGCCAGGTCTCTAGTCCATTTTGAGTTAATTTTTGTAAATGGTGTTAGAGAGTGGTCATTCTTTTGCATGTGGCTGTCCAGTTATTCCAACACCATTTATTATTATTCTCTTCTCCATTATGTGCTTTTGGCTCCTTTGTCATAGATAAACTGATTATGTGTGAGTCAGTTCTATTGCAGATTCAGTTCTGTTGCACTGGTCTGTGCCTCTGGTATTATTCTGGTGCCATACTGTTTTGATCACTATTGCTTTGTAGTATAGCTCAGTTCTTGGGATTGTAATCTCTCCAGATTCATTCCTTTTTCTCCTAATTGCTTTGGCTATTCGGGGTATTGTGTTGTTCCATACAAATTTTAAGATTTTTTACTCTATTTCTTGGAAATAAGCTCATGGATTTTAATGGAGATTGCATTAAGTTTGTGTATTTCTTTAGGTAAGATGACCATTAAATGATGTTGATTCTTCCCAACCATGAGCATGGGATGTCTTTCCATCTCTTTGTGGCCTCTGTTTCTTTAAGAAGGATTTGTGATTTTCGTTGTATAGGTCTTTCACGTCCTTTTTTAAGTATATTCCAAGATATTTGATTCTTTTTTACTTCTATTTTAAACTGTGATTTTCTTGATTTAATTTATTTCTAACGTGTTTTTTGCATATAAAAATGCAACATTTTTGTGCACTGATTTTGTAGTTTGCCACTATACTGTATATGTTGATTAGTTCTAGTAGTTTTTGAAGAAGTTTTTAGAGTTTTCAATATATATGGTCATGTCATCTACAAATAATGATAGTTTAACTACCTACTCTCCAATTTGGATGCCTTTTATTCCTTTTTCTTGCCTAATTGCTCTGGCTAAGACCTCCAGACGATGTTAAATAGCAATGGTGAGAGTGGACAGCTTTGTTCCTGACTTTAGAGGGAAATTACAGTTTTTGGCCATTGGCTATGATGAAGGCTGTGGATTTTTCGTATATGGCCTTTATTATGTTGAGGTATGTAACTTATTCCCATTTTATGCAGGGTTTTTGTCATAAATGGGTGTTGTCAAAAACATTCTTTGCATCTGTTGACATGATCATGTGTTTTTTTCTTCTTGCTCTTGTTGATGATAGCATATTGCATTAATAGATATATATATGTGGAGCCATCCTTGCATCTCTGGGATAAATCCCACTTGGTCGTGTGGATGATCTTTTTGCTGCATTATTGGATATGGTTTGCCATATTTTGTTGAGAATTTTTTCATCTATAGTCATTAGAGATATTGGTCTGTAATTTTCTTTCTTGGTGACATCTCTGTTGGCTTTTCATATGTGTGCTATTGGCCTCATAATATGTATTTGGGAGTGATCCCTGTTCTTCAAAATTTTAGAAGACTTTGGGAAGAATAGGTATTCATTCTTCTCTGAAGGTTTGGGAAAACTCAAAAGAAAAGGAACCTGATCCTGAGCTTTTATTCTTAGGGAGGCTTTTGATTACCTCTTAAATTTCTTTGCTTGTGATTGTTCTGTTCAGGTGTTCCAATTCTTCCAGGTTTAGTCTTGGCAAACTATATTTTTCTAAAAATCTGTCTATATCTTCAAGATTGTCCACTTCGTTGGCATAGAACTATTTATAGTAATCCTTTAAGATATTTTGTATTTCTGTGGTATCTGTTGTAACTTCTGCCCTTCATTTCTGATTCTAGTTTTGAGAGTTTTCTCTCTTTTTTCTTTGTTATTCTAGCCAATAGTTTGTCTATTTTATTTTTTCAAAGAATCATCTTGGTTTCATCATCAACATTGATACTTTGCATGTCTATTTTTTTTATTTCTGCTTGAATTTTGGTTATTTGTTTTCTGCTTATTTTTGGCTTTAATTGTTCTTCTTTCTCTAGTTGATTTAAATATAGTGTTAGCTGTTTGTTTGCAATTTTTCTTGTTTCTTGGGGTGGGCCTGGGTTGCAATGAACTTCCCTCTTAGTACAGTTTTTGTTGCATCCCATTGATTCTGGTAGCACATGTCTTCATTCTCATTTGTCTCTAAGTATTTTTTAAGTTTCTCTTTGATTTCTTTTTTTACCCAGAAGTCTTTCAGATGCATATTGTTTAGTCTCCAATTAATTTGGAGTCTTCCAGCTTTCTTTTTCTGGTTGATTTCTAGTTTTAAGTCACCTAGATCAGAGAAGGTGCTTGGTATGATTTCAGTCTTTTAAATTTATTGAGAAGTGTTTTATGTCCCAGCGTATGATCTATGCTTGAGAACATTCCATGCACACTTAAGGATAAAATAAAATCCATAATCATTGAAGTGTTCAGTATATGTCTATTAGACCTAACTGTTCCAAATGGTCATTTAAAGCTGTTGTTTCTGTGTTAATTTTCTGCCTGGTTGTTCTGTCCATTGTAAGTGAGGTGTTGAAGATGCCTACTACTATTGTGTTGCTGTGGATATGTCTTCATCAGTTCTAATTGTACTTGCTTAATGTATTTTGATTTGCCTTCATTCAGTGCATATGTATTAATAATCATTATATTTTCTTGCTGGATTGCTCCTTTGATCATTCTTTAGTGTCCATCTCTTGTCTATTTTTTTGCTTTTTATTTGGAAATCTATTTTATCTGACATAATAGCTGTTCCTGCTTTTTTATGGTTGACATTCCACTGTAGGATTGTCTTACAATCATTGACCTTGAACCTTTGTTTATCTTTTGAAGAAGAGGGGTTTCCTGAATGCAGCAGAAGGTTGAGTTATGCTTTTTAATCCTTTCAGCCACTCTGTGTTGTTTGACTGGTGAGTTTGGTCCACTAACATGGTTATTATTGAAATAACGTGAGTGATTATTGAAATGTAACTATTAATTGTCATTTTGTAATGTGACGTGTGTGTGTTATTCCAGTCATTTCCTTTGTTCTTCTCTTTCTCTTCTTAGGTGGTATATTTTTGTTTTGATTGGCTTCCATTTTTGTTTCCTTCTTTGTTTTTTCCCTGGAGTTGTATTTCGAGATTACCCTGAAGTTAGCATTAACAATTCTATGTTTATTTCCTATTTTTATTTGAAAGCAAATTAGTCTTATACTCATTCAAACCACTCACATTTTTATTCTCTTTTCCTCTTCACTTTTTATATTTGCTGACTTTTTTAAAAATTTATTTTTAAAGGAAAAGTGCAAGCAGGAATGAAGGCAATAGGGAGGAAGAGAGAGGAGGAAGCATTTTTGTTTTATTTTCATTTCCTTGTTTTATGCTGGTTGTCCTCCCACAACACCAACACCCCCACCGCCCCCACTGTCCCAGACTCAGCACTCGAACCCAGGGTTATGTGGCTTACATCCTTCAGAGGCAATTGACTTAACCACTGTTCCATCAGGGTGTACCTGTCTTACTGTTTTTGAGTGGAGTTTCTTTACACTTTATGAGCATCCTTTAATTTTTTTTGGAGACCTGGTTTTGTGATGGTTTTGAATTTCTTTAACTTTTGATATTTAAAAAGCTTTTTTATCATTCATTCTGTTCTGAATGATAATCTTGCAGGGTATAGTATCCTAGGTTGAAAATCCTTTTCTTTTAGCACTTTGAATTTATCATGTCATCATTCCCTTCTGGCCTGTAGAGTTTCAAATGAGAATTTTGACAATCTTATGAGGACTCCTTTGTATGTGACTCATTTTTCTCTGGTTGCTTTTAAGGTTTTTTCTTTATCTTGTATTTTTGACATTTTGATGACAGTGTTTCTAGCTGTATGTCTGTGTGGGTTTCTTTCATTAGGAACTCTTTGAGCTTCTTGTGTCTGGAGGCTTGCTTCATTCTTCAGGTTAGGGAAGTTCTCAGCTGTTATTTCTTCAAATGCAGTTTCTCTCTCTTCTCCTTCTAGGATCCCTATGATGCAAATGTTGTTCCTTTTGATGTTATCCCATAGGTCTCGAATGCTGTCTTCATTTATTTGCATTTTTTATCTTTGTGCTGGTGTGTTTGAGTGTATTCCTCTGCCCTGTCTTCTATCTTGCTGATTTTATTGGAGGCTTGATTCATCCTGTTCTCAAGTCCCTCTACTGAGTTTTTTAGTTCAGTTATCGTAGTTTTCATTTCTTTGATTTCTTGCTTAATTTTTTCTTTTTCATTCTTCTCTTTTACTTCCTCTGTTGTTTTCTTGATTTCTATGAGTATATTATCACTGTTGCCCCAGATTTATCCTCAGGTAGTTTGTATACATCTGCTGTATTCAGATTTTCTCCTGAGGATTAATTGAACCCATCATTTCACATATATTTCTGTTTGGCATCCTGTTTATGTTTCTGTAGATTAGGTTTTCCCTGTAGTGATGGCCTTGTGTAAGGTATTGATTTGCCCTGTTTAAGCCTGGATTTTTGTTTGAACAGTGAGATTTCTTGAGTTTTGTAGCATCTCCAATGGTTGAGTTTGTTCAAGTTCCTAGGTAAACCCTCTGTTGGGACCCAAGACTTCAGCCTATGGTGTTTCAGTTGGTGTGTGGCATCCCCAGCTTTCCGCCTGCGTCCCAGGTCTAAGTGGTAAGGACTACCTTGTTACGGGCCCACAATGAGCAATTGGGCTGCAGTTCTGCCCCCACCTACAGGGTGTTGCTGTAGGTAGCTTTTGAAGTTTCCTCCCTTTTGGGAGACTGTCTTCTTCTTTAAAGCCTGGGGTGGGATTTCTGGTGGCTGGGCCCTGTGGCTCCAGAGCAACCTGACGGGAGGTACTGCGCGTGGGATATTCCTTTAGCCTTTAGCTGCTTTCTGGTTGTGACAGCACCCCGTGTAATTTTCTTCAGGGGCTCCCACTCAGACCACTGTGGTGCTGGTCCTTCTTCTGCCCTGCTCCAAAAGGCCCTCTCTCTTGCCTCTGTGTCCTGGTCCTGCTGCTGGGCTCTCAGCTGCTTTTGGAGTTGCTCCATGGAGGCCCAGTTCTTCTCAAGGCTCCAATCCCTCCACCACTTTTTTCCTAGACTGGAAATCCCGAATCTGCAACGTGTCTCTGAATCCCATTGCCTTCACCTTCTCTGGTGGTGGTGATTGCTGCCACTGTCTCTGCAGCCTCCAGGCCAATCCTTCCATGGTGTGCGTCTCTGATAAATAGGTGATTTCTAGTTCTGTGGGGAAGAGAGCTGGCATGTCCTACCAGGTCTCCATCTTGACTCCTATCCCCCATTTTTACTTCTGAACACTGAACTATGTGCATGTATTACTTTTTTATTTAAAAATAAGGAAAAATAAAGCTTAAACACATACATACCTGAGGACATGCACATACACACACAACCATGATGAACTGGTGGATTAAATGAAGTCTTCCCTAAATTGTCTTGCTTGTACTGATCCTCCATTTAGACTTCAAAAGGATCTGTCTGATTTATTTTTTGCTAACATTAACATTTTTCTTCTACAAAAGGGAATTAACCTTTGCTTTTTATATCCTAATGATGAAGGTTTAACAAAATTTACATGATTTTTTTTTTGTGATGTTCCATAAAAGAATCTACAACAAATCAATGTCTTTATTTCCCTGATTGTGGAAGGTGTTTTGGCTTTTACATTCTAATCCCCCTCTTTTTTAAGGCAGCTAGTTACTGAGTTATGTGTTTGACCTTTTATAAATGAAAGTTCTCACTACATGAGTAATTATTACATGTAAAATTTATTTTGAATAGGGTAAGGGAGATAAGAAATTCATCTGTATGAGTGTAAAGACTAGTGCTTCATTTTCTTGTCTGTAAATTGTCTGTTTTCCTTTGCAGGTCCCTTTTGGATATGTGCTACATTGGTCTTTGCCATATCAATTAGTGGGAATCTGTCAAACTTCTTAATCCATCTGGGAAAGAAGACATACCATTATGTGCCCGAATTCCATAAAGGTTGGTGAATAGTTTGAGTCATTGGAATGCTGCCAGTTTGTAAACATCAGTTCTTTCTACCCACTGAAGGCTTGGCCCCTGTCTCTAGGGGCTATACTCACTGCTTTCTGAACTTAGAGCTACTATCTGAGAATTTAGCAACCATCTATACACATCTATGTAATTTTTTTATTGTGGTAAAATATAACAATGTAAAATTTACATTTTTAATAAGTTTCAAGTGTATAATCAGGGCATTAAGTACACTCACAATATTAAGATCCACATAATTTTTGGGGAAGTTGTAAGACAAAGCCTGATAGCAATTGGAATTTATCCAAAGACAAATGTGCAAAATAAGTTAAAAGTAGTGTGCATGAAAAGTCTCCATTGTAGTATCATTTGTATTATCCCAATGTTGTAAACCAAAGGGGCAGTGTCATTTAAGTAATGATGACTCAACTAGCTGGGTCTGCAGCCACTACTGATGACGTACTTAGAGCAGCATGGGAAACTGAGCTTCACAATTTAGGCCTGTGTGGTTAGCAACTTTGTTAGAGAACTCTGCAAATGATTAGGGCTCAGAAGGGAAAATGCAGGAATGAATGTGTCCTCCTGGTAGGCTCATAGATGTTTTAAAATTTCCTTTCTTTGGAGACGTGAAAATAGATGACAGCCATTCCAAAATGAGGAATTTTGGGGTTTCTAGGAGATTGACGTCTTTTACTTTCTCACTTCTCTCCTTTGTCTCTCCCTGCCAGCGTGTCTGCTTATATAAGAGCATGGGCTCTGTTCCATCTCTGCCACTCACTGGCTTTTACCTTGTTTGACCAGTTATTTCCTCTTTCTTGGCCTCAGATTCCTCATCATTGAAATAGGGACAATAACCACATTATAGGGCTCTTGTAAGAATAGTTGACATTTATAGAGGTTAGAATAGTGCCTTCTACAAAAGGAGTTCAATAAATAGTAATTATTTTTACTTATACATACATGTGTGTATATAGCGATATGTATTTACCTGTGTTTGTCCATGTATCCTACCTTCTTTTCCTCCCCTTTACCCTCCATAATTGTTTCCCATTCTTCCTTTTCCATCATGGAGTCAGACCTGGATTTAGTCCCAACTCCATTTACAAATGACCTTCATCTGAATTTTAATGTAGTAAATGTGATCTCAGAGATAACAAGTAGTTTCAGGTAGCTCAATGGTTAAGTAAAAAAAATAGGTAAATGAATATTTCTGTATAGGGTGTGTTTTAATTTTTATAACAGAAGAATGTATACAGAAGGAGTGATTTTCCCTGCCTGAGGGTCTGGAAGCTCAGGAGAGTTATCTGTTCTTATTTTCTTTGAATGGGCATCCCAGTCTAAGATAATGATGGGATATATGTATCAGTAACACAGTTACTGGCCCTGTCTTTCATTTTATGTAGAGGATGAGTTAGATATCCAGCATCCAATTGTACTTCCACTGCTTATGAATTATTTGACCTTGTTCAAACCACTTAGCTTTTCTGATTCTGTTTCCTCATCTCTAAAATGAAGATATACATTATATGAAATAATGTATTTACATGTTAGCTAATAATATAATTCTAATTCTTGAGTATTTGTCATTTATTAATCAACAGTCTAAGTGTTTTTACTCATTTAATTTTCCTAATAGTCTTAAAATGTAGAGTACTTATTGTATTTCCATTTATAAATGAGGAAACTGAGACAGGAAGTCTGCATACAGCGTCTGCCCTTGACTATTAGACAACACTGCCTCTTCATAAAGCACACAGTACAATGCCTGACACCTGGTGGGTAGCTGTGGCCATAGTAGTCAGTCCCTTCCCCTTCCTTTAGTTATCCAAGAAAAGGCAGCAGGTCAGCAAATTTACACTAGGTTTAATAAGGGAGTTCCCAAGGTGAAAAACCCACTCCGGGAGCAAAAAATGTTTGAGACAATCACATTTAACTGTAAATGCCAGGGCTGTCTTTGCTGTTGCTGCGGTTGTTAAGTCAATTACCTGCTCATTCTCATGCTCTGGGCTTAGCCACACTTTATGCTCCTCCCCTCCAGAGGAGAAAACCAACCCTCTAGAGCATCCACTGTGGGGAGAGGAGGTAAGGCAATACCCTGAACGTTGCTTTTCTGAGAGCCACTCAATAGTAGACAGACTTCTTTAAAGAAGTGAAACTAGAGAATATTTTAAGCAATTCATCCATGAACTGAACTTCCTATTTCAGAGACAGAAGAAACTCTAAATGGCACTCAGAGCAAGTTAATCTGTACCCAGGGCATTTTAATACATTTGCTAAAGAACTCAGTGTCAGGTCCTGTTATACTAGGAAAGAAGATGTGTTCTTTCAAGGAGACAGTTGACTTTTATTTGATTGAAATACTCAATATATTTAGACATTTGTCGCGTGGTCCTCGGAAGTATTTCACTTGCATAATTCAGTTGTTTAGTAATATTAGTTGTTAGTTACTAAACGAATTATAAAAATCATATGAGAAACTGCTGGTCATCATTACAAACACAAATGCTAAAGATTTATCAGTTTATTATTGGTCAGGACTCTGAAGACTACTAAGACATGATCACATGGTCCAAGAAGTAGATGTTAGAACATGTTAGGAAGTAAGTTATCGGAAGGGCTCTGATGGTACATTAAAGGCATGATGGGGATTAAAATGCGTGTCCTGTCACCCTCAGTGTCCATAGCAGCCACAGTCATCTACGCCTATGCCTGGCTGGTGCCTCTTGCACTCTGGGGTTTCCTCATGTGGAGAAACAGCAAAGTTATGAACATCGTTTCTTATTCGTTTTTGGAGATTGTGTGCGTCTACGGATATTCACTCTTCATTTATATCCCCACAGCAGTAAGTACCACGCTTATTCTGAGTGATGCCCTGCTCTTGGCTGAAAATTCAACCAGCTTCAATATTTCTAGTCTAACACCAACATGCGCCTGAAAAGTAATATGCTTTGAAATTAGAAGTTCCATGTGAATGGAGGCTGGGAAACCAAAAGCCTTAACTGGATCTCCAGTCCTTTATTCTAAAAGCATTCTCCTTCGTCTGCATGCTGGTGGTGTTTCTTCAGGCTGAACTGAGAAACCAAATGGCAGTGCGGGCCCAGCTGCTGATTGTCTCAGAGGCCTTGATAAACATCTGTGCCTGGAATGAACAAATGCGTCTCTGAAATACCTCCCCCAACCCTCCCCTTCCTCCTTTTCTTTCTTGCAGATACTGTGGATTATTCCCCAGAAAGCTGTTCGTTGGATTCTAGTCATGATCACTCTGTGCATCTCGGGCTCTGTCTTGGCAATGACATTTTGGCCAGCTGTTCGTGAGGATAACCGGCGCATTGCGTTGGCCACAATTGTGACAATTGTGTTGCTTCACGTGCTGCTCTCTGTGGGCTGCTTGGTATAGTCTTATTCCTGTCTTCTTCTCATGTGCTTTAGATGTAAAAAGACTTCACACTGTTAGACACAGTGGTGTTTTTTAAAACTGGCTCCATGAAAGAAATATTTTAAATAGATTCTTCTAGGTGAGAAGTGATAAAATTGTGAGAATCTGATCATACTCTGGTTTTACGTAATTTCTGAAAGTTGGTAAGACTGGGTGTCTAGCCAGAGGAAGTGGGGGATGAATGAGGGTCTGTCAGTAGGGCTGGGACTGGGACAGAGCGGGCTCTGCCTCTGGATGCTTTTGCTGGTTTTCTGCAGACAGCTAGAAAGAGTTTTGAAATGTAGTTTCATTGGTCAAAAGCTTGAGAATGAGCTCAAATATAGGAAAAGGGAGTTATTTCTAAGGTACACAACATCAAAACAGGTTTTGGGTTCATGTGTTCATGGCCTTTCAGGGAGAACATGTGCTTTTGAGTCAGTTCCAGTTTGAAGCCCAGCTCTGTCACTCACTGGCTGTCTGAGCTTGGGCTCACACTTACCTTTTCTGAATCTGAATGTCTCAACTGGTCGCATGGTTATTCAGTTTCCTGTCACAGAGAGTTCTGAGGATAAAATAATACACACAACATAGAACTTACCAGTATATGCCTACATATTAGGTCCTTTTCCTTTGACTGTAAAGGTTTCACATCTTCTATGTATAAAAATCACCATCCCTGACGCAGGGTTTGAACAAATTGTGAGCTCAACAATGTTTAGGTAACTAATGAAGGAAAGACATATATGCGCACATAAGCTGTGTCGAGATCTTTGGTCATGGTTTGAAGTTGGAGTAAATAATTGTTCGGCACTTGCATGCACACATGCCCACACGCATATACACGCATATGCATGTGCATTCATACTCACGTACATACACACTTATATTTTAGATAGACAGCCATGGTCTTATTAATTGAATCCATAAGATCCTAGTCCTTTCTCATCAGACAAGTCTCAAAAAGTGCCAAGTTTGGCTGGCCCAGGTAGCTTAGTGCTTAAGTCTGCTGGTGCAATCCACACACATCACAAGGAACTGAGTTCATGACCCGGGGTCGGAGGAGCAACCAAGGTAAGCAGCTGAATAAGAGCTTTTTCTTCTTCTCTCTTCCTGTCTGCCTACCTGTTTATCTTCATTTCTACCTGCAAATTTCCTAAAAAAAATTTTCTTTGAAAGGTGCCAAGTTCAAACACAGACCTGGCTTACTATGTTTTAGATATGCCCAAACTTTAAATTCTTGGGACAGGGGACTATTGTTCAGACTCATGGAAGAGTGACTATTAATTTCTGGCACCTGCAGTCTCTGGCGAATTCCTTGAAATGCTGCTGTGAGCTGTCTGTGACCCTTTCTGCCTGCTGAAGGAAGTCCTTTCCTTTGTAACTCTCACTGGGCTGCTTCTTACTGGGCCTTCCCATACCTTCAGAGCTGTTGTTTGTCCCACTGTACGCCTGTTAGAGAAGTTGGTGAAGACAGGGCAGGAGAAAAGACACTGCCTTGTTTGGCTCTGTAAGGGATAGAGGAGCAAAGCAGACTGGACAGTGGAGCAGGGAGGCGTTTCCTTTTCCTCCTCGTTCTCTTTCTCTTCTTCTTTCCTTCTCTCCCTTTCTCCCTCCTGTCCTCTCCTCCTTCCTTCCCCTTCTTCTGAGGTGTGGCAGGATCTTTTCTCTCCACTTCTGTTCCTCCTTTTGGCGGTAAATGACAGCGAAGGTAGGATTTACCTGCTCACCTTGCTACTCAGGAGCTCGCTAAAAGAATCGTGACGATGTAGTAAGAGCACTAAACTGGGAGCCGCTTAGCAGGGTGAACCCAGGCAAGTGGCTTGGCTCTTAGAACCATGGTTTCCTCATCTGACAGAGTCATCTCTCTGCGGGCTTTCGTGACACTCAGTGAAATGGCTATGGAAGCCCTTCATATTTCTGTGAAGGGCCCTTCTGGTGCCAAGAAGTCATTCACAGAGCCCCGTGTCATCACAAGCTGCCAGGCCACTCTGCGTCTTCCTGAGTGCCCCAGTAAGAGTGGCGCACGGTCACACAACTAGGATGTGGATTAAATCTCCCACTCTGAAGACAGTGCGCTTTTATTGGTGCCTCTCACTGGTGTCCTCCCATCTCTCTCAACTTCTTATCCATGGTACGCTTGGTTGAGACGTTGAAGGAGAAACCTGCCCCGCTCAGTTCTAAGGGACTCCACGGGGCAGGGTGGATTGGACGGGGGGCAGCGAGGTAATTGCAGGTGTAGGACCTCTTCTTGTTGGAAAGGCACAGTTTTCTCCTCTTGGAGGAAGGGAACCATTTGTGATCAGGTGTTTAGTCAGGGAACCACCTGAGATTTTGTGCTCCACACTGGAGATTGACTTCTCCTTTCTCTTCTGATGTCCAATGCAAGGTGGCTGAAGCAGAAGTTAGGAGATGGGTTTGAGTCCTAGCTCCATCATTCCTACTTTGGGTATTTCCCCCCTTTCCCTGCAGCTCCTCACTTAGAGAAAGGAGCTGTGGTAACACCTTTACTGTTATAAGGATTAATTAATATGTGCAACATGAAACATGAAACTTATGACAAACATACAAATGGAAGACATATTGCTAGAAGGACAGGGAGAAGAACTGGCAGGGATATTATTTAAGCTGAGGGACACAGGGTGAACCAGGCAGCTTGGCCTGTCACTCTCCCCTGGGTACACAGATTGGTGTTTTTGCCAGTGAAGTACACGACAGCCCTACACTTTGGAGACCCGTCAGTGTTTGCATCTGTAGATGGTCTCTGAAGTGAGTACTGGAGCGCACCAGCAGGGATGACTAAGGAAGCACCAGAGCATGCATCTTTGGCTGCTTTGTTTAGAGATGTGCAGACTGTTTGAGGTGGTCCCTGCTTATAGCTGAGGGTCCTGTACCCTAACTTTCTGCCGGGTGACTCTTCTTCCCCTACTCCTAGAAAGCCTCTGATTCATCCTGAGGCCTCCACGGTGCCTGCAAGCCATAGAGTAGGTGCTTAATTGTAGGCTGTGTTGGAGAACAGAGGCGCACAGCCTTTGGAGCTGGACTCAGCTGGATTGAAATCCTCGCTTAGACACCTAGCTGTATATAAAACCTTGGAAGATTGTCTAGTCATCTTTACATTGGGGTGAAATGTCTGTTACAGAGTTATCAAGTAGGTTAATGGACAAATATGTGTCTGGCATAGTAGGCACTTCCCAGATGATAACTGTAGTTGATATTAAGTACTTGTGGAACAATGGATGAATCATTGAATTATAGTCTTCCCTTAGAGATCATCTTTTACAAGTCTTTCGTTTTACATGGAGAAAAGCAGGCCCACAGAGGTGGAATAACTTGTCCAGAGTCACAGTGAATTACTTGAAGAATAGTTTTAGACCCTTGGCTGATTCTGTGTGATGCGGGTTTCCTCCAGTACCCTGAAGAAAGGCATCATGGGGTCTGCTTGGTTGAGATAGCTGGAGATCCTCTCTTAAGTTAGGGACTACTCTTCCTCTGCCTCAGAAAATAGCTGGTGCCAGGGACCCTGGGGAGAAAGCCTTTTAAAAATAGAGACTGGCTCTGGGACTGTGGCAAATTAGAGGGAGTCTCTAGCTAGAGACTACAATGGACTTGAGAAATGCGACGAGGACTGTCAGGAAAAACGCCACCGTGTCATGTTGGTGCCCCCTCCTGGCCAACAGAGAGCAGAACTGCAGTAAAGTGGTTCTTGATTGGGTGACTTTTAAGCTTTTTTGCCTTCCTATGGGACCGTCATGAGTAGACTGGTTCCTGGTTATAGTGGATTTGCCTCTCCTTTGACCACTGTACAAGGCTGATGAGATTGGCATTTTCCTGGGCTAAAGTTAGGGTTCTCAGATTATGAAACAGGTAGAAAAGTCCTCCCAAATGTTTTTCCTCTTGCACTGCTTTCTGATTTTTGACAATAAAATTGTAGATGGTGAGTAGAAGCACTTATCAAACCTTTCATTTCCAAGATGAAGAATTATGAGGTCAGGCTTGCCGCATTTTCCTGTAAAGGTCTTCACAGAAAGCCAACTGGTTTCGTTCAGTTCACTAAGGATTATCTGCATGGTGTGTTAGGCCCTGTGCCAGATGCTGGTGACACTGAGACAGGAATGATACTATCTTTTCTTTGGAGGAGAGATTGTATAATATAGTGACTTGAGTTTTGAAGTCATGAAGACCTGGCATTGAGTCCTGGAGGCACCATTCATTAGCCATGTGTCCTGTACTTGACCGAACAGCAGTCTCTCTGAGCCTTAGTTTGTTTGTCTGTCCAATGAGGATAACAACAAGCTCACAAGGTCATTAGGAAGATTAATTCATATGTAGTAAGTGCCCAATTAATGACAGCTAAGTGAAAAGGTGAGTATAGTTGAGTGAGACAGACAGAAACAGATGGTTGCATTTCAGTGGGATGACCTGTGTGGTCGTGTGAGGGAGGGGGGCGTGGAATGCAGGGCTCTGAAAGCCCAGAAGAATCATCAGAATCTGGAAGAACAGACCACTGTTCTTTAATGCCCTGCATGGGTCTCCTTTCCTGTAGGCATACTTTTTTGATGCACCAGAGATGGACCATGTCCCAATAACCACAGCCGCTCCAAATCATACAGTTGTAGCCAAGTCCAGCTAAAGAGGTAAGAGATTGTACTTTTATCTTCTTGCTGTGTGAGATACAGTAAAAAAGATGTGTTAGTTCTGATGCCATTTGCATTAGAACAGAGAGGGCCAGACCCTTTGATCTTTCTGAATAAATTGGTGTGGTGTGTATGCGCTTACACATCTGTATATGTCGGTCCCGCTTGCTGAAGCCTTCATTTGTGACATCTATATGCTAAGACTTTATAAATTTGGGAAACATGAGCTCTTAGATGCTTCTGTGAGAGGAGCCCCTGCCTTAAGGTCCCAGCCTTCCTTCCCCTCTACTCCCTGTCCCTTCCTAGCAGTACAGTATAGGTTTGTTTTACTTGATTATAGTCGGGGTGTTTTTTTCTGTTTTCCCTGTGACTTCTCAGGCTGACCTCAGACTTGGAGTGTGACCTTTCTTTAAATTACTAATGACTTTTCCAGAGATTACAAATTCTCATACCTGTTCTCAGATCCTCTTTGATGTTTCTACTATCAATGGTTAGAGTAAAGAAAAAAGATCTGATTCCTTCATAACTGTTTCTGCTCCACTTCCTTAGTGTACAAAGACTGTTGTCATTGCCAGAACACATCATACCTTTGCATTTTGCTTTCTTGTGGTCTGAAATGTTCCTTCTAAGAATTCTCGCTTACCTTGTTATACCCTTATACCTCACATTATATACATCACTATTAATGGTGTTTGAAACATTCTTCATCACTCTGTGTCCATCGTGCACTCATTCGTTCATCTGCCCTCTTGTACTAGTGTGTCTTCCTCAATAGAATAAGTTCCACAGGAACAAGGAATGGGTATTAGTCTCTTGCCCAACACATGACCTGGTATACTGTGGTGCTTGGTAAATGTTTGTGGGATGAATGAATGAAACTACACTTTCCCTGGGGACTAAGAACTCTTACTCTCTTTTGTAATCAAAGGCTGACCTTTCTACCCAAGCTGCTGTCTCAGAGAAGTAAGGTTGCTAAAGACAAGGGCCTTTAGAATCAGATAGAATTTAAATTAAATTCTGTCCCTACCAGGTATTTGCAGTATATCTTGGGCAGAAAGGGACTTACTCTGAGTCTCCGCTACCTAAACTATGAAATTAGGATGATTCAACCTCTCTGATAAAATTGTATGAAGATGATAAGAGATCATGTTTATTAAAGCCACTGGCATATAGCTAAGGTGTGCAGTAATAGAATCAAAGCCACTGCCTCTCAGAGTAGCTCAGTGATTTGCATAGAAATTTGGAGGTTCTCACTGTCTTTGCTATGACCCACTTATTTTGTTTTGTAAAACAAATGGAGATTTTTTTTTTCCCTCCTGGTTGAAGAATTTAGGTTGTAGCCTTGCAAATTGACAAGATGTAACCCATTCATCAAAGGCATCTCCCGTGGTTTTGTTGGTGAGAGTCACTCTGGCAAATGGAATGACTAGGGAACTAGTATAAAATGTCACAGCCCATCTTGTCGTCTCTTCACATGGGTATATAGTGTTAGAATTAAAGAAGGCCAGAGCCCCTTGAGATTTGAATGAAGTTTGCTCCTTTTTTTTTTCGGCAGTACGGAAGCTGACTAATATCATATTCCATTTAACACAACACTTTCCAGATCATCCTCTCATTGGCCGCTTTTGCCAGCCTTATGACCCTATTATATAGGTGAGGAAGCTGGGCTTAATAAGTCTGAACTGACTAAGATTATTTACCTCTTAGAGATAGATCTGGGACACAAATCCAGGTCTTAAAGAGCCAATTCCTGAGGTGTTTCCCTTTTCCCACTTTTTAGACTGATGTTCTTTTACCACTAAAACTTGAGACACTCACTGCTGGCCTTAGGACTTTTGAGCCTTTCCTTGCTGGTGTAGGGATGCTTTAGTTCAGAGAATCCACACTTCTTTGATTGTACAATCTCTTGAGTTAAGAATTTGAGGATAGGGCACAGTTCCATGGCTAGTGGCTGAGGTACAATTCATATAAAGCCCAAGGACCCCAGTTTGAGACCCAGAGCCAGAGGAAGAAAAGGCCAAACAAACAAAAAATGAAGAATTTGAGGACTAAATATCTATTGCCTAACATTATTCCTTCAGACTTAGCTGCTTAAACAACACTCTTCTTATTTTACAGTTTCTGTGGGTCAGGAACCTGGACATACATTGTGTGGTTCTTCTCCTTCAGGTTCTCTCAGAAGGCACGGTATTGGGCCAGGCTGGGGTTTCATGGGAAAACTGGACTAGGGAAAGATCTTCCACTCTTACATAGTGGTTGGCAGGATTTGGTTCTTTGTGACCTGTCAGACTGAGGGCCTCCTTGCTGTTTGTCAACTGGAGGCTTCCCTCAGTTCCATGCAGCTGGGTCTCTCCATATGATGGCTTACTTCATCAAAGCCATAAATGGAGGTAATAAATAGAGATCTTGTCTGTTAAGAATTCCTGAGATGTTATATAGTCTATGTAACAAAATCATGGATGGAACATCTATTAGCTTTGCCATATTTGTTGATTAGAAGCAAATCACAAGTCTTGCTTACACTCAAGGGGAAGGGATTAAACTGCATCATGATTACCTGAAGGCAGGGATCATTGGAGGCCATTTTTATTTTATTTTTATTTTTGTTTTATTGAGGTATAACTGACAAAGAAAATTAGTTTAGATATTAAAGTGTACATCATGATTTGATGTAGCTATCATGTGATATACCTATCATTTTAGAGTCTGTCTGACACAACGTACACCTGTAGTGATACATGCATATTTGAAGTGTTTACACATACTGTTGTCAGTCCATATAGTAACTATTTAATTCATTACTTTTTTTTTTTTTTATAAAAACCAATATTAACACAAGTTCTGATATTTTCCTTCCACTACCTCAGTGGATTGTTTTTGGAGCCCACTACCTCAGGATGAGCATGTGGTGGTTTGCATTACAGTTTACTTGTCTGCACACTTGTTCATCTCATTCCACAGATGGACTCTGTTGACTGTTCACAGAGAAGGCACTGGGGCAAGTGGGTCTCTTCCTTACACTGAGGTTCATGGGGAAAGGACTAAGTCTTATTTGACTTGGATTCCCCAGTGCTTGACCTAATGCCCACCTGGCACAGAGTGAGTGCTCAGTTAATTATGGGTGGGTGAACGTGACCCTTTGTAACATTGACAAGAGTCAGGACATACACTTTTACTAGAGAGGCCTTGGTTCACTGAGTCCTGAATCATCATTTACTCTGTTACTCAACTTTTATTTGAAGCTACGCTATGGCCTCTATGGGCCAGGAGTTGGGGAAAATCAGATACAGTCTGTCTCCAGGAACTTTGGTTCATGGGTGAACTGGCTAAACAGATCATGACCGACCAGGCCGTGTGAGCTGCCATAGTCAAGTTGTGCATTGCTCACTTGGCCTGGGAAAGGGCCTTACAGAATGGTTCTTGTTTGAGCTGGATCCTAAAAGTTAAGCAGAAGCAATCAGTTATTACCCATTTTTTGAAAAGAGTAGTTAACTTTCCATGGCTCTTGGGAAGGTGAAGATACAGGCTGCTCTTTGGGACACAGTGCTCCAATGTTGGCTCATGTCTCAGCTCAGCTGGAAAGGGAGAGAGGTAGTGAACACAATGGTGGCAGTAACTGCCTGAATCCTTGTCTTGGCCCAGAATACCCAACATCAGCCTGGTGAGGGGCTCTCCCAGAATGCTCCTGAGCTAAGACTTTCGTTCCCAAGATTTCGGTTATGAAGTTTCCAGACCAGGTATCCCGGTGCTATATGCCTTCAGAGTCAGAAGCTGACTCTGAGAAGAGCCTGGTCCTTGAGTCCCTTGCAGACCCTCTCATCCTGATTTACACAGATTCGATTCCTCTGGCTTTGCTCAGATTTATAAACTTGGGTGTCAGTGCCTCAATTTGGATGTCAAGTCTCCAGATGAAATAGTGATTGATTGTTTCTTGGGAGCCTCCCTGGCAGAAGCATCAGTTGCTTTGCCACTGAGAGGGGCTATCCAGAGCCCCAGGCATTGCAGATTTATAAGCTGACTGTGCCTTCTGCTATAGTCTCTGGACTCCCAGCTTTCAATGATAAAGAATAGCTTCTAATCTTGCAGATAAACTTCCTCATGTAAATCTGTGCATTGGAGGCCTAACCTGAAATGGGTTACTGGGAGAGCATTAACTGCTTCTTTCCCTGAGACCCCAGGATCATAAGGGAATCTCAAATTATTTGTAATCAGTGATCCCACCCCCACATAAGCCAATGAGATATTTTAAAGCATATCTGGCTTCCTTCCATTTGACCTTCCATTGCTCCTTCTCTCTTTTAAAAAAATGACCTATCATCTGAGAGGCAGTACCATTTCTTCCCTGAGCCAAGACCCTGGTAAATTTGGAAACTATCTATGGAGTCTTACTTTGGTTTGAGGGATGGAGTCTGGATGATATCCAGATTGGGGCTCTTTCCCCAGGGGTGATGACAAGTGTGTTTGTCCAAAGAAGGGCAGCCAGAGATAATTATACTACTGTGTGATAGCAGTTTTAATAAGAGATGAGCAAAGGGTTTCAGGGAGCTTCTTTGTAATTAAAACCCTCCTGATTTGATACACAGGCTTTATATGCAATTATCCTTTCATTCATGTCAAGAGTGTTCATTTTATAAGCCAATGCTACAAACCTCTTCACTAGGTTTATATGCATCACTTCTTTTATTCTGAAATTAGTTTTAACTCAATGCTATAATCCCCTGTAACACAGCATCCAACTGCTTGACTTCACACCAAAGCTGACACTATTTTCTACCAGTCCCTTGCTTTTCTTCACATCGTGTCTGAAAAGCCCCTGCCCCAAACATCCATTATCAGCTCCTCAGCTATCTGTCTTTTCTTCTGTGTTTTCTTCCTTGTTCCCTTTATTTGAAGTAAATTGGGAGAGTAAACCTGGGATGGCAAGTAGGTCGACACAGTAACTTCTTATTCTTGTTTGTTTGGCTTTTTGGGGAAGCATTTTATTTATTTTGTTTAGCTGTTCATCTTCGTTGTTCCCCTCCAGTCCCAGGAGGCGAACTTGGGTCCTTGGCATATATGTGGACTGGGCCAGCCAGAGTAACCTCTAAGCCACCAGGGCATACCTAGAATACTTCTTTAATAAGAATTTCCTTTCTAAATAAAAAAACAAGAACTTCCTTTCATCTATGACTTGTTTATCAGTGATGTATTTTATGTAAGAAAAGCAGGATAAATGATTTCTTTTTATTTACTGGCTTTCAAAATAGTAGTTGTGTCACTAGTGCTGCAGGTAGTTTCCATCTATTGAAAGTTTTGCGCTTATTGGTGCTCAAATTGTTTTATCTTTGGCTAATGGGAGCCTCTTCACATAGACCCGATGCCTGTTGCCACAGCCCTAGGAATCTCTGATTACTATCTGCCTTGCTATTTGTTAATGATAAAAGGTTCCAAGCTAATTTTTTTTTAACATTTCCTGTCCCAGACCCAATGAGCCACTTCTCCAAGAAGTCCTGGTTCAGCAGGGAAGCAGTATTTGTCGTTCACAGTCCAAGTGCTCATTACAGTTGCGTGGCCATTGTTTTCAGACCTTTCTAGTGCTCACAGCCAGGACGTATGTTTGCTGTTTCTGCTGGGTTATTCTTTTTAAAGAAGATACATTGTGAGTTCATACTCATACTTCTAATTCCTATTTGGTACTACAGAATTTTTACTAATTTTTTTTAAAGGAAGGGTGTAAGCAGGAATTATGGCAGGTAGGCAAGCAGGCAGGAAGATAGAGGAGAAAGAAGCACTTTATTTTATTTCCATTCAGTTGTTTACATTGGTTGTTCCTCTCCAGACCTGGGATTTGAACCCAGGGGTATGTGGCTTGTGTCCTTCAGAAGCAATTGACTTAACCACTGCTCCACCAGGGTGCATCTACTAAGTTGTTTTTATCCTACATCTCCTTTCTCCCATACGGAGGATCTCACTTTTCAACATTACCAGCAGTGATAGGATAGGACTATCACATGAGTACTTACTTGCTTTATCCTGCTGTGTATCCACACAGTCTAATTATCACAGTACAACACTACCACTAATTACTGGAAATGATATTTTAAAGTCTTTTTTAAGATCTGAAAGGCCCTTCTCTGCTTTGTCTACTCAGAAGCTTGCTATTTGTACCTCCAGATCCACTTCAGATACCCTCTCCTTGGTGAAGTGCATGTTACTTTCTACTCTGTATTCTTCTACAGTTCTTTGTATGTTCCTCTGTTACAGCAATTTTCTTATTAATGAAACTTCATAGACTGATAATTCATTGATGGCAGAGATTTATTTACCAATCAAATCCCAGTACCCAGCAGGCAGTCAGGGATAGCTTGATTTTTAACGAGTGATAGTTGATTTACTATGTCGCTCAAAATCTACGTCGGTTTATTTGCTAAGTTTTTTGGTAACTTTTTACTTGTTCATTCACTGAGGGCCTGCTCTTTGCTGGACTGTGGAGATGAACAATGGAGATAGGACCTAATCGTCCTAGATTTTACAGCCCCCAATTATGCATCACATAATTGGAACATCCCAGATCAGACAATGTCCAGACTTGGCTATAAGACCTGGGCCAAGATTGGGGCAGGACATGCTTTTGCCACTCCTGGCCACCTTGGGGAGTCAAAAGTGGCCATGAATCAGGCCTTAGCTCTGAAAGAGGTGAGGCAGCTGTGATTGATGGTGACACTATGGGCCATTTCTTTAACAAAGGACACTACCTTCTTACTTGCCACCCTTTGCCAAAGTGCCACGAATTTCCAACCTCTGTCCTACAGGCCACCCACTCAAAAAGTTGGCAGCAGGAGAAGAGAACCTTCTGTCTTCAAATCCTCCTCTGGTTCTGACATTAATTTGGAACAGGCAGCTGGAAAGGTGAAAGAAAAGCAGAGTTAATATTAATGCAAATAAAATCTCTAGTTCCTGCCTCATGGGCTGGTTTCTCTCTACTTTTATGTAGTAATGCAGAAACTCAAACTGGTGTTTACCAGAAGGATGATTAGGTCCTTTCATTCCAGAAAATGACAGTGTCCACTCTCTGCCAGTCTTTTTTCAGATAGACTTTTTTGGGCAATTTTTCTCTTTTCTTGAACTAGTAGGTTTAGGCAGATAGCCCCTGCCTTAGTCTTGCCTGTATGAGGCAGTCAAATGCTGACCTCTGGTTGTGATCCTGCCCCTGCTGAGATCACCAGGTAAGTCTGGAACATTCTCTTATGGGGAAGACCCTGCATTAGGAACCCTTCTCTGTCACATTCCTTAATCTCCCCTGGATTTAACTCTTTCTCTAGTCCTCTTCCCAACTTCCCATCTCTTGCAAACCCCCGACTAATATACCAACAAATGTCTCATTATGTTCAAAACTGAACTCATTCCCCCACCAGATTCTCCTTGTATTTTCCTGTCTCTGAATGGTGCTATCATCCACACCCCCCCAACTTAGACTAGGTTAGATTCTTTATCATATCCTCTCATAGTACTTTACAATGATCATTACATAAACATAGATTTTTACATTCGTTTACCTTGCTAGACTCTTTAAGTTTTTTTGAGATTTGGGACCATGTCTGTCTTACTCATGATTATATCTGGTGCTGACAAATGAGTCCTCAATCAATTGTTGGATTAATACCCAGTCACCAAGTGAGAAACCCTAGGATCAATGTAGACTCTTCCCTCTCACCTTCCACATCTTATCTCTCAGCAAGAGTGGTCTCTTAGCAAGAGTGGTCCATTCCACTTCTGAAATATTTCTCAAATCTGTCTACCAGCAAAGAGAGTCACTAGAATGCAGAGACCCGATCATCTCACACTTGAACTATGGTACTAACTTGATGGGTTTCTCTGTCTTTTCATTTTCTCTTCCTAATTAAACCTGTTTGTAGACTCAGGGGTCTTTGAAAATTTATAAATTTGACTGTGTCACTCCTCTACTTAAAGAACAAAACCCCTGTTCCCTGGAGTGCTGTGATCTGTCCCTAATCCCTATGTCCTGCCTCATATTTTTCCATTGTCCCCTCTATATCCTCATGTTTATGTAACCACAAGCAACTCTCCAGTTCCCAGGTCTTTTTCTGTCCCTCCATTTCTGCTTGACTTTTCCTGCTCTAGCACCTAGCACAGAACTGTCAGAAAAGAGAGAGAAAGAAGGATCAGAAGGTAGTTCTCCATCTGAGTCAGAGAGGTCATTTGGGTTTTCAGATAAATAGGAGAAACTTTTAGAAAGGTCATCTCTCCTCCAAGAGTAAGGCTCCTTTGGGGGCACATACATCAGGCCTCATGGCCCTAGATTTGGGAAGTTAGTGGCAGCAGACTTCCCCGGTACTGAAGTTTGACCTCTGAACATAAATAATTGCCCTTTTTTTGTAAGTTTTCTTCTTCCTGTAGGAGGGGGATCTTTATTCTGACAGTGACTCTCTTTGTTTTTCAGTTCTTTTGTGTTTTGGAGTATGGTTCTCTTGGACATGACATCCACTACAGGGAAGCAGAATGGCCAAAGCCAGCAGGAAACTGGATGGAATGACACTAACACCTAACACCTGGATGGTGCCACCTCAAGCCTAATCATCTATTTAAAAAACAAAAATTAAATGTTGTTCAGCACACGTGTTTTCCAGTTCTTCTTTTCTCATCTGTCAGGTATCATTGTGACTGGGCGCTGATCTGCAGTGAAATGCAAGGGTCTTGGTGAGGCCTGCTCGAGTGCCCTGCCATTTGCCTCTCAGTCACGTGATGTGCTGGAGCTTGGGTTTTCCTTTCAGACCCGAAATGGGTCCATCCTAACTTCGGATGTCTTTTCTCTGAATTGTGTACAGATTACCTAGCTGATTCTCTTTTTTCCAAAAGCTTGCCACCCTAATGTGGCCAAATAGTATGAATTTTGGTTGGGATTCATTGGGAGCCTGAACATTTGTCTTTGGTGACCTGACAATGGGCATCTGAACTTAATGGCTGAAGGGAAAATGACCTCACTTGTCAGAGTCTGCACTTCATAACTTGGACCTCAAGTCCGTCCTTGATGTTTTACCTTTAGCATACTGGAGGCTGCTGGACAACTGACTAGCTGTTGTGGTAGGATGGCAGCGGATGGAGAGTGTTAAAATGGACATCCAGTTTTTTTCTCCTACAAATGTAAAATGGTGGGTTTAAAGAACTTGCTCCCTTATACCTGTTTTGACACACAGATTATGGACAATTCTATCAGCAATTTAGCAAATACATGTTGTACACCTACTGTGTGCTGGTCACTATTCTAGAGAGGGAGGAGGAAAGGCAGCACTTTTATTTGTTTGGTTGTTCTCCCACAGCCCCAACCCCTGGTGCTTATACTTTAAATGGTGTATGCCCCAGCTGCCAACTTAGCTCTTGAGCCATCAGGGCATAGCCCACTATACTTTATAAAAGAGAAGGCATTAAAATATCAAATAATCTGGAAAGGTGTAATCTTAGTATTGAAAACTTGAATAAATTTAGCTTTATGAAAAACCGACTATGTTCATTTTTCCTTACCTACCTAGAATCAGTGAAAATTTCATGAGCCCACAGCAACACTAGAACTTTACTTTGCCTAGCGTGTGACCTTCCTATGGTCCAGCACAATGCTAGAGCTCCAGGCAACACATCCAAGTTTCAGGCAGGTAGTGAAAGAAAGGATGAAAAAGGGGCAAAGAACATGCACTAGCTCTTTTGAAGGGAGTTTCTGGGAAGCTATCATGCAATACTTAATGCTTTGATTATATTTTATCAGCCTGAGCACAGCCACCTGGCTCCACCTAGCTACCAGTAGACAACTAGAAAATGTAGTCAAGAAATCCAGTTAAGAATTGGGGGTTCTATTATTTTTAAAAAGGGGATAATATGTTCTGAGGTTGATGATTAGTATTCTCTACCAAAGGAACTTAATAAGGTGATCTGATTGCAAGTAAACAGAGGTATGATTGTGGACATGCATGTAAAATGATTCTTAATAATCTTTCTTCACCCCCAGATAGAAGGTTTCTTCATGGCAAAGACTTGATTTACCTTTGTATTCCTAGTCTGTCCTGCAGTGCTTCATGCGTGATTGATGTTAACTTGTGTTTGGAAGTGAATATGATATAATCTTAAAGCAGCTCAGGAAACCATTATCAGCAAACATGCAGAGCAGTATGTGTGATTTCAATATCTCTCACTAGATTATGCGTTTTTATTCAATTTTTTTATTCAGGTAATTTTGAGTTACAAAATAAAACGTTTAAAGTACAAGTTCACTCTTCACCAAATATATAGCACAACACACCCACCACCAGATTTTTAACAGTCCTCCACCAGTGTCCAGTGAACCCCATGACCCTTTGCTCCAACCCCTTTCTCTCTGTTAATCTCAGTCCTATTATAGATGTCCAAGGGTTAGTTTTGTTTGTCTTCAGAGCCAGTAAATCACTGAATCTATCTCTGTCTTTTTGAAGTACTGAATGTTGGCAGGTAATATTTTACAGGTATGCCTACAGGGATCTGACTGAGGCCTAATGCAATAAGAAAATGACTTTGTTAAGTGAGGCTTATGTTGGTGAAAAACCTTTTTCCTCACTAGGAGGAATTCATAATAATCAATTTAATAACATTTTTTATGTCTTCATAATAACACCAGATGCTACCTGTATTTTTATCCTTATTTTATAGATAAGAAATGGAGGCTCCACTTAGCAAGTAAGTGGCAGAACTGGAACTAGAAACCAGACCTTAGGAAACCTAATGCATCTTTAGGGAAAGTAAATTTTCATTTTCAATAAAATGAGTACCTTTGTAACGAGGGCTGAAATAGCCTTTGATTTAACTTTCAGGCAAATGATAAAGTAAAATTGGGAGAAACGAAGGCAAATAATTTTGTCAGATTTTTCTAACCACAGAATTCTGATCAATCGTGACTTTTACTAGCTTTATAAAAGACTACAATTCCCGGCATGCCGCGTGTACCTCCCGAAAGACTTCCATTCCCAGCATGCTGTACCTTGGAACCTTCGAGTCCCAGAATGCAACGCTCTTCCTCCTGCTCCACCTTACTTCTAGAGGGCCGTCGAGACTACAGTTCCCAGCATGCATCGCCGCGCCCAGTTCTTGGCGCCCCGCTGGACCCTGCTTCAAAGAGATTTTTTGGACACCAGAGGGCGGGTCTTGGAGTCCCAGCCTCCTTTGGGGAGCGTGTCTGTGGGGCAGTTTTGGCCTGTTGGACCTGTCCAGACGAAGTCTCGAAGGGAAAGATTGGGGCCTAGGTGGCAGTTCGCTCAGGCAGCGTTTGAGGCAGCCCCAATGGGGTCCTCCTGGGGTCTTCCTCCCTTTGAACAGCGGTGGCGGGCGGGCACACTGCCTCCCGCATCCCTCCGAGTAGGGGCAGCCATCACCATGGCCACGGCTGCGAGTCGGCCCTGCGCTGGCGAGTCGCGGGACATCCTGTGGCGCGTGAGTGCTGCGAGCACTGTGGCGCGCTGGGATGCCCTGGATGGACGGGCACTGACCGCGCGTGCGCGCTGGGGGGGGGGGGGGGCTGGCCCGCGAATGTAGCGTGGGGAACGCGTGGGGAGGGGTTCACCTGATAGACTGTTTGGGGTCGTCCCGAGTGGGTAGCTGGTTACAGGTTGGGAGACGTGTGCGAGGGAAAGCTGTGTATATGCATGCAGGAGATCCTAAGTGGAACCTAGTTATGGGTTAGATAGGTGTCTTGATTCAGTGAGAGGGATCACCTGCAGGAGAATTGCGGCAGGGACCCGGCGGCACTTTTATGCAAGCGTGGTTTATTTAGTAGGTATAAAATGAATAACTTGTTGAGTACTTGGTTTAAGTGGGAATGAACGTCCAGAATTGGAAAAAATGGTGTGGGTGGGACTAGGGGTTACGGGAACAGGAACGATATTCTTTGTTGCCCTAGAGGCATGTGTGCACTGTGGGATTCAGATGATGAAAGAAGTCTTTGATGAAATGGAATAAACACTTAGACATCCATTCTGTGGAGGTCCACAAGAAATAGGAGTAACATCTCTTTAAAGACAGTGCTTCTACCTCGGTGGCACTGCCATCTACCCTGTATCCCAAGTAGAACACTTTTGGGACTTAGACATTCTTTGCCACCTATGTTATCAGTTACTGAAGTTTTGTAGATTGTACAGCAAGTCCTCAATTAATGTCGTTTCTTTATAACGTTATGAGAGAAAATCCTAGCCACTGCTGAACAAGAAAGAGGCTATCTGCTGTTTCACATGAAGTCACAGTTACCAAGAATTTAGGGTCAGTGTTAAGTGAGAACTTACTGTACTTCAGAAATGTGACTGCAGTTTAAAAATATTTTTCCTTTCCTTTTGCCGTTGCCTTCAGACACTGACTGTATAATCTTTGATTTAGGCAAGTACTGTGGATTGCCTCCTAACTTTGTCTCCTGTCTGGGTCTCTCTTTAATTTAGTTCATCATGGTTATCGTAGTAGATGTTTTATTTTCCAAAACATAAATCCAGTTGTCACTTTCATGCTTAAAACCCTTGAGAATCTCTTACCGTAGTCACTATTGGGCAGTAAATGCATCTCCTATGTGGTAGACTCAAACATGACTACAACACCCATTAAGGAGTGATATCTAATTAGCTATTACAGTATATGTGTGGTTCCTGTGAAATGTATACAGCTTTTAGATTTGACATATCTATCAACCGAGTGTAGAAAGACAAAAGTTGCTCTAAAATATAATTGTAAAGCTAAATAACCCCACCCACCCCCACACACCCATTACCACCTCCAGTAATATCTAATGTGGCATCTGATTCTGGGCTAATACAAGCATCAGTCCACTGGTGTTAACAGGATTCTTTAATGGTATGAAACACTGTTAACGGTGGTAATCTTTTGAGTTTATATATAGCTGTATGGACTGTAATCTGAGTATAAGTAAGTATTAGTGACTTATATCTTGTAAGAAAAGATTAGGATTTGCATAACTGAAATAGTTTAACTGATTTCATGGTTGAGTGTTTTTGTTTGTTTAATTGTAGGTTTTGGGCTGGAGAATAGTTTCAAGTATTATCTGGTCAGTGTTGCTTCTTCCCGTTTGTACCACAGTATTTGTCATCCTAAGCAGCATTGATTTATTGCATCCTATACAGTGGCTGTCAGGTAAGTGATACTCATTTCGGAGAAACAAATTTGCAGAACCTACTTCTCAACATAACTGTATAATGTTTCAAATTATTTTTAATTACTTCCCATATCAAAAGTTACTTCCCATATTGACTTGACTATGGAGGTAATTTCAAGCCATTCCCTTCATAACATAAATTGCTTTTACTTTGAACAAAGAGATCATTAGAAGACCACATAAATGCAAATTTAATTTTTGTCTTTTTTTGACAGCTTTATTGAGATTTTCTTTCTTTCTTTCTTTCTTTTTTAAGGAAAGGTGCAGGTAGGAAGAGAGAGGAGGAAGAAACATTTATTTTATCTAGTTATTCATCTTATTTGTTCTCCCCAACCCTGGGTATGAAACTGGGTCCCTGGGATGTATGTGAACTTCCTCCAGTGACCTTATCCATTAGAAACCAGAACGCATCTCTTTAATTTTCATTTTTTAAAGGAAAGATGCAGGCAAGAATGAAGGCGATTAGACAGGCAGGAAGAGAGAGGAGAAAGAAGCTTTTTCTTTATTTTTATTTTAGTTATTCATCTTGGTTGTTCTCCCTGGCCTAGGATGCAAACCTGGGTCCTTGAGAGATGTATGTGGACTGTGCTTGACAACAGTGACATTTGACCTAATCACTAACTCCACCAGTCATGTCAAGATTTTCTTTTTAAGAAAGAAAACTGTTTCTTTTTTTAATTTTTAAATTGTAGAATCAAAATATGATATAAATCTCTTTAAAAATATATCTAAAGTGAAGAATTCTTCATTATTGTGACAAAAGATGAGAAGAGAAAAAGGATGAATGACTAAGGAACAGAGTTAAAAGTAAATATTAATAAAGAGGAAAAGATTGAGGCAGACTTTCTCAAAATCCTGAGAAGTATATAATATCTATTTTTATTTAGTTGTTCATCTTGTTTCTCCTCTGCCGCACCTCCACAACCCCTTGGAATGTGTGTGGACTACACTTGTTGGAAAGCAGCGTACCTAACCATACTCTCTGAGGGCATGCCTCCTCCTAACATCAATAGCAATACATTTTTTTTGTTGCTTTGAAAGATGGGAAGTATGTTGCTAATTTTCTTTTTTAGAAGAAAATGCCAGTTTCAAGGATTTAGAAACTTTTGGTCTTTGGATATGTTGTTGGTAAAGAATTAAAATCATGTTGAGTTTTTTGATGATATATATCAATCACTTCTTAGAAGGGTCCCTTAAGGCAGATGAAATTAAACTATCAACCAGTGCAGCAATGGCAGGTTTTCCATTGCCACCTTGCCCAAGTCCACATCACTGTCCTTTTCAATTAGCTATGCACCACATATCCTAGAGTGGTCCCAATAGGCTATGCCATATAGCCTGGATATAGTAGGCTGTACCCTCTAGATTTGTGTAATTACACTCTGATGCTTGCATAACAATGAAATCATCTAAGGGACACATTTTTCAGAACTTATTGCCATCGTTAAGCCCCCAGGGAAGATATTCAATATTGTAATTTAGAGACATTACCAGTTGTTCAGAATTGGTACTTGGCATCAAAACACATTTTGTCATCTCATGGCTAGGGGTTATTTAGTTCTAAAACCATTTTCTCTCCAGACTGAATATGATTTATGCCATTATTCTATCAAATGTTATTTGTCCTCTTTGATTTTTGCTTCACGGAGTCTTTTTAGAGAAATTATACTCTTTCCTTACTTTGAGTCACATGAATCATTTCTTCCATTTTTTTGCTCAGTATGATACTGTGTTTAATTGTGGGTGGTTAGTGTGTACTCTTCATTAACTTTGGTGACTGAATCGAGCTTTTAAAAATAGTTTCGTTATTAAGCTTTAGTTTGTTCAGCAAACATGTCCTTATTTTTTTCTCTTGTCCATGTTTTGAGGCATACTATACACAAATGAAGTATGTATAGCTTGCCATTGTTTTAGAAATTAAATATTGATTGTTGAACTATAAAGTGTGAATGTATTAGTTTTCCTTAGTGATACGATTTTTTTACTTTTTAAAATTTAATTTGGATAATTTCAGAAATGTTGCTTTGATTTCAGCTGTAGAGACTAGTTGCATTTATGAAAAAAGATACATAGAAAAATATTGTTTACATTTAAAAAGAAACTCTTTAGTGTGGTGCTTCTCTGGTTTCACATGATAAAATATGGTTCAAATGATAGTATTTTGTCCAGTTAAGAAGATATTCTAAAAGATATTCTAGTATAATTTTAAAGGCCCTAGATTTGGTTCAAATAATTCAGATTGTTCTTGAGTTGATGTAATAATCAGTGACCATCAGCAGTACATGAGTAAGTTCTTAAAGAAAAGATAGCTTTCAAAATCAGTAGTTCAAATCCCTTTTCTATTGCAGTATATTGAACATAATTACATGACTGAATGAACTTTATTAATTGATCTCGTCTTATGTTTCAGATTCTTTCAATGATCTATATAGTTCCTATATAATCTTTTACCTCCTGCTGCTGTCAGTGATAATAATAATAATAAGTATTTTCAATGTCGAGTTCTATGCAGGTGAGTTTTCAAATGTTAACCATTGAAAAAATATCTGAATTTGTTTTCCTAAAGGCAGACTCACTGCATTTTGCATGTGGGTGCTTATAACAGGCTATGCTTTGTGTCAAAGTTTAAAAAATTGTATGCAGAATCACATGGTTTGGATTTCTTACCTTACTATTCATTTGAGTGACAGTTTTTTTGTTTTTTAAAAAATAGCTAGACTTCTTAGGGTGAATTATGTATGAGTCCACCTATATAAGGTACTTAGAGTATAGTAGTCAAATTCTGTGGTTAAAATGCAAATTCTATGGTCAAAATGGTAAACTTTATATTTTACCACAATGAAAAATGTATAGCTCTTATCCTCATCACAGCTGATATTAAAGTTGTGATTTAGCAGCTGTATTATAAAAATAAATCTTTCTGGGTAGAAGATTAGGACTAGATGATTTCTTATGTTTTGCAAATATAGAATTCTGTAATTTAATGATTTTTAAAAAATATATGTTTTGCCTTGGGAGAATCACCTGCTAGATTCCAGAGCTTCCCCCCCACCCCCACCCCTCAATTTTTGTACTTATTCTTCTTGCCTTTTCAAATTCCTTAAGGTATAATAGGAACTTTTCTTACATCTGTTATTTTGACTAATCCCATCATTCCTCTTTTTAACCCCTCCAGTAGTTTCTTGTTAAATACAGTTTAAAATTTCAATTCCCTCTTAGGATTGTACATAACCTCTTCCTTGGCTTTCTAATTCCTCACTGGTGGCTAATGGATCTCTTTTTCTTTCCAAGCTGTATAAAGAGCTCCTTGGCTTGTGTAACATGTGTTCTTTTACACTATCCCATTTACCTGGATCATCTTTATATAGATATACAAGACTAGGAAGGGATCTCCACTAGCAGTTCTTAAAGCTGACTAGTCACATTGACTAATCCCTTCAACAAAGTATTTCTTATGCATTTACTATGCCATGAATTGTACAGGGATAGGTGTTATTATACAACTTTCCCCCGGAGGATCACAGCAGATGGGGAGGCAGAGAAAAACGTTAAACCTATTTGATTACAGTACGCTAGATAGTATGGGTATATATAGAACACCACTTACATAGCCTGAGGACCTTTCTAGGGGAGATGATTCTTAAACCAGGCCTTGAAGGATGAGTTAGGTAGACAAAGAAGGAGAATGATTTTCTAGGGATAAACTGTAGTATACATAAAGGCTTAGGGACACAAGATTTGGTGTAGTTAGAGTTTTAAAACCCAGATATGGGTATGCCCTGATGGAGTAGCAGTTAGGTCAGTCGCTTCCAAAGGACCTCAGCCACATAACCCTGAGTTCAAGTCCCAGGTCTTGGGGGAAACACTAGTGTGAGCAACTAAATAAAAATAAAATAAAATGCTTCATTTCTCTTCTCTCTTCCTCCCTGCCTGCCTGCTTGCTTTTATTCCTGCAGCACCTTTCCTTCAAACAAACAAACCAACCCACCCCAGAATCCAGCTGCACAGTTAGTAGGCTCTTGTGGGCATTTCTAGTGGAGGTGGAGAGGTGCTAGGACTTCTTTCCCTGAAGTGTAAAGTACCTCAGTCCTCTCCCTTCACACTTAATTTTCCACTTCCTATCTCTTCTCTGAGTGTGTTTGTATACATGTATATTTTATTTTATTTAAGAAAGGTATAGGCAGGAATGAAGACAAATAGGCAGGCAGGCAGGAAGAGGAGGAGGAAGCATTTTTATTTTATTTTTTATTTGTTGTTCACATTGGTTGTTCCCTCCAGACCTGGGAAGGAAACATGGGTCCTTGGGATGTATGTGGACTGCACTTTTCTGGATGTAGCTGACTTAACTGCTACTCCACCAGGGTGTGCCTCTTTGAGTATATTAAAAGAAGAATGACTATATAGATAGGTCAGGAAGCACTGTGCTGTGTGTTTTTAAAGGTTAACATCCCTCCACCCAACTCATCTTCCCCAGCTCCCTTCCAGAAAATTTTGGATTATCAGAGAGGTATTAGAAATTCCCATACAAACATTTATATTAATGTTCAGTATTGTCAGTATTTACCTAATTTATGGATTATTTTCTACAGATGGACTATATATTGGCAATTTCAAATGCTAGAGGGCAAGCACTAATTTTTTAGAAATTATTTATTTTCTGGTACTTAGGTGACTGCCAGGGTAGCATTACTTAAGCTATCAGGAAATTTTAAAAAAGAAGTAAAAAATGTTATACTATCTTTTGGTTTTTATCTTTAGAATCTTTGATTTTTCTTTCTGTGCATCTCTTTTTTTTTTTTTTTTTTTCAAAATTTTCGCTTAGACTGTTTCTGTACTGTATTTTACATGGACTCTGGGTTTCTTCTTGCCCTTTGGGATATTTGTGCAAAGACGAGAGGGACTAGTCTAGGTCCTCTAACAATGTCTGCTGCAAATTGTACAGCGACAGCACTGTGTTCTGTTTGTAGTTGTGCCCTCCATTCCCTGCTCCAGACTGGCACTCATAGGGAAGATCGTTCATCCTCAGCAGCTCATGCACTCGTTTATTCATGCTGCCATGGGAATGATGATGGCTTGGTGTGCGGCAGTGATCACCAAGGGCCGATACAGTTTTTTTGTGGTTCCCTGCACTGCTACTGAGAGGTAATTGCTTTTTTATTTTTAAAGAAAAGGTAAGCAGGAATGAAGGTGAGCAGAGTCAGGCAGGCAGGCAGCAAGCAAGAGAGAGGAGGAAAGAAGTACTGTATTTTATTTAGTTGTTCATCTTGGCTGTTCGGCCAGCCGGGGATACAAAATTCAGACCTTGGACCGCTCCCAAACCCTACCGCACCAGAACGTGCCGAGAGGTAATAGTAAATATATTTTTTTCTAAGAAAGCTTGTATAATTGCCAAACTAGTTTATAAACATTCTTTGCTTTCCAGACGTCTATAGCAGGTGCTTTTTTATATATATCAGTTTTTTTTCATGTTATTTGTTGATTTCAACAATTTTTTTTTTTGAAGGAAAGTTGTAGGCAGAAATGAAGGTGAGTAGGCAAGCAGGCAGGAAGAGGTAGGAGGAAGTCATTCTATTTTTATCTAGTTGTTCATCTTGGTTTATCCCCTACAACCCTGGGATGCAAACCTGGGTCCTTGGAATGTATGTGAACTGCACTCGGCCTGAGGTAGCAGGCTATGCGCCACACTACCGGGTGACCAGCTGTGCCTGGTGCTGTGTGAGAGCCTGTTGTTTTATGAGAGTGATTCACACAAAGGCTATAAGTTCCTGAGAGTTGAGAACAATAGGGGAATTAAGATATGGATGCAAGTGGATATAGTAGGAGAGAGAGAGGAATGTATGAGAAACAGTGTAATAGGAAGAAAGTGACACGTGCAGATAAAAGCAATTCAGAAACCAGAGAGGCAGCTTTCCCACCCATAGAGATGTCTGTCTCTGTGCTTCTAATAAACCTGCTGTGTGCTGTCAAAAAAAAAAAAAAAGTGGTGGGGAGGAGCCTCACATGACTTCTTGAAAGAGCTAGCGTTTGGGTTGTAGTTTGAGAGAAAGATAATATGGAAAGAATAAAGAAAAAATTTAATTTTGAAACTTCTAAAGGTCTTGACCACTTGGCTTCTATATAAATTTCAAGGTGATATTTCAACTTTAAAGATCAAAAAAGATTACTATGTTTTTCTTAAGTTCCTTATTTTCTGCTGATTTTAAAACATGTTCATGAGTACTTCTGAATACTTGATTTCCTTTTGTCCCCCAGGAACTATTACATAAGATCATTTTTTTCCCCCTTAATATGATACATTTTCTTTAGTGACAATGGTCCCATTAGAGAATGCCCAGTTAGAAGAAACAGCAGAGAAACCACAGTTATGCTATCTCCGTCAAATATATATGCTTTGTTTATAGTTCTGTTTAGTTCAGATTAAGTTTACCAACTTGTAAGCTCACTGTCACTGGGGATTCTTATTCTTACCACATTTTCAGAAGAACAGTGCTAAAGAGTTAGCTAAAGGTCAAATTCTCTTACATCAGAGAAAAGGGTTTTGTTAATCTTTTGCCCACACTTACCTAAAATGAACCATTTTGTTAGAACTGGGAGCATTTCTTAAGTGGTTTAAGTCAAAGCTTTCAGTAAGTAATGAGCTTAGGAGAGTGATATGGGTTCCTAACCTAACTTTTCCCCTTCAGTTTAGAGAGCCCTGCTGCACAGACCTGCCTAAATGAGCATCACCTGTTTTTCCTACTGGCTGGAGCATTTATTGGCTACAGCTATAGCCTCCTGTATTTTATTAACAACATGAACTACCTTCCATTTCCCATCATACAGGTAAGAAATCCTTTGGGCATTACCTTATGTCATAATTTGGTTGAGTTAAAATTGCCTTGATTTTTGTGTGTATAACTGATCTTACCTGATTAATTCAAGTATTAAGCAGAAAGGTTTAGGATTGAGATCCTAAATATGCCATTTGGAAAGGTGTGTCTTCATGAGACTTTGGCGTGTGTTTGAGAACTGTAACTGCCTTTCCTGCTACACTCTCAGAATGCTTCTTCGCTCTACTTCGTCCCTGCCTGTGAGGTAGTGGCGGTTGCTGTAACCTGGCAAGGCTAAGTGAAGGTGATGATGAGATTCATATAGACTACCTCAGTGCAGCTGCCACTTCTTTTTGACTCTTAAGAACTTCAGGAGCTTAAGGATATGCAAGTAATTGTAGAGTGTGTTAGTTATTGCCTCAAATCTTTTTCAGAACATGACATGATATGTATAAACAAATGAAACAACTTTGAGTTATTTGAGTGAGACACTTTAAAGCTATCAGGTTTAAAAAACTAATCTGGTAGGAACCATCTCTGGAACTCAAAACCACTACCTCTTACAGAAGGAAGATCATTTGAAATTTCTCATTGTGGCATCAGTCTCTCTGCAGACTACTCCCACTATTCCTGACTATGCTTTGCTTTGCTTCATTCCTACTCTATGGTAGACTGAGAATGGGGCCTTGGAGCAAAAATGTTAGACCCAGCCTCTTATGATCCAGTCTGGTGGGGAAGGAATATGTATATAAATGATGTGTCTTATGAGTATAAAGTATTTAAGTGCTTTAGGGTTCTCCTGGTTTAATTAAAGTTTTCACAGGCCTGTTGGAGCCAGGAGAATAGTGGGTAAAAATACACCTAATATAGGGAGATCCTGTTAACTGAAAAGGCCCTGCCTCATGATCTAACTGTACTCTGTGAGTATATGAAGAAAAAGTCCTGTTGAGATTCTTCACATCTTGTGCGATGCATTAAAAGCAGATTGTCAGCTTTGCTACTTCAAAAGTTCACAGGGAGAAAAATTGCAAAATTCTGTATAGAACTATCCATGGTAAATTATCTTTGGTATAAACATAGTTAAGGGGAATGCCCTGGTGACCTAGCAGTCTAGTACACCTGGGAGCATTCCCGCATACATCCCAAGGTCCCAGGTTCGAGACCCAGGGCCAAGGGGGAACGGCCAATGTGAACGACTAAATAAAAATAAAAATAAGGTGCTTCTTCCTCTCCCTACCTGCTTCATTCCTGCCTGCACCTTTCCTTAAAATTTTTTTTAAATAAAAAATAAACATAGTTAAGAATATAAAGAATTAAGAAAGTGTTAGAAAAAAATCACATACTTCAAAATACCTTGGCTTCTCTGTGGAACTCAGTTAAAAATAACTAACCTCACAGAGTGCAGTAGAATGGACATGGGGGCATTAATTGATAGTGCTGATATATTGTTTCTATCATGTAATGTCAACTTTGTAAAATTTTGAATATTAAAAGTTTTTATAATTTCTCTTGATAAAATTTGAGATATATCCTTATATCCCAGTTCATTCTCTGCTGAAGTGTTGGCTTCAGATTAAACTTGGCAGAATGTTGATTTGTAATTTGGTCATTCAGTATTGCGCCAAAATATAGTTTGGGGTTATTTCTTGTAACTGAGTGTGCAGTGGTATTTGTTCTACCCTATTTGTTGCTGGTCTTCAACCTCAGGATGGTTGGAGCAGGCGTCTGGCCAGGCAGATGCAGTGGATTAAGGTCAGGATTTTGGCAAGAGTAGTTGAAATGATGGATCTTTGTGTCTGGAACTGTAGTTTCTCATCCATTTAGTCTGCAACTGCCTTTTTTTAGGTGGGTGGATTTGCCTTCCCAGAAGACTTGAGGGGGAAAGAGGGACACTGTAGCTTAACTTTTTCTTGCATTATCCCTATGAGTATGATAGATAACATAGACCTTCCCTTATGCATTTTAAGTTGCTAAGAGAAGCAGACTTGATTGTCAGGAAATTGCAAACTTGATATGGGAAATCAGGCCTATTTCTTTTTCTGAACCCCCAGAAATAGGTGTGACAGTTATAGTCATTTTTTTTTTTTTAAGTAGCCAAGATGATCAGAGGATGTTAGACCTTAAGTTTCTTTTACAAGCAATATAACCATCATCATCATCATCATTTTTGGTGCTATCTGTCAGCCACCTTCCCAAGAGTATAGTGGTAACATTTTATTATAAAATAGGCAAATACTGTGGGTAAAATGGAAGTTTTCTTTGGCCATTCTGGTGAATCTCAGTATTTGCTTCAGAGATAACCATTGTGACAAGTTAGTATGTGTTTTTCCAGGCCTGTTACTATAAACTTATATATGTATGTATAGCATTTATATATTTACTCATGTACATGTATATAGATCTATAACATACATTTATATGTACCTCTATTTTGTGGGATAGTGTTTCTATAAATTGCTTTACATTGTACATACTGTATCAACTGCTATTCTTTTCATGTGAAGAATGAAAAATTGAATCTTTTTTTAGAAATTCAATTTTAACCAGTTTGCTGTTAGCCCATTAAGGTTTTTTTTTTTTTTCAACTTGCTTACCTACAATTCTAAAACCAGTTCTGTTGCGTTTATTAAATTCTTAATGACAGACTGATAGGAAAAATTCCTAATGACATCTGTATAGGGAAAAGCAGAGCACTTGTATGAAGTAGAGACAAAGAAATGTATGTCCACCAAAACCGATTGGCCAGCTCTAGGCCAATGAGACTGAAAGTGTTAACTGAAATTTTTTTTCTAAAGAGAAATGAAGACAGGAAGGGGAGGGAGAGGAGGAAGAAGAAGCACTTATTTGTTCATTTTGTCCTCCCACCCAGCACACATCCTGGGCCCATGTTTTGACCCCTGGTCCCTGGGCTTTAACAGTTCA
Source organism: Solenodon paradoxus (assembly GCA_004363575.1). Lineage (NCBI taxonomy): Eukaryota > Metazoa > Chordata > Mammalia > Eulipotyphla > Solenodontidae > Solenodon > Solenodon paradoxus. The sequence continues at coordinate 106,198 of RJWH01001352.1, read as the reverse complement.
CACCCCAACTGTCTTAGGCTCCAGTGAGCAAGCAGGACATACCAGGTGAGATGAGATTTGGGTCCTGGCATTTAGGAAATACTCAACAGCTCACAACCAAATCACAGAAGAAATCCAACAAGGAATTGAAAAGCACTTAGGCGTGGGAGCAAGAAGAGGGCCTATTAGGTAGTGTCTGCAGTGATAGCCTGTTTCCCTGCCTCTTTGGACCCTTGTGGGGCTTGAGCTGAGAGCTGCCCTAGGGCCAGTGGAGGGGCTAGCACTTTTTGGGGGGAGGACAAGGGACAAGGTGGCAGCGCCAGTAGCTGCATAGCTCCACATCTTGCACTTTGAATATATTTGAGTAAACCAGTGTACTTGAAGCTGTTGGTTAGAAGCAGTGTTTTCATATGGGGAGCTTTTTGTAAAGTGTTGTAGGAATCGGTAGACATGGTATGAAGATACAACTTCAGCCTAAGTGCTGTACTTTGCTGTTCTTAAGTTTCTGAAGTTCCTTAAGGGATCAGTTCTAATATAAGCACAAAGGAAGACCACAGTTTGGGCAGTTCGTTTGTTCATTATGTTTCCTTAGATTATTTCTCTGTAATTTTTTTTTTTAAAGGAAAGGTGCAGGCAGAAATGAAGGTAACTAGGCAGGCAGGCGGGAAGTGAGAGGAGGAGGAAACCTTTATTTTGTTTTTATTGATTTGTTCACACTGCCTGTTTCCTGCCCCCTGGACCTGGGACTAGAACCCAGGGTTATGTGGCTTGCTCCTTCAGATGTGATTGACCTAACTGCTGCTCCACCAGGGAGTGCCAAGATTATTTCTCTATAATTTTGAAATGTTTTTTCCATTGGAATTTTGGGACAAATAGGGCAGAAGGGCAAAAGATGTGTTTTGCAATTGTTGTAGCTTTTTTCAGGAAAAACAATTCATATTTTCTCAATTCCTTTCTTAGAATTGTAATATACCCATGGTACTATTTATTTAGCTGGTTCTGCCTTCTTATCTCTGATAGAGAGAAAACTTGACTTGTTCAGTATTTTACCCAAAGTAATCTCGGATTTCCTGTTTCTTAAGACTAATGTCTTCTTTACTGCCTCCTATTTTTCTGCAAACAACATTTAAAATTTGTAGTATAGAGTTAGAGTACATTGTCTTTAAGATTGCAGGCTATGATGCCAGCCTGCCAGTACTAAAATTGAGTTTTCCTTGTGCTGTCTGGTAGCATTCGTTAAGTTACTTAACCTCAGCACCCTGGTTTTCTAATCTGTATGATGGGGATAGTAATAGAGCTTCCTTCATAAGGATATTGTGAGGTTTAGAATGGATTAATGTTTGTTAAGTGCTTAGAACAGTACCTGATACGTGGTAAGTCTCCCAAGAATATTAGCTTTTATTGTCGTTATCATGATTTTTGTACTTATGTCCTCTCCGTTGTTCTTAGTATGATTATATATTAACATTAATTTTCTCATTTCCAATTTCATATGAATGAGGTATTATTTGGTAAAAATATTAAATATTTTAACATCAGAAATAGTTGATTTCTTGCTTCTTGAATAAACTTTCGATTATGTTCTCAATATAGACGGTTAAAATTATGTGCTTGCTTTAGAATGAAGTAGGACCTCTGTTTGGTTGTATCATTTTTTTCCCCCTCTTTCTTTTCTTTCCACAGCAATACAAGTTCTTACGCTTTAGGAGATCTCTGTTCTTACTCGTTAAACATAGTTGTGTTGAATCTCTGTTCCTGATGAGAAATTTCTGCATTGTGTATTATTTTCTTGGTAAGAATTTCTGTTTCTGGTATAGCATACATATTAGCTCATAACTCAGAAAATGTCAGTTACAGGGTTCCTTTTATAAAAAAATTTTTTTTTTTTTAAAGAAAACATACAGGCAGGAATGAAGGTGATTGGGAGGCAGGTAGACAGAAAAAGAGAGGAGGAAGGAGCATCTTTAATTTATTTTTATTTAGTTGTTCACACTGTTTGCTTTCCCCCAGGCCAAGGCTTGAACCCAGGGTTATGTGGCCTGCTCCTCTGGAGGCGATTGACCTAACCGTTGCTCCACCAGGGTGTGTCTTACTTTATTTTTATATTGTTGTTCACACTGAGTTTTTCCTCCCAGACCCAGGACTTGAACCAGGGGGTGTGTGGCCTGTATTCCTTCAGAGGCAATTGACCTAACTGCTACTCCACCAGGGTGCATCTGTTTCTTAATTTTATGTCATCAAATATCTCCTTTTCCAGAGGTGTTTATCTATAAACACAGAGGTGATATTACTATCACACAAATATAAACTTCCTTGCTTAGCAAGTATTTGATTAAGGACTATAGTTACTTAAAACTGTTGTAGCCCTTGAGCCAAGAGATGGTTGCTGACCTGAAACTATACTTTAACTGTAGAATTTGATTAGCTCTCCTAAGATTAAAGATTCAAGCAACCAGAAATATCTTCCTCTTTTATAATGGATGTGAACAAGAGCATTGTCTGTCAGTGGAAAAGAGGGACAATCATGAGGCAAGAAACAGTGAGAGAAATACATACAGATTTGGTTTGGTCATTTTGGGACGACCATCTTCTCAGATATCATCTGCCGTCCTTTCCTGGAATTCTTCATTTCAGGTCACCAGATAACATATAGGTCCAATCAGAATATTATGATTCCTTCAGATATGTCGAGTGAACCCAAGAGTATTCCTGAAGTTTGGTTGCATAGGGTTTATCAATAGTATTTGTTCGAGTCCTTTCCAATGAGGTTGAAGAGTTTTTTGTTTTGTTTTGTTTTGTTTTTTAATTAAAGGTGTCTTTTCCAACAGACAAAATCTCCAGGTGGTAGGGTATGCTGCTCAAGGTCTTCATCTTAAGAGTGTTCTGTGAAAGGATTGCTCAGTGAGACCATGGTTATCTTTGATCAAAGTATTTTGGTCTTTACAGTGTGGAACTGTATCTCCTTTAGTCAACACACTGTATGGATAACAGTGATTCCCAAGGTCCTGCCTGTGCATAGATTCAGACGGGAACCGTGTGTCTGCTTCCACTCCAGAAGCCAGGGGTTGGCACACAGTAGGTGGTAGATATTTGTTGATGGGGTAGGAGCATCATTTTCACAAAGTTACCTTTGACCATATTTGTATTTTTTTTAACGATTGTAGGTACATGGTTAGCCTAACTGATGGTTTAGATTGAGAGTATTCCATTAAGGGACAATACTGTTTAAGAAAATATATGTACATTGGACTGCTCATTGGCATACATATACAATGAATTATTATTAAACTTTTAAAAAGAAGAAAATTCTGTCTTATGCTGCAACATGGATGAGCCTTGAGGACATTATACAAAGTGAAATAAGTCAATCTTAAAAAGACATGATTTCACTTAAAGGAAGTATCAAAATAGTCCATAGACTATTGATGAAATAGTAGTAGTTCATAGAAAGTAAAAGTAGAAAAGTAAAAGTAGTTGTTAGAGGCTGGGAGGAGGGGAGAAGGAGAGTCGTTTCTTGTTCAGTGGGTATAGAATTTCAGTTTTATGTAATGAAAGAATCTAGAGATCTGCTGTACAGTTAGGTACATATAGTGTATCTACTGTTAAAAATATCATTGTGGTACATTGAAACTAATATAATGTAGTTTGGTAATTATACTTTAAAAAATTATTAAGGTAATAAATTGCATGTTATGCTTTTTTACCAAAGCTTAAAAATATTTTTAAAAGAAAATATTTTGTTACTTGGTCATTACTCTAGAAATAACACATTCCTTTTTATAAGTTTGTAACTCGAACTATATAATAGAAATACTCTGTTGCTAAGAGAACCTTCCAGAATTTATTAGCATGAAAATGTACAAAAATGCACAGCTTATTTATTTGTTCAGTTGTTTTGTTTTTTTAACTTCTTTAAATTTCATTTTTCTTAAAAATTTTTTTTGAAGGAAAGGTAGAGACAGGAATGAGGTGACAGGCAGGTAGGAAGGAGAGAGGAGAAAGCAGCATTTCATATATTTTTATGAATATTTAGTTGTTCATCTCAGTTGTTCCCCGCAACCCCGCGACATGAACTCTAGGTTCTTGGGATGTATATGGTTTATACCAGCCAGAGGTGGTAGACTTACCTACCAGACCACCTGGGTACACCAAATTTTGTTTTATTTTTTTATCACACAGCTTATTTAATTTGATCAACAGTACAAGTTGGATGGAAAAAATTACTCTCAGCAATAATAATACAAAAATTTTCGTAATATAATTTTATAAGAATATTAAAAAATTCAAAATTCTAAAAGACTTTTCAGCCTATGACTTCTAATAGTTTATGTAATGCAGTTTTTCTACACAGACCTCATCATTGTCGTTCTGTTGGTGACCCTTGGCTGTACTGTGTCAGTGTATTAACAGTCGGCCTTGCGGTTCCCCTTTAGTTGTACGTTAGTGCTGACACAGTGGCTGTGTCCACATTTCCATGGTCAGCTATTCCTTTTATAACTTCTTTTCCATTCCATTCAAATTTCATTTCCACTGTTACACTTTTCATTTCTTCATTGCAGTTTAGTCTTTTTTTGGCCCGTTCCCTCTGTTATTTATTTTTAGGAGCTGTCATGTAGGTTTATCGTAGCTGATGAGGAGGCAGCACAGTAACATGCTTTGCTATCTGTGTCTGAACTGAATAATCAGATGTGAATGTTAGTCACCAATTGACCTTGAAAGACATGAGGCAGTTTGTCACAGATAGTGATATACATCTGTTAGTCTCCAGTTTGATTTGCGTACTAAAAACCTCGCAATACTGTATTCAGTTGTTCATCATAGAGCATGGTAACTGAAATTTAAATCGTATTGTTAGGAGACTACTCTTATTTCACTAAACTATGGTAGCTGAAATGTAGATATTGGAACTGAAAAGCAAGGGCTACCTGTATTTAATGATTCTCTTTCATGCCAAGCCAATTCCTATTCAAACAATTAAGCTTTTTTTTTTTTCAAAAGAGAAGAAGGCAAGGAGAGGAGAAACAAGTATTTGGAAGGAAGGAAGAAAGAGAAGGAAGCACTTTTATGTAATTGTTTTATTTGCTCTCCCTGGCCCTTGGAGTGAACCTGGGTCCTTGGTCTTTTACATGATTTATGCCCCAGCCACAGGTTTGGCCCCTGAGCCACCAGAGTACAGCATAATTGAACATTTTAACTTGAAGTGTTAAAAGTGGTCTATTTGGCCATCTCATCAACTTCATTTTTCAAACTTTTGATGTTCATATCTTGGTATTTTTACCCCCCCTCTCAGGCCATATTCCCAAAGCTTGGATTAACACTGCTATGGACCTTCAGATAGATGAGTAAGTGATAATGTGAAAAATCTTGATTTTAATTTTTAGATGTTTGCTACTTTCCAGATGTTTTGTTTATATTTGTTCTTTAAATTCTAAAAACATTTTATTCATTTGGAAAATACATAGTTCACCTAGTTTAAAATTCCAATGGTATTTAAAAGAGTATATACTATAAAGTCACCCATCTCCAGTCACTCAATTTCATTCTTCAAAAGTAAGCTGTAATTTTGTTTTTTCTTAGATACCATGCTTGTATTATATAAAAGCAATATGGACATGCTTCTCTTTTGTTTTTCTCCTCAGTGATCATCCTGTGCTATACTGAGGTAGACAACCACAGTGCTGTAGTGTTACTCTAATTTTACCTGTGAAGAAACCAAAATTGAGATGGTCAGGTGACCACTTGAAGGTCATAGATGACCAATGGCAGCCCTGGAGTGTATTGTTCCTGCTATTCCCCATGAACTTTGCACATAAAATTTTAATCTCTATTTGGTGAAAAAGATGTAAATTTCTCTGCTTAGTTATTTGTCCTTTTAATTATTGGTTATTACACTGTGAGACTTTTTTGGACTTCATATATGGACTTCATTAATATTAGTTTTTGGGAGTGGAAATATTTGCATTTATGGATGTTTGGGATATATTGGTTTCTTCAGTGTAAATTTTACTTCCTAACTTCAAAAATTCTTAAGTGAAATTTAGTTTGTTGTCTGCTTAATTGTTAATATGAAACCATAATCATGGGTCTTTTATTATGTTGCCTGGATTTAGACTGGGTCAAATTGAAAGAGAAAAATAACAGAATTTTAACACTATACATGTCATTTCTCCTTTTACTTAAATAATGACTTGTTTGCATGACATTATCTGATATTCTCTCCTTTATGTATGCCAGGCTCTCAGTAAATGTTTGCTTAGAAGCTGAACTTAATTCATTTATTGTGTCTTCCCACTCCCACCTCCTCCCCTGCCCCCCCAGGGATTACTGGGCATTATATTTACCCACCTTCTAGGGTTGGCTTCTTTGTCCATAATAAATGACAGCGAAGATTTGGAACACAAGAAACTTGAGTGCCATTTTAGGTCTACTCTTTTCTTGAAGCTTCCCGTGTATCTCATAGAAAGGTAGTAGGGAGAGAATTCTATGTGGTACAAATGGATAAAAGTCTGCCACCATTATTATTTAGAAATAGGATTTATATGTTTTGCATTGTGGAGCCCCAAGTCCATGACATGCTTAGGTTGTATTTTTCTCATGGGATTAAATGCTAATTTCTACTTTCATAGGCAGTTTCATAGGCCTCTTGACACTCTGAGTGGTCTCTTGAATCTCTCCCTACTCTACCACGTCTGGCTGTGTGGTGTCTTTATCCTGATGACTTGGTATATCTCATGGACACTCTTCAAAATCTATGCCACGGAGGTTAGTATTGAGATTTTTGTTAGAAGTTTCATGTTTTAGAGTACACAGATTTAGTAGAGCAAAGGGCAGCATGTTTTTATGCGGGAAGCCGTTTTGTTAAGTTGGGTTTTGGTCTCTTTGCTGAGAATCGATTATGTGTCATTTATAAGTATTATTTACTTTATATTTTTTTCTGAGGACCAGTGTTGGTTTTCTTTTTTTGGAAACTGAATGGAATGGACAACTAGTGGTACTTATTTACTCTGTTTTTTTCTGCACTGTAATTCCCTTCTGAAGATTTCTGTCTCTTTTGAGTATATATTAAATGAGCCTAGAGGCGAAATTAATTTTATATGCTATTGATATAGATACTGTTAAAATATTTTAAAATATTAAAAAAAATTGTTCTTTAAAGAAAAGTTTTAATATTTATATTGAAGAAATGATTTTAAGTGAATAGGAATTACGGTTTTTATTCAAGTATTTTCTTAGAAAATGAGTGTTTCTGTTTTTATTTTGCCATCTCTAGATTAGTATCCTTCAGTGGCTTCAGAGAATCTTTGTTTTTAAAATTTGTTTCTATTATTGGAAGCTAGAAATCTAGTGAAATTGGAAAAGTAACATTTTAGAAAATAGTGTGTTTAGGTATATATAACTTTTTTAAAAAGAAAATTTATTAGCAAATATATATAGCACAAATAGTTCAGTTAAAAATTTTACTTCAGTATAACCAATCAATATCATATAAAACATTTACAAATATATTTGTAAGACTCCTACTTGTATATAACCTCTGTTCCATTTGTGCCATCTCATATTTGCAAGAGAAATCTAAAATAATTGATTTTTAAATATTTGCATCTTTTTGTGTCATCGTTTTTAGTTGCAGCAAATACCTTAAGTGGCTCACAAGAATGGAATAATTCTAGGAACACAAACTTGCAATAAAAAGTTGCATTTCAGGCAACCTTAGGCATTTTTTTTAAAACAAATATAGTTCATAAGGACGTTCTCTCATGAGTTTTTTGGAGATCCCGAAAATGTCTCATCACAGCTTTAAGCTGATTTTTTACTTTGCTACACAATTATTAGAGCTAAAGATTATGCTTTTCTGCTAGGAAGACTTCTTTGGAATTTTCATTCCACTTTCTGTTGTTTTTCCCAAGCACCCAAACTAGGTATATATAACTTTAATACAACTTGTTTTTGTAAGGAACACTAAAGATGTTCATTTGATGATTGTATTGTCTTTTTTGTAATAAATTTCAGTTAGTGCTTATTGAATATAACAAAGTCATGAAAATAATCATTTTCTTAGTCTGTGCATTGATTATATTTGTTAGGCTCATCTGTTCCCTGTTCAACCACCATTTTCAGAAGAATCTGATGAATGCCTCCCAAAAGTTTTAAACAGTAATCCTCCCCTCATCATTAAGGTACCAGACCTCTGTACTTTGTATCTTTACATGATCATTATAACTTATCCTATGGAGTTGACTTAATTTAAGCATATTTAGGTATATATACATATAAAAGGCCAATAATATTCTAATATTGGTATCATAAAAATCATCTACATGCAACATTTAATGCTATTTTCTCTTTTAGCCTTTATTCCAGGTCACCAAACTGCAAGTATTTTTTGTAATGTGTGCTTGCTAAGCTAGTTCTGTTCTGTTCAGAATAGCGGTAAAAGTATTTCCAAGCATGGTACATGATTTCTAACAATATACATTATACATTATACAATATACATTAGTGTTTCACAAGCTCCTCATCATTGCAAAACAAAACACGGTTTTTTTTTTTAATGCCTGCATCAAGATATGTTTTAATTCATGTTGTATTGTTGGCAGTTATGATCAGAGGTAGTACTTGATAGTGTGGAGACATTCATGAACACTTAAAATACGAATAATGATAATGATCCTAAAACACATTTTAATTAAAAGTTTAAAAAGTTAAAGCAAATTTACAGATCAAGCTAAGTGAGGATAAATTGTTTTGATTCAAATTACATTTAAAAATTTTAAAGTTGATCTATAATATGTGTGATCCTGTTAAGAGGTCATCTACTTTAAAAGGAATTGGGAAAAAAATCATTAGAATCCAGAGTTTTGATTACATTATGGGCAAGTTTTAAACTAATAGGAAAATGAACCACTGAGGCTCTGATTGTCTTTAAATATCAATCATGACTAATATAACAGTTACTCATTTATTTTACAAATCTTCATTTATATGGCACTGCTAGTTGCCTAGGGTATATTAATGAGTGAGACATGACACAGCCTAATGAAAAAGACAAACAGCCCAGATAATGAAAATTTATTGTTCTGAATGCAATGGGAACCATTCTGCTTGTGAGCACTGCAAGAGTACTTTATAGAAGGCAATATCTTGAATAATGAATAAAGAGATTTGCTAGGGAACAAAATGAAGATTTTTCAGTGAAAAGGTACCAGTGTATATTTTACTTCTCTGCTCTGTGTTAGGCATTGCCTTTGAATGTGGGAGCAAGCAAGACATTGTCCCTGCCTTACATTTTGATGGGTGGAACCAGATGAGATGAAACAGGAAATTACAATAATTCATAAGTTTCCTGGTGGAGAGCTATGTGAGAATATATGTTTATGTGCAAGAGGCCAGGGAAATTTCCAGGAGGGAGTGATGTTTAAATTTTGTACCACAGAACAGGTTCTGTAGTTCCCTGTAGCTAGAGCCTGCAGTGGTGTGGTAGCTCTCAGAAAGCAGAGGCAGGATAGTTCTGAAGTCCAGAAAGGAAGGTTATGGTTCTAAACTTCTGTTTCCTTTATGAAAAGCTATAATTAATTTTTCCATCAATATATAATACTTTCCCCAATTCATAAATAATATTTTATAAGAAATAAAAGAAAAATACATTATAAAGAATATAAAGTTTAAAAAATGTATGTAATATATGCATTTTTTTCTGTTTTAGTATTTGGCCCTGCAGGACCTGATGTTGCTTTCTCAATATTCTCCTTCACGAAGACAAGAAGTTTTTAGCCTTAGCCAACCAGGTATTGCTAAAAGTAATAGGCATGTGTGTGCAGAAATGTGGTGAGAGAGGTTTATTTTAATAAAATATCATATCAGTGACTATTAAAGGAAATACCAAATTTAATCTTATATATCTTGTGATTAGAAATTATGTCACCAGGAAAAGTATTTTTAAACTTTTACATTATTTCTTTAACCTGAAGAAATTATGAGGTAGGTTGACAGTTTTAGATCAGAAGAGCACAGTCGAAGAATCCTAAAAGTCCTATTGCTATAAGGAGTCTTAAAAATCAGGTTGTTCTGAGTCTCAGAGAGATTAAGTGACTTAAGTAAAGTTAAGTGAGAGTTGGAATAAGAAATTCTGTCATTAACTCCTAGTGAAGAACTTCTTCTTGCCATGTTACTCTGCTTCCCTTTAAAAAATAAAAAGTCGAAAGGAACTAGATTTGATGGCGCTCCAGAGATGCTCTTGGCGACTCTGAAGAACTCCTCCACTATTACTTGCCAAGGTTTTCAAGATTGTAACTTTGCCAGGCTCCTTCCTTGAGGGAAAGCATTCCAGCTCCTCCCACCAGTGGGGAAGGATGAACCTGGATAGCTTTTCACCTCTTCTGTTTAATTGACTTTATTATTTTGCCAAACTTAATGAAGTTGTAAAAAAGTCTCCTGTAGTTAAATGTAAATGGAAATGAAATCCAGTTAAATAAAAATTCAGATGATTAGAGCCTCTATCCTTTTATAACAAAAATCCAGGACTAAGTAGAAGATTAATTGTAAATACTTTTCTATCAGGGAGGTTCACTTAGGAGTTCTCTACATAGTAAATATTTTCTGCAGATATTCAAGTAAACTGTAACAAGATGGCTTGCTCTCTGCCAGAAAACTTTACTTCTGGGGCATATTATTAAATGTAACTAGATCATTATAGAGTTCCCTAGTCTTGAGTTACAGCAGTATAAAACATCCTGGGGCTTACAGGTGGAGAATTTTGTTTGCAGTGGTTAAGTGGTTGTTCTCTTCAGTTGTAAATAGGAGAAATGTTTAAGGAGGCATCTAAATAAAGAGGGAATAACTGTCTGGCACCCAGAATGGGGAAATGAGTTTTCTCTTCTGCTATTCTCAACACACAGTTGAATTTTACTTAAGACTAGGAGGTAAAGGTCTTAAACATTCAAAAGATAATGTGAAGTAAGAGAATAAGAGTGTGGGCCAGCATATTTTAAGTTTCAAATAATCAAATAACAATGTAAACACTTCAAATATAAAATATGATCATTATCAAATAATGTCACTTCTATGGATAGAATAGCAAATATTCTATTATTATAATACAAGTAAAAATGTAAGGAAGCACAGTGGGTCAGATACAGCAGTTTAGAGGTCATGGGTGCATCTCATTAGACTTGCTAATAGTGTTCGTGTTAGTCTCCAATCTAATCAGTATTGCTAGTAAAGTAATCCTGGGCCTTGTAACTCACACTTGCTCTAGTGTTTGACTTTACTTTTGTAATCAATTTGAGAGGTTTTTTTTAATGGTAAAATAGTAAGATTTTGCTTGTAGACTTTTGGGGAAAATTATTTTTTCTTTTTTATTATCGATGTTCAATCTTTTGTTCATGATGCTACATTCATTTTTGAGTATTGACATTATACCTCGATCTATATTTTACACTGCACCTTCCATCAGAGTTCCAGTGTCCTTTAACCTTTTCTCCTCTGACTTTTGTCTATGTACAGAGTGTTTGCATGTATTTTAGATGACATGAATGTAAATAGTAGCCGACTGAGAAAGTGGGCGCTGGTGCAAAGTATAATGCAGCATTTCTTGTTGATTTTTTTTTCCCTGCTTTGAGAAGAGACTATAAAGTTATCTATATTTTAAAAGGTGGTGTTTGGACTTCCTAGGTGGACATCCCCACAATTGGACAGCCATTTCAAGGGAATGTTTGAATCTTTTAAATGATATGAGTCAGAGACTGGTTCTCTACCAAGAAACTGCTGCTACAAATGGGAGGGTAATAGCTTCATCATGTCCCGTCGAACCTAAGAAACTGAATTCTCCAGGTAATTTTTTGTGCTGCTAAAAGAAGGGAAAGCATTTACATTTTGTTTTCTAAGAAAAACGAGAGTAGCTTATCTAAGGATATGTTTATGAGTGTGACGTACATATTTTTAGGGAAATTTGATTGAGTTTATGAAATATTGTACCGAATGAAGAGAATGTGGGTATCAATGTAAATTGAAAATTAAATTCCAACATGTTGGTGATATTAAAAAGGTTAACAAAATGTTAGTCATCTAATGGAAGACTCTAGCTTACTAGAGTATGCAGTCACTTGAATTTTTTCAAGATTTTCTTTTTGAGAAAGGAAGCAGGCAAGAATGACAGCAAGCAGGCAGGCAGGGAGATAAGGAGGAGAAGCACCTTTTATTTCTTTAGTTGTTCATTTTTGTTGTTGCCCCCCAGCATGGGGTTGTGAGCCTGGGTCCTTGGACTTTAAATGGACTACGCCGGAGCCACTGACTTAGTGCCCAAGCTACCAGGGTGTACCATCCAATTAAATCTTTACAGATAATACTGGAAGCTGATCTGGTTGCAGTATCTCAGAGACAAAAAATTGCTGGACAGTGTTCAGGGAAGAGCAAATGAAATGATTTAAGTGATTTGGGGGTGGACCATCACATTCATTGTTTTAAGATACCTTAATACTACGCTAGAACACCTTTAGTTTGAAAGATGACAGCTGTAAGTACAGGTAGAGGAATCTATGCTATTTTAAAAAATCCCTCCTGTGGAAGGTGCCTAGGAATGTTAAGACTGATAAAGGACTTAATGTTCAGATGTCTTTTGGAACTAGCTATTTAAAGAAAATGAGTGGATTTGGCTAGGCAAAGACTGAGGTAAACTTGAGAGCACAGGCTTCATCTGAAGGGAGTTTAAATCCATTGTTTTAAAGGGATAACCTAAAATTTAAAAATTTTAAGTGCAATCTTCTATTTTTTAAACCTTGGTAACTAATTTTTGGTATTTAAATGAATTCCTATTGGGTCAAAGCATACATGGATGTGTGTTTTGTTGTTTTTTTTTTTTATTAACTGCCCTACCCTGGATCTCAAACCTGGGTCCTTGGGCTTTGCAAGGGTCTTCATCTTAGCTGCCTCAGCCACCTGAGACCCAAGGGTGCACCACATCTCTATTTTTGCTTCATTACTCTCGAGAGATTATAGACCAGAAACAGGTTGTAAATAGAAATTTCAATAAGTTCTTAAGTGGAGATTCTGGAGTGTTTCACATGTTATCAAATTTTCAATAAATATTTATTCAATGCCTGCTACCTATCAAGCAATTTGCTAGGAGTCAGAGATTCAAAGATGAAAAACACTTTTGGAACTGATTTTTTAGTGGGAGTTATACAAATAATGGTAAAATAATAGAAGTGCAAAAAAGAAATTGTCAGAAAGGAACCTGAATGGGTAAGATGACTGATAATGAAAGGCTTTTTATGTAATGAAAAATTTAGAGTTTTTCCCATAAGCAAATGGAGGCAGTAGAGAATTTTAATAGGCTAGGTATATCAAGTCAACATCTTAGAGAAATCATTATAATCTTTTTTTTTTTGAGAGAGGAGGAGGAAGCTCTTTATTTATTTTTATTTAGTTGTTCACATTGGTTGTTCTCCCAGCCCCAGGTCTTAAACTTGGGATCTGAGGATGAATGTGGGACTGCTCCCAGGGTGTGCTGGACCACCAGGCCACCAGGGTGCACCCATATCATTGTAATCTTGAGTTTGGAGAAATCATAGGTCAGACCAGATGTAGAATATTCTTTATTTTAAATCATCATATCCTATTACTCAGTCAAACTTTGCCTTTAGTTTTGAATAGTAATTGCAAAATTTGAAATCTTAGTCTTAATTTTTAATTGATTCTTAAAAGATTTCTAATTATCACTAATCTTTAAAATACTGTATAATGAAAAGTTGGTACTTAAATGTATAATGTCTTCTAGGAATTTTATTTAGCTAGGATACTAAAGTAGTCTATTTGATTTTGTGCCTTTTACTGGTGTGGCAGGAAAAATCTTTGTTTTTGTATACAAGACTAAGTTAGAGTTAGAAGACAATTTTTAAAGAAACTTTTTAAAATGGATTTGTAGCATCAGATGTATAGCTAACTGTCCTCGGCAAATTAGTCTTTTGATTTGATTTTTTTACTTGAAATAATTCTGGGGGAAATGGGATAAGATTAATTCTCTTATCTATACATTTTCACAGTGCAAAGTTAGTATATTTCATCCAGTAATAGTTGAAGTAGGAGAATGCAGTAAAACGAGACAGATCCTAATTGCCATTTAAAAATAAAAATATAAATTGTTAAGTTCATTCAAAATAGCTTAGAGAAACTAACCTTGAAGATAAGGATATTCATGGAAGAGGGAAAAATGAGAAGCTGTACCATTCTGACAGAAAAAGCTATGTAGAGCTCCTTGAGTGGTCATTGAGATGCATTAGTAGAATTAGATCTTGAGAGTGTAAGCCTACATGGACACAACCTACTGAGAATGAGGTAAATGCATTGAACAAAAAATGGAATTGTGTAAAATTTGAAAAACTCCTTGCCTACTTCAGTAGGGTTGCTGCCTCAGCACTGCATCTGCTCTTTTACAGAAGAAACTACTTTTCAAACCCCCAAGTCAGGCCAGATTCCTCGACCTTCAGTACCACCTTTAGTTAAAACATCACTATTTTCCTCAAAATTATCTACACCTGAGGTTTCAAGTCCTCTGGGAACCTCTTTTGGCTCTAGTGTAGTGAATCGGATGACTGGAATTTTTGATGTAAACACCTGCTATGGGTCACCTCAGAGTCCTCAGCTAATAAGAAGAGGGCCAAGATTATGGACTTCTGCTTCTGGTAAGGATTGTATATTTTCTAAAATATGAAATGAAATAGTTGAAATAGTTGAAATGTTATAGTTGCAGACAGAATCAGATAGTCTGTTTTTACTTTCATGTTTTTTTCTTACAGATCAGCAAATGACTGAGTTTTCTAATCCTTCTCCATCTGCCACTGTTAGTGCTGCGGGTAAGCCAGTAAGACAGCCAAGTGTGATTTATTCATGGATTCAGAATAAACGTGAACAGGTAGGACGACATGTTTGTAGGGTTTATATTTGCATGTTACATTAAGGTAATTAAGGATCTCATGTGAATGAAGTTATGAATAAATAGGACTTTTTTTTAGGATGCTTCCTGTATTAAAAGTTGACTCATGAAATTGCCAGTATTTGGCTGGTTTTGAGCTCTACAGATTGCATTGTCATATGGTTTAGCTTAATACGGTACCATTGATCTGTAATTTCTTTCATTTAAGAAATATTTATTGAATTATTTATATATGCTGGGTGTGGTTTCAGGCACTTGGAAAACAGCCAGCAAAACAAAGTTCTGCATGTAATGTTTGCATTCTAGTGAGGGGAAATAGATGAGTAAGCAACTCTATTATACTGTATTTCTTTGAGTATAAAAATTACAATTAATGGTGACTTACTTTATGTGCTGTTCAGAAAAAAAATTACCCGTTAAACCATGAGGTGCCATAAAATACAGTATGTATTCAGAATAGGAAAAGTATGTATCTTAGAGGAAGAAACGTTATGTGTTACATGCTGTATAGATAAATAGAGCAGGTAAGGGAAACAGTAACCAGAGGACAGAAATTATTTTATGTGGCATCACAAGGGAAAGTCTTGTTTAATCAGAGCCCTGAAGGGGGAGACAGGGAGCAGCAAAGGTAGGCGTGTGCTTGGCCTGTGTGAGCAACAAACAGCATGGACATCAGTGGGCTGGAGCCGAGTAAGGGAAGGGAGAGTGGTAGTGAGCGATGAGGTCAGAGAAATGGCAGGTACCCAGAGCTCATTGGGCCCATTGCTGGTGTAAAGATTAACATTTTCTCTGAGTGAGATGGAATGCAACTGTATGGTTTTGCCTACAGAATGGCATTATATAACTTACATTTTGAAATGCTATTCTAGCTGCTGTGTTGAAGTTAGCTAGTGGGAGATGTTGATATCTGACCAGAATGTTTGTAGTAGAGACTGTGGATGTGAGCAAAGTCTATAGAGATATTTTGAAGGTAGATGTAATAGAATTTGCTTATAGTTTAGTTGTGGTGTAAAGACAGAGAGTCAATGTTGACTAAAGTTTTTGGTTCAAGGATTAGGAATAATATCATTGCAATTTACTGGTGCTTCTGGAAGAGGAGATTTGATAGTGGTGAGGTGGAGAAATCAAGAGTTTGATTTTAGACAAGTCAATTTTGAAATAGTTTAGACAACTAAGTGGAAATACTGAGTAGTAAGTTAGAACTGTATCTGGAGGGTAAGGGAAAGTTCTGGGCTAGAAATATAAATTTGGAAGTCTTTAGCATATAGACGGTAGTTAAAGCTGGGAAACTCCATGTAAACTTTTGAAGAGTGTAGATACAGAAGGAAAGAGAAAAACTGGAAGCCTGCAATGACTAAAGGTCTGGAAGATGAGGGACAGCAAAAGAGATGGAGTGACCATCGAGTAAGAAGAGAACCAAAAAAAGGAAGTATTTTAAGGAGAGAGGAGTGTCACATGCTGTGGTAGCATGAGATTTAAACCAAGAATGAACTATTGGATTAGAAACATGGAGGTCTTGAATCTTTGACAAGAATTCTTGCATGAAGTTCTGGTGATGAATGTCTGATCGGCAAAGATTTGGGGGGCCAATTGAGAGAGGAATTGCAGAACATAAGAAAAGCCAGATCTTTTAAGAAGTTCTGTTATTGGAAGAGTAAATAAATGGGGAATTAACTAGGGGGATTTGAAGAATCAAAGAAAGGTTTTATTTTTTGGATAGGAGAAATAATAACATTTGCTGTTAAAATGATAGATTCATAGAGAGGGGAGTACTAAAGACATTTTGCAAACTTTCAGATCCTTTGGCTCTATATGCTGTGAGTGTTGCCATGTCGTGAATTCACTTTCAAGTCACTTATGTAGCTTTCAGCATAATACTAAGAAAATTGTTTTCCTTGTAAATGTCAACTAGTAGAAAACCACTTCATGTCTTAAGAATGTTTTTGATAAGGGAAACAGACTTGTTCTTTTTGCTTTTAAGAGGTTAAAGGGTAGGACAGTTGTAGAAACTTGAAAAAGAATATGCTCTTAGAAAATATCAGCAGAACCACTTAGAATTCCTTTTATTATGACAGGGCTTTAATTTGGGGTTATTCATGTGTACATGGGAATGCAGTTTTGGTTAGATACCCATCTGTATTATTCGATTTATAATACAAAAGTATTTATTTCACGTGGTTTATTATAAATAACTGTTCTATGTAAAATGTGAAGTATTTCATTTAGTTAATGTCAGAAAGAACTTGGAAGTATATATTATATTTGAATATAACAAACCTGTAAATGTGTTATTCTTTTTTTCCAACTCAGATGAAAAATTTCTTGTCAAAACGTGTGCTGATAATGTATTTTTTCAGTAAGGTAAGAATTAGGATTTATTGCATTGGGAATAGGAAGAGAGGAAAAAAGAAAAGAGATAAGGATTTGATGTCTAAATATTTAACTTGCTCCTCACAGGCCACTAGCTTTGCGCAGTGCTTCACCAGACTTCTGTTTCAAAGGCAGCTGCCCTAGACACAGCTCACCTCAGTGTCGTCTGAGGCTTCACTCTGGCTGACCTCTGGTTGTGCTTGGTTGCAGGCAGCTTTGTGCTTAATAAACAATAGCTTTCTGAAAATGAACAAACCCATGGCTATCTGATCCTTCATGTCTCATTGTCCTGTTATTAAGATCTCTGAGGCCAATTTGGTGTTCAAAAGGGAGATCTGAGTTAGATCACAAATGTTAAACTTGTGTTGAAACTCAGACCACAAGATAAAAGATTTTATAACTGGTCTGTTAGCTGTTCCAACTGCCACAGGAAAATAAAATGCAGAAGTTAAAGATTTTTTCCTATTTTCACTAATGATCACTGTTGGGCGTTAATACTTTGATGAACAAAACCTTTGCCCATATATAAAGTAGTAGCTTATATATGGTAACTGTTGTATACATATATATGCAGAGAGAGAGAGTTAACTTTTGATTTTAAAATCTGCTTCTCTTTCTGTAAATATGGTAGTATTAGCTAATTCTATACTTAATGCTTTCAAGTGAAAGCTTGCATGGCATACATTACACATTTTTATTCTTGAAGAGTCATACTCTGGTGGGTAGAGATTTGAGTAACTGATATATAGATATACATGGCAAAAAAAAATCCTATCAAATTCTTGAAACTATTTTTTCACTGTGGTGGCAGGGAAGATCCATCCATTTAACTTTTATTTTTTTACCAAAAATAATCTCGTAGGTATCTATTAGAGTTTTTGGGAACATGACAGATCCCCAAGGAAGGAGTCTTGTCTTCCATCGAGAGGGAGTTGGGTTGTCTAAAGTTTTACTTCAGTTCCTTGTTTCCGAAGGATAGCAGGCGCGCTGGCCCTGTCGTATGTGTGCTGTGCTCTTTTCACTTAAGTGCGTTCATTTAATTCTAACAGCATTCCTGCGAGAAGGCTTTTTGTCCTCATTTTACAGATCAGGAAACCTGAGGCTCAGAGGGGTCAAGTAGCTCACTGTCGTACTTAATAGTTGTCAGTGGGTATATTACTAAAGCTAGTGCTTGTTTAAATGGACTGGTTGTTCTTTATTATTTGACTTTGCTATAAGGATGATTGGATATTGTTCCTTTGGAGTGGGGTTGATGGGAGACAGTTTAAGAGAGGTAACTCATATTTAGCTAGTTCTGTTTTTTAACAAGGACTTGGAACTATTCTCTACAGTGATCTTTATACTAATCCTCTAAGGTGGGTTGTACATATGTAACTATTTTAAATGAGAAACTGAACACATAGAGATTTAGAGACTTGGTAAGGGTTACACAATAAATTGGGGACAGAATGCTTTATGGCAGTTAAATAATTTTGTATAAAAATTTCAGATTGGGATTAAATTGTGAGGTTTCTGTGAGTTTTTCATTATTATACTCTACATAGTTGATTAGATGCAATTATATAGTTTTTGCCCAGGGGAACTTACTTAATTGTTTTTGTTGTATTTGTAGCACCCAGAGGTCTCCATTCAAGCTGTTTTTTCAGATGCCCAAATGCATATATGGGCATTAGAAGGTAAGCGATCTCAGCGAACTAAAACTGTCTTTTAATTATCAGTTAAATATTGAAGTATAATTCATGAAAGGTCAGTTCTGAACTTAGATCTCAGTCTTTGAATTTTCAGATACATTTTTATATTTTTGTTTTATATAGATCATTTGTCTAAGACATTTAGGTGTGTTTAAATTTGGGTGGAAGTTTTCTTTGTATATAAGCAGAAAAACAGCCTGGGATTTCTTACATTTCTTTAAAATAACTACAATTAATAGATTGATTTTTAATCGTCAGCTTAGGTTGTTATAACTTATTTAACTTGTTTAACTTAGGTTAAATATGAAAATTTAGTTTCTTTTCATCTTATAACTTCAGTGATACTTCTTTAGAGAGACCTTTCCTCATCACCTTATGAAAAGTATCTGTGGGGTTTCAGGTCGCTCAAAGAACCCATGACAGAGTCAAGCAAGTGAGCAAGCGGAGATTTAATTAGAGGGTAAAGGAATGGAGGCGACCAAGAGAGGTCCAGACCCCATTTATCTTTCTGGCAGCCTGGGTTTTAATGGAAAAACCCACATGGTGAGGAAGGGGCATGGGGAGAGGGTCGTCAGACCAGGTTTCAGTTCCTGATTGGGCAAGGTGACATTGTCCTTTGGAGTTATTGGTGGACTTCTTTAACTGGCACCGTTTCTTTGTTCCCTCATGCAGAGGGTCTGTCCTGGTCATGTACTACATGGGGGACACATCCCGCTTATCAGACTTGCCTATCGGCTTTCCATCGGCTTTCATTATCGATCTGATCCAGATGATTACATTCCTTTTCTTGGCTGGGTGGTGCCAGGGACACTTTACTGCCCTGATGTCTGAACTTTGATCCCTGGCCTAAGGCTTGCTCTTGTGGGGGTCCCGACAGTATCCTGATAACTGTCACTCTATTCCTGTGTCATGCTTTACATCTAACACGATATTATTACAGTTTTTTTCCCTTCTAGGACATAAAGAAGAGACTGAACAATCCTATGCATGACTACTGCAATTGAGCACCTTTTCAGTATTTCCCCTTTTATTTAGAAGTTATTCATTCAGAATATTAATCCTTCCTCAAATAGATGTATTGCAAATAGATTTGCCTAATTTTGATTCACTTTTAACTATTTTCTTCTTTTCTCCTTGAGGTCTGTCTCACTTAGTTGCAGCATCATTTACAGAAGATAGATTTGGAGTTGTCCAGACAACACTACCAGCTATTCTTAATACTTTGTTGACACTGCAAGAGGTAAGAGATTTATCAGTTGGTTGAAGATAAAGGTTGACTATATTCCCCTTCCCTAGATTTTTCAGTTTCTTCCTTATGTATCGCATTTATTGAGTAGCATGTTCAAAGTTAAAAAATAGTGGTACAATTCTCACCCTCAGATAATGGCAATCTAAGAGAGAGAAGACAGAGAAATATTTATTTCATTTGTAAGTAATAATTTATTATAGAGAAAGAAAATGGAAGTATACTAAGCCTGTAGGATATACCTCTGGTATTAAATATGATTATTTAAGATATTGGAATTTAACAATGGAAGATTGGATCTTTACACAATTTGTAACTACTAAAAATTACCCATAGTTAAATTGTCCATGAAACTACTAAGTTACCTGTTGGCTCAAGGCTCAGGAAGATAGAGCTGAGACCAGGCTTGGGTGGTTAGCTTTGAACTAAAAGGTCTAGAAAGGCAGTAAAGTAAAACATGCTTCTTGCTTTCCAATAGGTTGTCTTTCCTAACTTCATGCTGGGTGATGTTTTATAGCACTGGATAATATTCATTAAGTGTTAGATGAAAGATATAAAACACTGAGTACTAGAGGTGTTTAGGTATACGGGCTGGAGTTGCAGTAATTTTTGAGGGAGAGGTGGTATTGAACACGACTTGAAGGCTAGCAATTGGTGCATCTTTTGGTCCTGGGAAGCAGCCATTTAAAATACGAGGAGAGAACAGTCTTCTTTGTTCCTTTCTTCAAAACTCAGTTTTACATCCTTGAAAGTCTTACCTTTAGAACCAGTGATTTTTTTGCTTTTCTTTGAATCCCTAGGTGTCTGCTCCTTGTACACATGAACAATTCATCTGTGCTGTTTCTCAGCTTTTTTCTATTTCCTAAAGAAATAATTATCTAGTATTTCCCCGCCACTTCCAGTGTTTGTTTTGTTCTACCACATAATCGTGGTTTGGGTATATCCTTGGTACTTTGTTTTTTATCACTTGGGATGTGTAGTTTAAAATAAGATAACGATGACAGTATGGTGCTTTATAGTCTCGGAGTGATTCAAATATACTTTTTTGATTCTCCTGACTATCTTATGAGGTAAGATGGAGGCGTCTTAACCCTGTTTTACAGATGAGGAAGGCTTGCTAGTGCAGTGGCTTACCTCACTTCACACACATCTCATAGGTAATAGAGCTGGGACTTCAGCTGAACTGAGTGCATGTCACTAGCAGTGTGTGTGGTAAACAAGGGAAAAGCTGAAAATGCGCAACCCTTATTCCTTTAGCACTTATCTGTTATCTTGTACTTCTTTTTTCACTTGAAGTTCTCTTTAGAAAGAACAATTCTGTCTTTAAAAACGTGACTTTCAAAATGTTTGAACCATGAGTTACAGTATATTTACATTGTCCTCATAGTTGTGTGTATGTATGTGTATAACAGAATCCTAAAATCTTCGAACAGTACTTAACTTTTTCTCTGCAATCCATTCTAATATTTGTCATTGTATTTCAATTTAAAAAATGCTAGTTGAAACCGAATTGATTTCGCTACCTTTTACTAGAGGTAATCTGCTTGCAAATTACTTTGTCCTCACTTCCCCCACCATCAGTATTTCTAGTTCTTTTCCATACTTTGATAAGGAAAGCAATCTACTATATTATAGTTATTAATACCTTTGAATAGGAAGGTAAGAATTATAGATTTGTATAAAGGTCATGCCCTTTTCACTTTGAAATAAGGGACCTGGAATGGAGAACTCTTTTGGGAGCCAGTTAAGTATTTTTGGTAAGAGGTAAAAGGAACAAAAATGGGACCAATGACTTGGTACTTAGCTTCTGAGTGTAAAACCTTCTTCTTGTGCACAGCTCGTGTCATCGGTTCTCCCCTAGGCCACATCACAGTCAGCCTCTTGGTCATACTCTGTAGTCATCAAATTTTGCACACTACCTCAGTCTTTGCTTCTCCACCCCATAACCTGAGCTTGATTGCAATGAATAATTCAGTGTCCACATAGAGAGTTGTCTCACACCTGGCTGCACAGTTCTTTCTTCCTTACTCTTTTATATATAGTATGAAACTATGAGCATTTTGAAATAGTGATCAGATGAATGGTATTTCAAGGGAACTGCCATAGTAATATGATACAAAGATACTGGTGCTTTCTGTTGGTGACAAAGTCACAGAAACTGTTAGTGCTAATTGAAATTTGCTGTTTAATATTCATAATTGAAGGAAATGCTAAATTTTAATTAGAACTTAGTGAAGATTAATAGTTAATTTTTATCCCAAAGTTTATTTCCCCTGAGTTTTACCCATAGACATGTGGGCCTGTGTAAGAACGCTTGCTCCAAGAACAGCCTCGTCATCATGCTCTTTTTATAGTCTTTTGTTTCCTTGTCATAATTTTCATTTCCTTTTCTCCGTGTTTTGTCTTTTAGCTCCCTCCCGACTAAATATGTCTTTGCCTAACCATCTTAGAGACTAGCTGTCATTTCAGTCATTTTATTACTAATTCCTTCAACTCCCTGTTTCATGTCCTTCAGTTGTACCCCTGTGACAAAGAGGGTCAATCCTGTAACCACCACTCATCCATTCTCTTTTACCCATCCCTTCTGCCTCTGTCTTATTTTGGACCCTTAGCATTCCTGTCCTGAATTATTATTGCGGCCATTTGCCCCTGTGGACTTCTAGCAGATCTTTTCATTCTGACTCTGCTGTTCTTCCTATGAATACTCTGCTCTGATAACTACATAGATTGTTCAGTTCTCCCTAAATATATCTGGTTTTCTTAACATTAATTATATATGATGAACTTTCTTTTCTTTGATTAGAACACATTTTTCCCCTTTTATATGGCTCTGCTCTGCAATCCCAATCAACACTTTATTACAGTGTTATATTGTTTATTTCCTTTTGTTATCTCTCTTAGAGTAGAGGTAGGGACCTTGTCTCATCTCTGTTCCTAGCATCTGACATGCTCTCTGGCAAATAACAAGCACTCATTAAATGCTTGTCGGAAGGCTGCTGGATTGCTTCACGGTTGGCTCACGGGACAAAGTCTTCTATTCAGGACCAGAATTGAGTGATACTTCTGCTACATGTCCTATAGGTTGATTATAAGGGGCTCAAGCCCTTTAATTTTGAGAGACAGGGATGTGATATGACTGAGATAAGCCCTATTATATCTTTTATTTTTATGTTCTTTGCTATAGAAGGAATACTTGGTGTTAGTGAAAATATCTTGGTAGTTCAAGGCAGGTTGTTCAATACAGGCTTCTGAAGGTTACTAAAGAATAATTGTGTGGAATGTTCTGTTCTTTTTCTTTACTTTTCACTGTCAGTAGCACCAGCCATTTCACTGTGAATCATTAAAGGCACAATTTGAAGGTAAGGAGAGCCCATCACTCTTTAAACTGTTCAGAGGGCAAGGGTGTGTTAGACGCATGCCGCTAGCGCAGTTCTTGTCAGTGAGACAAGCCCACAGTTACTCCAAAGGGCTCGTGGATCCACACATATATTGCTGTCATCTGAATAATTTGTGTCTAACATATTTGCATCTGTTGTTCAGAGGTTTCCACATCCTATTTTGGTTAATAAAAATACAAACTCATTTGAAAACATTACTGAGTTCATAGTGGTTTTTACCTATTTCTTCCATCAGTGGATGTAGAACAACTATTATCTAGTGGAAATACATAATATATATTTTTGTCCTTAAAAAGGATCCTTATATGCAGAAGGATGAGTCCCAAAATGATATTCTTTTTAAACTAATTTTTAAATGATTGTGAAATATATTTAATATGAAATTAGTTTTAACTTTTGTTGTATTTTTGTGTTATTAAATACATTCACATTGTATAACCATCTCTATCATAGAGCTCCAGAACTTTTTCATCTTTAGAATGTTTTACATTTTTCAGAAAATCATCTTTTCTTTGAAAAGGCCGTAGTACCTAAATCAACTGGTTTTTTTTGTTTGTTTGTTTTGTTTTTTGCCTTATCACCTGAAGGTCAAATTTTTATATACTTGGAATATTGAAGTTCACCTTTCTGCCTTTCACAGACCCAGTCATTTAATTATCAAATAGTAACCCTAGGCTGAGCTACAGAATGGAAGAAGACAGGTATGGTTCCTGTCCCCCAGGAGCTTACAGACTGTAAGATAGATAATCACACAAGCATTCGTAGTAAGTGCTCCTGTGAACAGAAACGCAGGATGATCAGAGAACATACAGCAGGTGAATCTAAGTTATTCTTATGAGTCTAGAAAGGGATAGAAAATAAAGTCATTAAAGTTTTTCCCTGAGGAAGTATACAGGGACTAGAAGGAAAAGTGAGGAAAGGAATTTTCTTGATGTTCAGAACTATGAATTTGATGGCCCACAGACCCTGAACAATATTCCTGTTTGGTTATTAAAGAAGAAGAGGATAAAGCATTTAAAGATTTATTTTATTTAAGCATTTAAATTTTTGTTTGATTTTGATCCCCTACCCTCTACCCACCTCACAATTTCCAGGTCATTTGGGCTTTACATGGTTCACACCCCTGTCATCCCCGCCATCTCAACTGCCTGAGCCAGAAGAGCGCACCAGCCAATGTTCTTCTATACGTCACAGTCTGTTCTTTGTTTCTCTAGAATACTATACTGCTTTACCCGACATCTGTGTAGCACTACCAAAGAAATGCTTTTCCTTCAATTTTTATGACTAGGTTAGAAGAAGGTTTATTTTGCATGGTTTACTATATTGGTATGACTTAAGATCATGCCCAGTAAGTGGTTGAATTTTATTTGGAAATCAGTCTTTCAGACCTCAAGCCCTTTGCTGTCCACCTTATCAAATTCCCTCTGTGAGGGCTGGCCAGACATAGGCATTTCTTAACCCCTTTCTAAGATAGAATGGGAGCTGTGTGAGAACTGCCATATTTACACATTTCTAAATCTCAGCTCCTACCATTTCCTAGCTTTCCATGAGCCCATGGAAAAAAAGACATTTGCCCTAGTTCATCAAGTCTAAGATGCCATTAATTGGAAATTATAACTCCACTTCAGAAGTTATGAAATGTCAGGGAGTAAAGTACACTGTAGAACCAATAGATATAGTAATCTCCAAACAACATTTTCTGAATCTAGAAAATAGGGATGATGACAATATTACCTACCTCATAGAACTGTGGAAAATGGGAGCATAATCTCTGTAAAGCTCTCAAGGATTCTGGCCCATATTAAGTGTATAGTAAATATTAGCTCTTATAACTTTGTTATTATTTTTGTGTTGTATAAAAAAAATCTTACATGATACAGAAGAATCCTTGAAGATTAAAACAAAATATTGCTGTCAGTACCACCAGTGTCAGACAGATCCCGAGTTCAAATCCAGGTTTCATTATGTTCTATCTGAATGACTGGAATAATTTATTAAACTTTTATAAAATCAATGTGTTCATCTGTAACATGGAAATAGTACCTGGGTTATTATGAGAGCTAGTGATAATATCCGTAAAGAGTCTAGAATGGTGCCTGGCAGATGTTCGTTAGGCAGTAAGTGATAGGTACTGATAAATAAAAACATCTAAACAAAGTGAAGCAAATGGTGTTCTTTTGTGACTTTGTTAGCAAATTACTTTCTTTAAATAAGATTTTATATATATATAAAAGTACTTTAACTGTATACATAGTACTGTAATTATGATTATCAAATTTAGCTATCACCATCATTATCTCTTACTATTCTTTGATCACAGTGCTTTTCAACCAGGAACCATTTTGTACCCCAGGAGATACTTGGCAATGTCTACAGGCATTTTGATTGTCACAACTAGAGGAACTCTGTTGGCGTCTGTTGAATAAAGGCCAGGGATGTTGCTAATCAGTCTGTAATGCACAGGACAGTTTCCATACCAAAGAATTACCTGGTCCAAAATGTCTTCAGTAGTGAAATTGAGGAGCTCTGCTCTGTAGTGATGATTTCAAATAACAAAGTCTAGCTCTTATCTACATTTGTTCAGTGTTCTAACTTTATGGGGTAAAACTTTGTTTTAACTAGTCTAGGACATTCTGGTCTCTACAGAGTACATTTGTTACTGGCACTGATAGATACGTGTTCAACAGAGTTTTTTCTTTATTTGACTTTTGTGCATACACTATCGCATATAAATGTAGATGGCCAAAAAGTGCCTGTTTTCATAGTAGCATCTCCTCTTAGGCATCCACGAGAGTCAGTCTAAGACCTTCATGGAAATTTTTTTTTCACTGGAGAGTATATTGTTCAGCTGTGTGTTGTACTCACCATTTAATCTGTTCACTATTTGGAATAATTCTTTACTAGATAGTGTAGATCCCAGTGTTGTGATGAGTCTTCAGGGGATGAACCACATGGAGCGAGTGCAGAAAAAAGTGAATGCTCAGTAGATATTCGTTTAATCTCACAGCTTGAGATAAAGCACTGCAGTTCTAAGTTGCTACCCAACATTAAATAGAAACCAGTGTTTCCTAGATTTAAGTTATTCATATACTACCTTCATAGCTTTTGCCATATTTATTAGATATCATTGTCATAATTTTAGTCACATTTATGTACAACCTGTATTATTTGCTGAGTAGTTTTAGGTTATTTTTAATGTATATTTTATTGAGGTAGCATTGTTTTATAAAACTCTATAAGTTTGAGGTGTGCAGGTTTACTCGTCAGCAAATGTCTAATACGACACCATGCCCACCAGCAGATGTCTAATAATCCTTTCCACCGGACGTCTTCCTCCATCCTTATTCCCATTCCCTACCTCTCTGGTAATCTCATTTCTGTTGTCAGAGTCCAGGGGTTGGTTTTTTGGGTTTTTTGTTTGTTTTTGGTCTGTTCATTTGCTTTGTTTCTTCATATTGCACATTCGAGTGTGATCATCTGGTATTTATCTTTTTCCTTCTGACTTAATTCACTTAGCATAATCCCCTCTAGTTCCAGCCATGTTGCTGCAAATGAAAAGATTTCATCTTTTTTTTTTAAATAGCAGTAGTATTTCATTGTTTATATTTACATCAGATATTCTTTATCCAGTTATCTATTGATGGGCACTTAACTTGATTCCATTTCTTGGCTATTGTAAATAGTGCTGCAATGAACATAAAAGTCCATATATCTTTTCAAATTATTATTTTCATAACTTTTGGATTGACATCTAGAAGTAGAATTGATGGATCATAAGGTAGTTCTGTTTTTAACTTTGAGGGGCCTCCATACAGTTCCACCAATTAGCTGCGCTAGTTTACTTTTCCATCAACAGTGTACAAGAGGTCCCTTTTCTCCACACCCTCACCAACACTTGTTTCTAATCTTTTTGAAATGAGCCATTCTCATGGGATGAGGTGATAGTTCATTATGATTTAGATTTGCATTTCCTTAATAAGTGATGATGAGCATTGTTTCAAGTGACTAATGACCATCTGTATGTCTTTGGAGAAATGTCTATTCTGATCTTCTGCCCATTTTTTGATTTGATTGTTTGGGATTTTTGTTGTTGAGTTGTATGACTTTTATATATCTTCCTGTGAACCCCTAGTTGAATTCATGATGTGCAAATATCATCTCCCATTTAGTGTCTTTTTGTTCTGATGATACTTTCTTTTGCTGTGCCTTTCAGTTTGATGTTGTCCCATATGTTTATTTTTGGTTTTGTTTCTCTTGCTGCTAGAGTCTTGTCCCCAAATACATCTCTAAGGATGATGTCATGGAATGTATTGCTTGTGTTTTCTTTTGTGTACTTTATGGTTTCCAGTCATACTTCCAAGTCTCTGATCCATTTCAAATTTATTTTTGTATATAGTGTTAGCGAGTGATCTAAGTTTCATTCTTTTGCATGTGGTTGTCCAGTTTTCTCAGTACCGTTTGTTGAAGGACTTAGTTTGTTTTCTGCATTTTTTTTGAACTGTTCTAGCTATTTGTAAGGATTGATATTTTGACTTTATTTTTTCTTAGATATATTTAAAGAAAGAAAATTCAGCAAATTCATTGTTTTTTGATTGTCCTTTGTACCCCTTTTAAATCTATGATGTCTTATTGAGTCTTAGTGATTTTGAATTTTTTTTCCAGTGTCTTGAAACAACTTGCTATTTGATCATTCTAGGAATTATTTTTATCATTGTTCCTCAGTTACTCCCAGTCGTAAAAAAAAAAAAAACCTATCAGAAAGCAGAAGAATAACAGAATCATGTAGAATTGTATTATTTCTCAAGAAAAGGCAAGTAAGAAGTTTGACACACATCTTTGTAGTCTTTTTTTTTTAAGCTTTCACAATACATTTGCTAAGATATAATTTAAAAATTTTTCGGCTCACAGTTGATAGAATAAAATTGCTGTTGTGTGTTAAACCATTATTTAAATAAATTAGAAGGTAAATGTAAAAGAGATGGGTAGCAGCACTCTTAAACCAACTTTGTCCAATAGAAAATTATATAATTCACATGCTAACTTTAGATTTTTTAATAATTACATTAGAAATACATTTTAATATATTTTACTTGGTATATCTAAAATATTTTACCATGCAATCAATATAGAGTTACTAATGAAATATTTTATATCTTTTTTTATACTAAGTTTGAAATCGGTGTGTTGTATTTTTCATTTATAGCATATCTCAATTCAGATCTGCCACGTTTCAAGTGCTTAGTAGTACATGTGGCTTAGTCGTTACCATTTGAACAGCACACCCTAAACTTTATTTAATAATGATGCTGAGATTGATTATATAAGGAATTTCAGATAATGAATCTTCAGATGATAATATTCTAGAAATGCTTTCTCAAACTCAAGAATTTTTAAGCATATAAAGAAAAAATACATGTGTTATCATTCAACAGAAAGGTCTTCATTCCACAGTGTATTATAATTACCTGAATCATCTCACTTACTAAAAGCACACGTGACACTTCCTCTAACTTTTATGATGTTTATGGTTCATAAGTGTCTAAATGTTACAGGTGCATGTATAGACAAAGGTGGTTTCACAGAAATAGATGTCAAAATGAAAGAAGTCACTATATTGGTCATTTCAATGTGTGTTCAACCTCAGAATAGAAATTTTGCAGTTTTGGTGCAAAGAAAATGACTGAATCTTTAACAAAAGATGAACTGTCAAAAGTTGGGTTTTTTTTTAATATTGTAATGTGATTGTGCAGATGCAAGAAAAGAACCAGAAGTAATGATAAGCTTGAATCTATTGAAGGTATACTTACAATTTGAAATCAGTATTAAAAAATGAGTATGTCCCAGTTTATGCATGATACCTGAAGAGTACCTAGTTGCATTCAGAGGACATTGTCTGCTTCGGACGTATAGATCTTCAAAATCTGGAAAATATGTTTGTATTTTAAAATTTTTTATAAAGTTATTTAAAATTATTCTGTTCTTGTATCTAAATTTTTTGTAAAATTACTTTGAATTACAAAAAGGGTCCATTGGACCCAGGTGCTAAATGATGATGACTTTTTTTTTTTTTTTGGATACTGAGGGGTATCAGAAAGTGTACAAGAAAAGGAGATGATTTAGTGTGTTATTAATGTTGCATTTGTATGTCACTTAATACCCCCCAGTCTGCTTAATATTATCTCAAGCATGTTCTCTAGTCTTGGAAAACACTCTTCGAAGTTACTGTTGAAAGAATAAACAGTTAGACTTGAAGTTAGCATGGAAGACTGAACACATGCATCAAGTTTTGTTCCTTCCCTCTGTGATGCTAAACTATAGTAAGAAAACTCTTAAAAAGACATAAATGCTTAAACAGGAGAGGAGTCAACAGCAACAAAATTTTCAAAGCAGATCCTAGAGGCAGATCCCAAGTTTGTAGTGGGACAAGCACCAAGACCCTCCAGAACCCTGGGCGAATGAACAGGTAACAAAATAAGGAGGTTTGGGCAAAAGCTGTTTGGAAATCAATTAGACCCCCAGATTCTCTTCTGCTGCTGCTCCTCCCTGCTACAACAGAAGTTGAGGTTCTTTAGAGAAGGTGAAACACTGGGTCTGTAGACGGGAAGAGTCTAGACCCAGCTGTGGGTACTGCACTGAAAGCATGGGAATGTGCTCAATAGCTTCGTTCCCTGGGGGCTACCTTACCCCTGGGAAGCAGGCCCTCCAGAGAACTTACTGGAAGACTTCTAGGACTTTGACCAATCCAAGAAGAAAGACCTAAAGTTACTACCACTACCACTAAAGTTGGGCATTCACCTCCAGAATGTCCATGAAGATCACCTGTTGTGAAGCTGGTTGTCAGTAATCTCTAACCATATACCCGGAGTTACGAGATGAGCCCAGGAGTGCGAGGTTTCTGAGAAAAGTCTCTAATCCAGAAGATAGACCCCAAAAAAGAGCAAGGGGGGCAGGAAGAGGTAGCTTGGAATCTAATAATCCAAAGCAACAAATTTCATCAGAATCTCAAATAAGAATGGATATTGCCTTCTTGAAACAAAATAGTTGCTAAAATAAAAAGGATCCCTCAGATGACATAAAAGAGGCTCTTGAAATTAAAGCATGACAAATTATTTAACTGTTGTCTTTAGTTCTTTTGATGGTTACATCCATAACTATAAATACCATGCTTATATTATTTCTTGTCACTTTAGATTTTATTTTGCTCTGGTAGATTAGCACACTTTTTTTTGTTTTTTTCAGAGAAAAGAGAAAGAAGCATCTTTATTTTATTTTTATTTAGTTGGTCACACAGAACAACTGTTTTCCTCTGGACCTAGAAATTGAACCTTAGGGATATGTGGCTTGCTCCTTTGGAGGTGATTCATCTAAATGCCGCTCCATCAGGCCACACCAGATTAGCACACTTTTCTGTCTTCATTTCTTCCTTCTCAGTATAGTTTGATCATCTAAAACATTTATTATTAACTTTTACTAGAAGACACAAAAAGATGGATTAGAGGGGCGTGCTAATGGTGGTCTAGGGGTGTAGTATACCTGGCAACTGTCCCACATACATCCCAAGGTCCCAGGTTCAAACCCAGGGCTGGAGGAGCAACCAATGTGAACAACCAAATAAAAACAAAATTAAAAATGTTTCCTACTCTCTCTTCCTGCCTGCCTGTATATTCTCCTTCATTCTTGCCTGCACCTTTCTTTAAAAAAAAAAAAAAAAAAAAAAAAAATGGATTAGACTTGGAGATTAGACCAAAAAACATAAAATACAAAGGGAAAAAAAAAACATGCATAATATGTTCCATGATGTAAGTCTTAGGTATGTATTTGGAGACTGACCTGACCCCAGTAGCAAAGGAAACAGCAAACAAATCAATAAATGGGTCTGTGTCAAAGTAAAAGGCTTCTTCAAAGCAAGAGATACTATCAGAATGAAAAGACATCCAACTGCATGGAAGAAGATATTTGCACATCATGTATCCAAGAGAGGTTCAGAGTCAAATACATAAAGAACTCATACAACTTAAAAAAACCCAAGCAGAAAATGGGCAGAAGATCAGACTAGACACTTCTACAAAGAAATACAGATGGCGATCAGGCATATGAAAAGTTGTTCCACATCTTTTATTATTAGGGAAATACAGATCAAAACCATTCTGAAATATCTCACACCTGGGAGAATGGTCCACTTCAAAAAGATTTAGAAGCAGGTGTTACGAAGGTATGGAGAAAAAGAGACCCCTTGTACACTGTTGATGGGACTGTAAATTGATGTAGCCACCTTGGAAATCTGAATAGAAGTCCCTCAAAAAGTTAAAAATAGAACTAACTACCTTATGAGCCAGTAATTCCACTTCTAGGTGTCTATCCATACAATAATGATATTCTTTGAAAAGATGCACCTCAGTGTTCACTGCAGCACTATTTGCAATAGCCAAGAAATGAAAACACCTTAAGTGCCCTTCAACAGATGACTGGATAAAGGAGATTTACACACACAAACGTGTGCACACGAATACTGCTTAGCTATAAAAAAGAAGATGAAATCTTTCCATCTTCAAATACATGGACATGGATAGAACTAGAGGGTATTATGCAAAGCGAAGTAAGAAGCAGAAAAACAGATATAGGATGATTTCACTCAAATGTGGAATACAGAGAAACAAAGCACATGAACAGACAAAATTAACCCTTGGACTCTGATAACAGAACTGAGGTTGCCAGAGGGGAAGAGCCATAGGGGTGGGAACAAATGGCGGTGGGGTCCAATAGACAGTGTTGGAGGACTATTAGTACATTTTGGTGGTGGATGTGATAATCTCATTTGATTAATAGTGAACCTGCACATCTAAACTTATGTAGCATTGTATATCACTGTTAACTCACGTGAAATTAAGTAAAATTTTATTTGCTTTTGACCTTTGAAAGACATGTTAAATTTTTTTTTTTCTTTGGAGGAAAGGTACAGGCAGGAGTGAAGGCAAATGGGCAGGAAGGCAGGAGGAGAGAAGAAAGAAATATTTTATTTATTTTTATTGTTCTTCTTCCGCCCAGGACATGAACCTGTGTCCTTGGGATGTGTGTGGCCTATCCTTCAGCTGGAAGCAGTTGACCAAACCACTGCTCCACCAGGGTGTGCCTTAAATCTATTTTTTATTCTATCAATTATAAACCAGTTTCACTTGTGAATTCTCCTTTCTACTTCACATCTGTTCCTACTCCTAGATGCTTTATCATCTGGAATTAAAAAGATAATTAGTAAATAACTTTATGTGAAATATAAAGTTTTGGTCTTTTTTTCTGGCTGGAATTTATTTACCTTTTTGTTTGCCCCCCACCCAGTCTCAGGTTATGAACCTGGGTCCATGGCTTTCATAGCCTACACCTTAATTACCTGAGTCACAGATAGGGGGCACTTGACTGATAGTTGCAAAAAGGGTATCTTATTACTTCCCGGCTTGCATTTGAAGACTATAAAATTGTAGAATTATTTTTAGAAAAGAGGTCAGGAATTTTTCCTGGTAACTGCTGAAGTGACTGAGCTGTCATTGCATTGTTTTTAAAACTATGACTCAAAATAAGAAATTGTTTTAGAGTTTACCTGTATATATGGTTTTATCTATCTGCCTGTCTGTCATCTTTCTGAAATAAATCTTTGTTATTCCTTTGGACTAAGTTAGCTTTCTTTAGAATCTGGACTAATTTGCTTTTCTTCTCTCCTGGTCTAGGCAGTTGACAAGTATTTCAAACTTCCTCATGCTTCCAGTAAACCATCTCGGACTTCAGGAACCTTTGTGGACACTTCTTATAAAACATTAAGATTTGCATTTAGAGCATCACTAAAAACTGCTATCTATCGAATAACCACTACATTTGGTGAACATCTCAAGTGAGTTTACCTTTTTCGATCTATGATAATGTCCCCTCCTTGGAGGAGTTCTGAGAAATAAGAATGAGAATTTAAAAAGTTCACATGTTGAGTCTTTAGGGACCTTTATGGTTCCTACTGGAAATTAACAGTTTGGATTCAGACTTTATATTTTGAAGTTTAACCTATCATACGACCTTTGGGGCCTTCTGTCAAATAGATAAAAGAGAAGACAGAAAGTTATATAATGTAATGTATAAAATGTGTAAAAATGTAATTATATATATATGTATATATATATATATAATTTTTTAATTGCCAAAATATCCTGTACCCTTAAGAGAGAAATAAGGCAAAAAACTCAGTACCTCCCAGAAAAGCATTTTAAAAATCATCCTGTTCTTATATTTTTACCAGCAAACCTAAGACTTGGGGTGAATAGAGTATTCCATAAAGAGTTTTATTACTTTGTGAATTATTCTGGGAAAACAATGACTGATCATAACACCCTCAGAAAGTAATCAAAGAAAACTATACATGCCAAACCTGTTTATATTTAGTTTCATTGAGTTTTGTGCTTTCTTGAACTAATCTAGCTAGTCGGGATAAGGGATACGCCTTTATTAGCTAAACTGTATCATAATTCTAAATAAACTTTAGAAGACATGAAAGATTGCTCTGTTTTTTTCTGTATGCAATCAATAAATAGTTGAGAACTTCCCCATAATACTAGGCAGCAGTAGTGGCAAAATTTTTATGAAACACTTTGGTTCTCTGTGGAAATATAAAAGGTACATAGATGATTATTCTTAAGAGCTTATTTGCTTGTTTAAAAACAAACAAAAATTCATGATACAGTGCCTTCTAGATCAACATTTTCCACTATGGTAGTCACGTATGACTATTTAAATAAAATTAAAGTTTGTCAGTCATGCTGGTTACATTTCAAATTTGCAATAATTACATATTGACATAGTGTCTATTACAGTGCATAGTGTAGGTATGAAACTTCCATTTCTGCAGAAAGTTCTATTCGACAGTCCTGTTGTAGACAGTACACATAGCACTTCGTTTTCATTTCCTCTTCTCAAAGAACCTGTGAGCTCTAGAGATTATTATAATTATACAGACAAGGAAACTGAAGCTCAAAAAGGTTAAGAACTTGCCTAATAGTACAATATAGTGACTGTTGGAACATGTACCTGGAGATTTCTTAGGTAAGGAAGGGAAATAGATTACTAATAAAAATTGTGAGACTGAAACTCTGCTTTAGTTTCTTTTCTCTTAGTTTCTTCTTTTCTCTATTTTACATATGCCCTAAAATAGATAAACATCTCTAGAAACTCTTTTGCACATATACAGGGCAGAATGATAGGATGGAAAGAATTTTAAGATTTGGAGTTTAAACATTTCGATGTATATTCGGTTATATCATTCACTTTCTGGTACTGGGCAGGTTACCTAATGATTTAAGTAACCTTCCTAAGATGATGCAGGTAGTAAGTTGCAGAACCACAGCTCAGACTCAAATCCTTCTGACCCCAGAGTTATAGCTGCAGCTGTATTTTTAACCAGTAGGCTGTGTTGTCTCCGCTACTTTAGAGTCTTTGTGATGCTGCTTCTCCTATTGTGCAAGGGTATGTTATTAATTCCACTGTGCTCCATTTGCTGTTAATAGAGATAAAATGGGATCATACGTATGTAAGGCCCACATTGTACGTAATATTACATATTGGGTGATGACAATTACCTGTTTAATACCATATTTACTCATTACCTAGAGCTCCACTTCTGAGAACCAGGTATAAAGTAAACTCTTGGGGTGTAAAAATCAACACAAGCCAGTTCCTCATCAGAGATAACCAATACCTATTTACTTTCTTTTTTTTAGTGGAAGAAAGCAGGAATGAAGGCAAGTAGGCAGGCAGACAAGAAGGAAGAAAGAGAAAGAAGCATTAAAAAAAAAAAAAAGATTTAGTTATTTATTTTTGGTAGTCTCTCCATCCTGGGTCTCAAACCCAGTCCTTGGGCTGTGTGTAGACTACACCACAGTTGTAGACTTAACACCTGAGCCCCCAGGGCAAGCCAATTTATTCTTAGTTTAGAAAAATTTGATTTACTAGTGTTCAACCTTAAAATTCGAGGGAAGAGGCTGTTATTAGAGCCAGGATACAAACAACAGAAAGAGATTGTTCAATGGCTTCTAGGAGAGGGAAAGTCATGAGAAAGGTTGTAGACTTGTGCTTGAGAGAATTCAAAACCATTTAGTGAGATGACAGCCTTACTAGCACCTAGAGGGAATCTGCACAATACAAAACTTTAATGGTTCAGTTAGGGCAACTGCATGATTTCAGAATGCAGAACTATGTATGTATAAGGTATTTTAAAATGGCGAAGTACTTGCAATTTTATCATGCAGCTATTTGGAATTTTATCATTCAGTAATTCCACAACTAGAAAACCAGAATCTTCATTGTATTCAGCTTTTCCCCAAATGTTTAAAAGGGTGCTTTATACTAGTTACAGTATATATTTGCCCTAATTATGTCAAGGTAATATATTTGGGGGGGGGGGGCAGGGGGAAGGGCGGGAAGAGAGCTCCGTTTTCCTGTCTAAGACATGTTACGTTCAAAGGAAAAGTAAATCTAAACCACCAAGCTGTTACCTTTGAAAACGATTAGTGGAGTCTATTGTGTTTTAACCAAACATTTTAGTTGAAAGGATTTTATATTAAAGGCAATTCACATACTCTACAACTCAAAGATAATGTTGAAATCTGGTTTGAATAAAATAATAAAATCCAGAAAATCTACTGCAAGGCCTGGAACTGCACAGCAGGTTCCACAGCAGAGCAGGTTAAAGTCGATGCCTTCACTTGTCAGTCTTAATTTGCTTTGGTCTTTTAGAAGGTAGAAGTATTCCATTATTGAATGCAAGTCCTCCTCCGCATTAGATTAGGAGGATTTTCGTCCTGCTTTTTCAGAAGTACTAAATAAGTGAAAATTTCTATTCATTTTTAATTGTTTTAAAAAATATTGACTCTGTGTTCTGTGGTTCACTTAATATGCTTAATGTGAAATAAAGCTTATGCTTTGAATTTATGTTTCATTTAGTGCTGTGCAAGCATCTGCAGAACATCAGAAAAGACTTCAACAGTTCTTGGAGTTCAAAGAATAGTTCAGTAATATAAACTGTGTTCATTACGCTGCTGATACAACTACAGATGGGACAGTAAATGTTCAGCATTCTTGGATCAGAAGAAAATGGACTAATTAGATGCTTCCTTTGTCGTGGTGGTTGCTTTGAAAACTATACTTTAATGGGAGAAATCATGGAAAGAAATTCTCAACAGAATAACTAAAAACTGCCTTTTCTGTACCGATTGCTTTTTGTGTGTGTGGTATAATAAAATCTTTATTCAATTTTACAGAAGCATCTATGGCAGAAGTGTCTCTAGCTTATAAAGCTTAATAATAACTTGACATTTTTTAGAATTTACTTTTGAGAAGAGTAGTTAGTTCAGAAGATAAATTGGTTGACTTGACCCAGTCTTCCTAATTGTTCTGTGAGTTCAGCTCTCTGTAAACTTGAAATATATTAACTTTTTAAGAGTAGTTTCTGTTTACTGAAGGATAAAAATGGTAACAATGGAGAAAATTTCACAGAAAAAATACTGTCTAAAGGACATGTTTTGTTAATCTGTTAGGTTGTGTTTTTGTTTCCAGGGACAAATTAAATTTGCATGATTGTCCAAAAAAAGTCTCAATTTACAGATGCTAACTCTATATAAAGGAATGTGGAAAAATTCGGTTCTTAAGTTACAAGATTAAACGTTCACATTTGGTTTTTGAAAGACAGTTAATCAGCATCTATGAATTTATTTTGTATCGTGCTAGTAAACAATTGTATATCGGGATTTTCTCAACTAGTTTTGCTTTCTTTTTCTGGAACAAAACATTAAGTTATTGCAGAGTTTTTCAAGTGAGGAAAAAAGTTTTTGCAAGAAAAACAAGGAAACTTTTCCTTTCCCCCCCCATCCTTCATCTTCATTAGATCAAATTATTTTGTGAAGCTTGTTTGGCCTCACAGAGGAAGCAGCCTCTGCTGTGTTAACTGGCTAATTAAAATATATTAGGAAAATCTTTATAGCCAGAAACAACTTAGTCATCAAATAGCAAGTGAAACCAAAACATCAAAGGTATTACCCTACTTGGGAGTATATTGTGTGTCCCAAAAGTGAACAAGGTAATTTTATAATTTATTAGATCAACTTCTTTGGAGCTGAGTGATTGGAAATCCTACTAATAGATACTCACTGGACTAGCTTTGGACTGAAATGCTCCCTTGTTAACTCTTTTCCTATTATCTTTTTCCTCTAGGGTCCCCCAGTTCTTTTCTTTAAACTCATCATGGTATTGTATATGAAACTTTCATGTGGTGTTTATGTCTGCTATTCGATTATTTCATGTATTATATCTTTATTGCCTTTATTTGTTGCCTCTTCTGAATTTTAAATGAATTCTGCTGGCCTTTCAAGTGTCTTTAGGAGACAATTCCCCAATATTTTTGATATTGGCTATTACCATTGCGTTGTTTTGTTTTTTGCATCTGAAGTGGAGTTGATCTCTGCTTTGAATGTAAAAGTTGAATTTCGAATGTTGTGGTTATAGATGACCAGATAATTGTGGCGGCTAGGGTGACTGAGAATGATTGAATTACATGTTTTTTAAAAAGCCATTGAGCTTTTGATAGCCTGTTGTCTTTGTTGAGGCATTTTGGGGGAAGGACTCAGTGTTCTATTTCCATTAAGGAATTGTGACATTTAACCCATTGGAATCCTGTAGCTGACAATGGTATGATTCCTTTAAACTTTGACTTGGAGAAAATGTGGGACTGGGTTTAGGTTTTTGCCATTTCCCACATACTTTGGGTGAATGTTTATTTGATGAGTGGTGTTTCTGAGGTGTTCATCTTATTTTCCTTCAGGAGAATGTGCTGAGTACAAAATGCAAGTTACATAACCTCTGCCTATTGGAGATTTGGAGACTGCTTCTCCAAATCTGGATTGTATTTAGTAGGTAAGAGAGTCAGCTCCTTTTCCCATTGTGTTGATAATCTACATACCATGTGTGGGGGCAGGGGTGTGGCTCAGTCACCTGTTATTAAGGAAAGCGTCCCCTGTATACAAGGAGGAGGTGCTTTCCTTTGATGAAGTCATATCCTGTCTGTGAGCCCACTGATGTCAGAACATTGGCCTGAAAATTAGAGTGTTCTTTAAAAGCTTTTCTCTGTTAATATAAAACATGATTGTACCAGGTCTTGTAATCTTTGCTTGACCCTCATGGAAGGTATAAATCCATATAACTGCTTTCTCAGAGAACTGAGAAACTGTCCTAGAATAAACCTTGAGCAGCATCTCAGTGGACATGAATAAGCAATAATTTGTTACTTTGTTGATTTGTTTCTTGGTAATTGTTCTGAGTGAATTCCTGTAAATATTTATAGAAATCTGTTTATATCCCTTTGTATATCACTGATACTGAATTGAGCAAAATAATAAATTGACAGTTTAAAAAAATGGGACTGTTTATTGAAAATGTGTGTGTCTACAAGGTCAACTGTTGAGTTTTCTGTTGTGTGTGTGTTCCCTTAGTCATTTTAGCTCAGCCTGAGTCTTTAGGTCAGCTGCAAAACTTGAAAAGGTTTAACTTCTTGGTAAGTCAGCTTTTGCCTTTAACTAGACTAATTTGGTAGGCGATCTATATTTAGTGGTAAGGGCCTGAGTTCTAAAAATCTCTTTCTATGTTGTCTTGGCTGCCTTTCTTCAAAACTCAACAAAGGATACAGGTGCTGAAAGTCATTTTTTCTTAGAGATTGCTTTTTCCAGAATAGCATTTCTAAGCGAATCATATCCCCCCGGGCTAACAGTTAAGTCTGTCAGCTTTTCTTAAATTAGTCTGAACTTCACCTTAAGGTTGTTGAGTACTCTACTGAGACCCTCAACTTCCTCTTTGCTTTCCCAATTCTTACTCATCTTAATTTTTTAAAACCAAATAGCTTAACACAAAGTTGCTTTTAATTCATCCGTTGACATTTCAGCTATTAGCAAGCTGCTGAGCACCGTTTTTAAATAAATAAAATCTCGTTTGTAAGGATGACAAAGGGATAGACAAGCACATACCCCCTGCAGTTCTCAGTCTTGGTCCTAAGCAGCCTTGGCAGTTGCTCTGTGATGTACAAATTGATGCAGAACTAGCTAATCATTCAGAAACATTCATGAGTATTATGGCCCAACTATTCGAAACATTGAGCTGTGAACAAGACAGTCATTGTATTCCATGATTTTATAATCTAATGTTAGTGGCTTTTGAAATTTGGAATCAGAAGCATCAGAATGCTTAATAGTGGTGCAGCGTCTGGACTTTAGTGCAGATTCGACTTCAGGAGGTCTGAACTGTTTCCCAGGAGATGTAATTTGCAACTCATGATAAACGGTGGTCTGAGACTCATACTCTGAGACAGATTTATTTTTTATAAGGAATTCTCAAACTGCACATGTATCAGAATCATTTGAAAAGCTTGTTAAAATGCACATTACTCAGCCCCACCTCCAGAGTTTTAATTCAGTAAGTCTGGGGTGGGACCCAGGAATTTACTTCTGACAAGTGCCCAGGTGCTGATGCTGCTGGAGACTGCACTTGGAGACCTGCTCTAAAGGGGCTTTCTCTTGTGCTCTATCCTCTCAGATGTGGGTCTGAAGCATACGTACTATCGTTTGCTATAAGGCAGATTTCTTCCATCTGATTTATTCATTGGAAAACTCCCAAAGAATATGGCTGGATCCCATAGGCAGTGCAGGAATGCTGAGAGGTATTCTGGAGTTCATTATGCTTCCCTTGCAGCAGATGATATGACACCAGTCGCTCTTCCACACCGTTATGTGCTCCTGTTCATGTTTCCTTTGCTTGAATTTATCTTGGCAAACTTCCCAATTAGTCTTTCCACATACTCCCATAATGATTTCTGTGTTTTTTCCCCTGCCCCAGGGCATGAACCTGGGACCTTTATGTGGTCTGCACCTGTCTCAGCTGCCTGAGCCATAAGGTGCATCTCTCTGCTTTTTTTTTTTTTTTAAGGAAAGGTGAAGGCAGGAATGCAGTCAAGCAGAGACAGATGGAGAGATTTGATTTTTATTTGATTTAGTTGTTTATCTTGGTTTTTATCCCCGACCGGGTCTGGAACCCAGGTCCTTTAGATATGTGGCCTGTGCTTGCAGCCAAAGGCAGCTGATCAAACCACTGCTCTACGAGGGTGCACCTCTGCATTTAAAGAATCTTATCATTCCTTTGTTGTGGGCCTTACCACACTGAATGGTAACTAATTACAGATCTGCTGTCTTGTAGACTGAGCTTCCTCTCCTTCCAGGATTCCAATTACACTTTTCTTTGTATGTCATCTGTATTTTAACCTGTCTTCTATATTTTAATATTTCTGACTTACCATGCTTTATTCTGGGTGCTCTTTTCACCTATCTTGCAAGTTATTTTCTTCAGTTATGTCTAATTAGTAGCTGAACTTATTTCTCAATACTGTAGACTATGATCTCCACTACGTGTAGCTTCCTAACAAATAAGTGAAAAATAGTCCTTTCTAGGATTACGTTCGTTTTCCTCTTTAGCCGTCCTTTGTCTGCAGTTCTGAAATCAAGTTTTTTTAACTGGCAAATCTGGTGACAAAATTTATTTGGCAGCAAAACCTGACCTTAACTGATGTGAGGCTATTTGTAGGCTTAATTTATTCCATGAAATATGACTGTACTTATATTCTGCAGTAGTATGCTTGATTAGGAGATAGCGCTCCTGACCTCACCAGACTGTTGCGTTTTACGTAGCATTATTACCTTTCGGAAATATGAAAAGTTCTTTATTCTTAGACATCTGGCCTTGAGGGCTTTAGACAAGGTTTAGTAAAATGTTAATTCTTCCAGTCACACCTGCTGTATGTCAGGCCCTGTGATAGGCTCTGATGGCACGAAGTCACAGACCTTGCCCTCCTAAAGAGCTCATGACCTTATGTGGGGGAAGTGTTTGCAAATATGTTGTCTACTTATGTACAAAATTGACGTGTCTTGCAGTTGCTGTCTCGGTGTTGATTAAAGTTGGGTAATCAACCCTTGACTGCTGTTGCGCCATCTGTGCCCACCTGCTTGATGGACTTTTGGCACTAAATGCAGTTTCCTTAGGTGCCCTGGTCCTAGCCTGCGACATTTTGCAGGACATGCTTAGCGGAAGCTGTGTGACTGTGCCTGGCCCACAGGTGCCCGCAGCACCTTGTCTTCAACTGTCGAGGCCAGATACATACTCTCCCTGCACACATATCTTAACCAGGCCCTCGTGCTAAAGCCTCTGGCAGGGAAACACTGGGGGTGTGAGAAAAGCTAAACTCTTTACCTACCTTTCCTTTAAAAAAACAAGCCAAAAATAAAGCCTGGGTTCATCCTAAAGGACGCAGGAAAGTGTTGGTGAGCACAAGTAGGGTGTGCTTGCAGGCCCCACGGAGAACCTGGAGAGCTCTCAGGACGTCTAAATTGTACTCTGCTTTCTGCATCAATACTTTCATTCTCCCTCCCTGTCTACTGTTTTTCTACCACTCTTTCCAGCTGCCCTCTAACTCCTAAGTTTACATACATTTGGGACTGACCAATTGTTCTCAATGCCAACTAAATTCCTGACTGAAAGAAGTTAGCTGAAATAAACCAAGTGTCCAAGGATCTAATTTGTCTAGAGGGACAAGGTGTGCAGTGACAGCATGGCTTCTGCATGTTTACTTTTGTTTATGGATAGAAAGGAGGGTAGAGGTGATTTCCAGAGACTCCTAAGATAGGGGACAAAGTCAGGGTCAACCTGTAAAGTGGCTTGTAGTTTCTCTTGCTTTGGGTAGTGACGCCAAAGCACACCCTGTAAGGAGGCATGAAGAGAAAGTACATTATACGAACTATAGTTGAGTTAGCATCTGTATTAAATTGAATTTTGGTAATCTCTACCAGTGTTTCTAGGTCCTCAGAGAAGATATCACAAGTCCTTTCTGCAGGAAAACAGCACCCCAGTTATTCTACAAAGCATGTTTTAGATATACGATCCACACATAATTAAAGATAACCATGCACAAAAAGAGACAAGACACCAATGAATGAGAAAATAAAAGCAAAAGGCAATAGAATAAACCCACACAAGTTATCAGACAGATTTTAAAATAATTTGGTCGCTATGATTAATAAGATTAAGAAATGAAGTTCTAATTCATTGGAGAACTAAATTATGTATATACATCGTAGAAACAACACAAACATACAAAATTTGAAAAAGGGAAATTCTAAAATAGAGAAATAAAATTAAGAAGTTAATGGATAGACTTACCTGCAGATGAGACATAGCTGAAAAAACTGACTTGGAAAATATGTCAGAAGAAATTAGCCAAAATAAAGCATGGAAAGTCAAAGAAATTAAAGTTCAGAAGACAGGTGAAGACAAAGATGATAAGATGAGCAAGTTTATTATTAGTTGGAATCCTAGAAGGAGAGGGAGATCTAAGAGGATAGAAGGAATTTTGAGGATTTAATAGCAGAGAAATTTCTAAAATTGAAGACATCAAGTCACAGATTGAAAAAATTGTGAATCCTAAACAGATGAATAAAAAGAATGCACATTGAGGTGCATCATAATAAAATTGCTAGAAAACGAAAATCTTAAAAGAAGCAGAGGATAAGAAAAATACTTTCAAACGAGCAACATGAGGCAGTTAACTTCTCAACAAACACAAAGACAATGGAATGGATATTTTAAAGTGCTGAAAAAAACCTTACTAATCTAAAATTCCATACTCAGCATTACTCTAGTAAATGGCAGGAAAGAGCACCTCTGTGATGCAGGCAGCCAAACTGCAGGCCATGTGAATTAGGCCCACAGACTTGGGTTTGAGACCTGTGGGTGTGAAGGGTGGTGAGAAAATAAAAACATTTTCTGACAAAAGCTGAGCTATTTCATCAGAAGGGTACACTAAAAGGAACATCATTTATAAAGGTAAATTTTCTTCAGGGAGGAGAGGCAGGAAAGGAAATCAAGAATAACAATGGTAAATAATAATACTGACATGAAACTAATGTCTGAATTTCAATGCATAGGGTCTTAAAGTTCATAACAAATCAGAGTACTTGGGAGTTCCTATAGCCTGTTAGTTACATTGCCTGGGGAGAGAGTAAATTTTTAAACAGTAGACTTTGGCATGTTAAAGATGGTACATTGCAACTTAAGTGTAACCACTATAAATATAGTACAAATTTGAAACTAAGACAGAGAAAGAATAGAATAACAAGAAACAAGAGAAAGTAGGAGAGAAAAGGAAATCTGGAATAGACAGGACAGAGTGTACACAATAAAATAGAGATTTAAACCCCAATATAGCAGTAATTACATTAAATATGAACACATATTCCACTTGAAAAGCAAAGATCAATAAACTTTAAAACAAATAAAATGCATCAGACAAACAGTTCAACTCTGATCTTAACAAGAGCCACATCTAAAGCAAGGCTAGATGTGCTGAAAATGAAAGGAGTGGGGCACCCTAGTGGCTCAGACATGAAGTCAGTGTTTGAGGCGTAGGCCTGAGTTTGTGATCCAGGGGCAGTGGGAATAACCAGGAATGAAAAACATAAAAATGCTTCTTCCTCCTCTTCCTGCCTGCTGCCTGCCTTTTCTCCAAAAGAAAAAGCAAAAAAGAAAAGAAAAATAGGCATCAGAAGCTAGTATTTTTATGTTAATTTTTGACAAAATAAGGTAAAAGGCCTTACTAGAAATAATAAGGGCATTCAAAAAATAAACGATTTAATTTGTAAGAACAATACAGTTTGAAATGTTGTTGGCCTAATAACTATGTGGAGCAACTAAAATTCTCAGTTGCTGGACAGTATGGACAAGAGGACAATACCTACTAAAACTAAATCTGCCCATCCTAGAATCCCATTAACTGCGATATGCCCAAGAGAAATGAGTGCATAGTCCCACCAAACGCGTGTTCACAAGGTTACTTACAAGAATTTTCACAATAATCTTAAACTGGAGACAATTCAAATTTTCATCAGTAGAGTAGAATGGATTAGTAAATTGTGTTAGACCGTTACCATGCAATTTTACATAGCAATCAAAAGACTGAATTGCTGTGTGTAATAATGTAGATGAAGTTTATAGACAATATAAGTAAAAGAAGCCAGAAACAATGGAATAAATGCTGTATGATTGCATTCATGAGCATATCAAGAACAAGTAAAAACAATATTACCAACCTAAGATAAGTGGTGATAGGGAGAGGGACAGCATATTGACTTGGAAGAGCATGAGGAAACCTCATGAAAGGCTGGAAATGTTGATTTGTGTTATGTGGATGTATACTAATAAAACTTCATTGAACTATATATGTGATTTCTGTATTTTATGTAGGCTATACCTTAA
Organism: Solenodon paradoxus; assembly: GCA_004363575.1. Taxonomy (NCBI): domain Eukaryota; kingdom Metazoa; phylum Chordata; class Mammalia; order Eulipotyphla; family Solenodontidae; genus Solenodon; species Solenodon paradoxus. The sequence goes on along the minus strand of RJWH01001352.1, from coordinate 61,219 downwards.
AATACATGAAAACTGACAGAACTACCTATAAGGAGAAACAGGCAAATGTATAGTTAAATGAGATATTTGTTTGATACTGTCAGTAACCGATAGAATAAATAAATTAGAAATATAGATGTAGAATATTTGAATGACACAGTCAGCAAACCTGAGCAAACACACATATGGAACACTGCACTTAGCTGAAGAACATGCATTGTCTTTGGTTTACACTGAACATTTACAAATCTGGCCATCTGCTAGCCCAGAAAGCAATCTCAACAAAATCAAAGCATTGAAATCCTTTAGAGTATGTTTGACTATGTAAAGCAATTAGAGATCACTCAATGGCTATCAATGATAGTGCTATCAAATGATAATTAGAACATTCCATATGTTAAAATTAAGAAATACACTTTGAAATCACAGATCAATGAAGACATTACAGTGGTGAGAATTAGAGAAATGTTTTTAAGGGAGTTTTCAAGTACATGTTGAAACTTGTGAGATTTCACTAACGCCATGCTTAGAGGGGACATACATAGAAAAAAAGGAAGGCTGCACATCAGTGCACTTGAGTATCATCTCAAAAAGCTAGAAAAGTGAATTTAACCACTTTAGTCTTTCCTACTTCTGTACCTTCTCAACATCATAATTCATTGTGAGAACCATTTCTCTACTTGCTCTCAGTGGAAACTGACACTGCGATTTTCTTGGGCACAGGTGTCATGTTTTATTCTTTACAGTCTTAGTACCTTGCACATGGTTGATAACTTACTTGAACTGAATTGAGTCCATCGTTAGTACCTTAGGATTTTTAGAAACCAGGGTCTCAGACACAAGTGTGAGACCAGCTTACAAAAGCCAGACGGGGTATGATGAGAGAGGCCAGTAGGATGAGAAACAGCCGACGCATGAGCCCCAGCCCCGTCCAAAGACGCTGCTGCTCTTGCTGCCGCTTGGCCCTGTGTGATTGCTGTTACAGGAGAGGGCTCGCCTGGCAGGGCCAGATCTCCCATTTGTTTCTAAGAAGACAGAAATTCGGATTTTGATGTGAAATCTCCCGTTTTAACGTGTTGGAAACTAATTAAAAGAAAAAATACAGGGAGTGCCAAACCAAACTACACAGCCCTACGACTGCCAGTTTGCAACCTCTGTTTTATTTCCCACCTTAAGAAGTGGGAATGTGTTTCATGTCTAAATATCACAGCCAATAGCCTCCGGAGCAGCCTCTTCCATCAAGCATATTTATGCGTGAAGAAAAGTGTTCTGACTTCTCCTTAATTGGATTTCTGGGTCATATCTGTAAGAGGTTTGGAGGGCTCTTTTAAAGCCTTCTTTGTAGTCGGCTGTTTACTCCAGCTGAATCAGACATGTGTTCCCAGAGATTTTTTTCCCCTTCTTTTGTTGTAATATTCTTAATGATGCATTCTGACTTTTTCACTCTGTTTTCTACACATTTGTCACCACTTCTGCTTTTGGATCTTCCTGCTGGAAAATCTGAGGCTTACATGGAAGATTGATTTTTAATGCCCCTTGTGTTGTTTTTCGGCTGTAACATTTGCATGCAATTATGACATTTTAAAAATAGGCAACCACGGGGCTTGAAAAAAAGGAATCTTCTGGGCAGATGAGCAAATGGAAAGGCCGGCCTTTAATTTTGTTAACATCCCAATTACATCGTGGTAACCCTTGTGACGATTTCTGTCCCTTGTAATGCAACACCTGGTTTTTGTTCCAGGGACAGAGACCAAGCCTAGCTGACTCAACCCTTGCTCAGTCATGGAAGAGGTGGTTGGAAAGCTCATGTTTTCCACTGGCCAGCAGAGGTCACTACTTCAAAGTTGTTTGAGGGAAAATTGTCTATAGACGCACCACTTCTCTTTTATTAGTTTTATTCATAGTACTGGTGGGAGCTTTTTTTATTCGCATTTTCCAAGGGTTCTTTTAAAAATATATCATTAAAAATGCTGATGGTTTGAGTGGGCTTCTGTAGACAGTTGGTTACGGAGTGAAGACAACTGTATTTATTGAGCACATACTAGGTGCTGGACCCTGGGCTCCACACCCTACATGCATTTTCTTTCAATAGTCATTCATCTTCGCGGGTTGTGTGAGACTATACCTCCTTTTTCTGGAAGAGGAACCTGAAGGGAGTAGAAGTGAGATGATTTGCATGAAGGGATACAGCCAGTGGAGATGGGATTCAGATGCCGGGCAATCTGCCTTCAAAAGCCAGGCTCTTCAATTTCTTGGGAGCTGGATTTTTTTTTCCCCCAAAGAAGGAATATGTTACAACTTCAAAGAACAATCACCAAGAATGAGGGAGAGGAATGTGTATTTTTGAAGCAAAACCTTAGAAAAAGTTGACTGTTTGTCCTTTGCAAATTTCAGCCTGTTGTTTGCTGGATGAAGCTAGACTTAACTTCTTTGAAAATGGAAACTGTGATGTTCTATTAGACTTTACTTCTCCATGAAAACAAATATTAGTAATACATTGTGTCCAAAAGTGTCTCAATCTCAGACCTATTTACTAAGTAAAATTTATTAAGATTTCTCATTTCAGACTTCTAGTCCAACCGAAAGTTTCCTCAATTAAGAAGAGATAGACTGTTTATGAATGAAAAGGTAAATCTGTTTTAGTGGACTTTTATTTATTCATGTTTTTAAGGACATGAATAAATCACCAGAATTTTCCATAAGGCTAGAGAGTTATGAGAGGACAGCTGTGTTCATCACCAGATAATGAGTGGTCAGTTTGACCCCCCTGTTCTCACTGAAGATGTCATGTGAGAACAGTAAAAAAAAAGCTTTGTATCTTTTAGACTGCTTTAAAAGAACATTTGGTTCCAAAGCCTCACTAGTTGCTTGGTATACTGCTGTCCATTATTCTTATTTCACTTTTTTTTAGTGTTTTATGGTTGCTATACAGTAATTATTAGAACAATCATATTATATTTTTAGATTTCTTAATTAACTAATAAGATGAAACTGGCTTGTTTTTGTTGTCAACTAATATTTAACACATTTTCCCAGATACACTGAGTGGCCCTGAGGGCAAATCTATAGTCGGGGAGATAGAGGATGAATATAAACAGATGCCCTGCAGGGGTGAGCACCCTGAGAACAAGTAGATGGGGAGGGGTGGGGGTGGTCCTATTTTAGAGAAGATGGTCAGGGAAGCCCTTTCCGACAAAATGAAGTTTGGCCAGAGATCTGAATGAGGTAAGGGAGAGAGTATGGATACATGGATGAAGAGTGCCTTAAAGCAGACAGGTTTGGAGACCAGAATATGCCTGATAGGTCCAAAGGAGAGCAGAGAGGGCAGGGTGGCTGGGCACAGTGGGCAGGGGGCAGAGTGGCAGGCGAAGCCAGAGACAGGAGAGAGGACCAGATCACTTCCGGTCTGGGAGGTGACAATATGGACTTTACTGTTACTCTTGAGTCAGGGGTAACCACTGGAAAATTCTGAGCAGAGGAATAACGTGAGCCCATTTTTGTTTTAAAAATTACCTCTGATGGTGGTGTGGAAAATAGACTGGGGAAAGAAGGTGGCAGTCAAGAATGAAACAGGAATTGTTAGAAGGCTACTACTGTGCACCAGGAGACAGAGGATGGTGACTGGAACCAAAGTGATAACAGTGAGTGATGGGAAACAGGTCTGGGTCTATTACGAGGGAAGAGTTGAAGTCACTGGTGTAATGGTTGTGAGGGTGAAAGGAAGCAAGTCATTAATATTGGTTCCAAAGTTTTGGCCTGAGCAGTCGGTAGAAGGAAGCTGCTATTTACTGAGATGGGAGAGGAAGGGGTTTATGGTAGGTGGGACAGGGGGTGGGCGATGAGTAGAATGGATTGGTTAAGTTTGGCTGCATATAACTGAGAATAATGGTGGCTTAAGTAACAGAACTTAATTTATTTTTCATATGAAAGGAGATTCAGAAATAGGCTGTCTGAGGTCAACTCCCAAGGTTATCCAGGATTCAAGCTCATTCTGGCTTAGCTTGCGCTAAGGTCTGGTCCTCATCCTCATGATCCCTGTGGCTGCTAGAACTAGAGCATCATACCTGCATTCCAGGCAAGGAGAAGGAAGAAGAGAAGGGAGAATGCTGCATGTGGTTCCTTTTGAGGAGATTTCTGTAAGTCCACGCACTCATCCATGCATCACATGAAGTGTAGCCACATGGCCACGTCTGGCTGCAAGGGAATCTGGGGAAATGCCCTTTAAAGGTCTTGAGTAACCTCTACATAAAATTATGGTTCTATTACTGGGGCTCTGAATAAATATATTAAGGTAAGCTGCCAGCCGTCTCCTCTCCAGAATTTGGCATTTTGGAAGAAATGGTCTTCTTTCTGGCACTATCTAGTTGTGTGACTTTGAGCTAAGATTCCATCACTGAACTTCTATTTCAATTGCAAAATAAAATAATTGGGTTACAAGATTTTTAATTTTCCTTTAACTGTAACATTTCATAATAATAATAATAATTATTATTTTTGTTTTTAGAGGAAGGAATGTAGGTAGACAGCAGGCAGGAAGGAAGAGGAAGGAGGAAGAAGCATTTTTATTTATTTAGTTGTTCATTTTTTTAAGTTGTTTGCCCTGGTTCTGGGCTATGATTCCAGGTTATTGGGCTGCTCCCCAGGCACGGGCTTAACACCCAAGCCACAGAGCAAGCCTACATAAATCTTTGAGTCCTTGGTACACAGTAAGGTAAGAATACATTTCATGAAAGAGATAAACTTATAAAGAATATGGCTGTCACATTTCTTAAAGTTAATTTTTGTAATTGAAAGATTTCAAATGTATTCATGAATGCAATTACATTCTTCTATTTTTCAGAATTTCAGAAGGCTCTCAGCATTAGGTAAAATGATTTTAATATGTATTTGAAAAGTATATAAATTATAGAATATTGGTGTGGGTTAGACTTACTTGATATTTATTTTTATGAATTTTTAAATAAAATGAATAATCAACCATCTTGTTCTTCATATGCACATTTGTTAGCCTCATTCGCCAACTTTTTGACTGTTCAATTTAGTACTTATGTTCAAATCCACACACTATTGAATATCTCCCATGCACATAAGTCTGCCTTCAAAAGGTCTGCAGTTTATTAGGAATACAATAAGTACACAAAATAGGTATATAAGGCAGAAAATAAATGCGCTGAGCGGGATGTTTTGTGTTTGAGGTTGGTTTGGGACGGGACTCAGGCTATGTGGAGAAGGGGTCATGGAGGAGATCCGGAGGGGCTCAGGTGGGAGTGGTCAGCCCGGAATGCATTCTATACAGAAGGTGATGGAGAATATTCTAGTGTAGTTGGAGATGAAGTATGGTGATACAATGGACATATAGTATTTAGGGTCACGCAGACTTAGGCTGAAACTCGAATCTGCTACTTGTTAGCTGAGACCTTGGGCAAGTCATTTAACTGTTTGGATCTCATTTTCCTCATCTGTAATATGAGACATTAGTGTCTTCTTCACAGGATTCTTGTCTGTATTCAGTGTGTATATATCATGTCATTATACTTTTTTTTAATTAAAAAGAACTGGCCACCGGGCATGGTATTCTGCTCCCTTCTCTTATATGGAGAACTGATATCATCCCTCATAACTTTTCAAGTTGTCAAATCTTATTATCCTTATTAATATCATTTGATGTACATTTTATGTTAAGTCTGGTTCTGTTTCCCTACAGATACAGTGATGTGCTAAAAATGAACTGAAGTTTTTATGGAAAAGCAGTTGCATAGTAATGAGTATGAGGAAAGGGTATAACTTAGTAGCCTGGTAATTGTGGCATCTTTGTTTTCAGAAACTACCATTCAGGATGAGGAGTGCCTTGTGCTGCCCAGGGGAAGTTCTGAACTCCAAAACTGCCAATCTTGAAGATAACCATCTTCTCCCTTCCCTTCACCCCCATCACCCAGGCTTATCAAGTTGACTTCCTAAATAACCCTGCATTCCAGTCACTTCTCCCCACCTCCACCAACTCATGTGTCTCAGCAACTCTCTTTGGGTCTCCTGACTGTTCTTCCTACATTCGCCCTTGCCCCTTTCTCCAGCCAGCTTCCATGGAGATCTCGTCATGTCAGTCTCCAGCTTAAAATCCTTTATTGATTTTGGATCCAGGCTTTTCCCTTCTCTAAAAATGGTAGAAGAAATGTTGTGTATTTCATTAATCTCATTATCATCTCTCATGTTCCAGTTGAACTTTTTCTTTTTCTACCTTCTAGTAGTCTCCAGGGAAGCTCTGGTGTGTTAGGAAATGTCATCTTTACTTGGCAGACTTATTGTTGAGGAACCAGGCATGGTGACTTGCTCGTGAAGCTCAGCCTGATAGCATTAGAGCCATAACCATTATAGAAGCCATTCTATGGACTGTCCTCAATGAAAGTCCCAAAGCTCAGAGGTGGCAATGCAGGCTTTGACAGAAAGACAATCATTTTAATTTTAATTAAATTAAAATACTTTGCACTGCAGTAAAATTATATAACATTAACCATTTGAAAATGAACAATTCAGTGGCATTTAGTAAATTGACAGTGTTGCGCAGTCACCACTGCTAATTCCAATATATTTTCATTATCCCCAGAGGACACCTACACCCATTAAGCAGATACCGCCTGTACTCCCCTTTGTCCCTGGCAACCACCAATCTGCATTTTGTCTCTATGGAGTTCTGTTAGGGATATTTTATATACATGGACTCATATAATATATGATGGTTGTATTTAGCTTCTTTCAGTTATCATAATGTTTTTGAGGTTCTTCTATGTAATAGCTTATATATCAGCACTTCTTTTCTTTTTATGACTGAATAATATTCTATTTTATACATACCACATTTCTGACTCATTCATCCATTGGTGAACATTAGGATTGTTTCCATAACAATGTTCTTTTGGATATAGGAGTGGAATTGCTGCTTCATATGGCAAGTCTATATTTAACTTTTTGAGAGAAAGTCAAATTATTTTCCACAGTGGCTGAACCATTTACATTCAAATCATGTATGAGGGTTCCAATTTCTTTCATCCTCATCAACATTTTTTATTTTCTGTGTTTAAAAAAATTATAGCCATCTTAGTGGCATCTCATTCTAGTTTTGATTTTCATTCCTTCATGACTAATAGTGTTGTGTGTCTTTCATGCCATTTGTATACCTTCATAGAAAAAAATGTCACATCAAGTCCTTTGCCCAGTTTTTGATTGGGTTGCTTATCTTTTTGTTGTTGAGTTTAAGAGTTCTTTGTATATTTTTGGTTACTAGACCTTTATCAGATACATGATTTGCAAATATTTTGCCCCATTCTGTAGGTTGTCTTCTTATGTTCTATGCTCATAATGTCCTTTGATGCACAAAGATTTTGAATTTAATTTTGACAGTCTAATTTATTTATTTTTTCTTTTATTGCTTTTTGGTTTTGGTGTCACATCTAAGAATCCACTGCCAAATCCAAGGTTATGAAGATTACCTCTATGTTTTCTCCTAAGCATTTTATAGCTTTAGCTCTTGTATTTAAAAAGTTGATTCATTTTGAGCTACTTTTCATATGTGGTATGAGATGGGATCGAACTTCATCATTTTGCATGGAGATGTGCAGTTGTCCTAGCATCATTTGTTGAAGAGATGGGTCTTTCCTCAATGAGTGATCTTGGTACTAGCCAAAAATCTAATCAAAAGTCTTGCTCAAAATGTATGGGAGGCAACTTCCAGTTAAGATGGCGACCTGACAGGTGCGAGACTCACTTCCTCTCCACAGAGCAACTAGGAATTCACCTGTTTTCCAGAAACAAACACCAAGGAAAAGCAGGCAGAGAGATGGTAGAGACACAGAAGCATTCTCAATAAAAAAGGGTAGGTGAAAACATCTGGGTTCACAGTTACATGGCTGACTCAGACTCGGGATTCTGGCCGTGGCAGAGGGGGATCTGTGGGAAGAACCCACCCTCACAGGAATTGTGGAAACAGCAGAGAGCCTGCCCAGTGGGACTGCAACATGGAGCTGGGGGAGAGAGTCTGGGCGCAGGGCAGAGGAGGCATTAGTGCCCTGGTGGAGTGAATGGGAGGCCGGGCGAGAAAATTATGCTGAGCACCCACATAACCAGAAGGCAGCCAGGGGAATCACCAACTCCCACCCAAATTGTATGGGAGGCACATTTGACTGCAAGAACTTTGGCAAATCACTTAATTTTTAACTTTGATTTTCTTTCCCTGTAAGTTAAAAAAAAAATTACCTTTTTCTCTCAGAGTCATTGGGATAAAATGACCACATGTGATCAATGTCAATCATAATACCTGGCACATTACTATTCCCCAATGAATGTTAATTCTTTATTTGTTGCATGAAATAGAAGCAGGGTAAGCGGTGTAACATCAGACCCCAACCATTTACTGAGACTACACTTACTCTCCTGGACAAAGATGGTAAGGGGTAGGTTATTTTAGAGTGAATGCTTAGCTGGGAATGTAGGCAAGCCAATGAAATAATGACCAGTCTTTAATACTTTAATCGGCATTTAACAAATATTTACTTTGTGTTGATTTTGTGCCAAAATCTCTCTAGGTTCTGGAGATACAGAGGCAAAAGGCCACCCCTGTTCTCAGAGAGCTTTTAGGTAACAAGAGAGAGAAAATGTCCCATAGGTACTTATAAAATAGTATAATACATTCTTCTGACATAGAATTAAGCAGAGATTTCTGTGAGAGTGTGCAGGAAGAAAATAATTCTATCTAGAATATTTAGGAACAGTTTCTGAGGAAAAGTGACATTTGACCTGGGCATTAAACAATTCATAGGAAGGAATATGAAGATGGACAAGAGGGGAAAGTATTAGCATAGGAAAGAAACATCATATACAAAACTATGAAAGCATGCATTTATTTTCTGGGTTCTAGGGAATGATAAATATTTTAGAGAGCTTGGAACAGAGAATGGACTAAGGCATGGGGGTGAGAAAATTATTTAGATAGCCATTAGGAGCTGTTAGTAAGGCCTTAACAGGGAAGTGACATGGTCAGATCTATATTTTAGAGATTGATAGGGAGACCAGTATGGAAAATGCATGATTGGGATGAGATGAGACTGGAGGAAGGAAGAATGGGGAAGAAATGTTGTAGTAAGGATGGAGAGAAAGGGCATTATAGGTGGATTTGTGGCAAATTAGATATGGGTGTGTCGGAAGGAGGGACCTAGGATGATCCTCGGATTTCTAATTTGGAGATTTGGTCATAGGGCCAGGCACCCAGCTAAGAACATTAGGAGGGAGGAACAGGTCAGTGAAGGAAACATGATGTTTGCTTTACTGATGGATCCAGATGGAGATACTAGTAAACAGACTGTATGTGAAATGGAGGGCAAAAGAGAATTTGAGTTGGAACATGGGTTAGTATTTTAAAAAGCACCCATTTTTATCTAGCCTGCTAAAGGGAGCAGGGGGTGGTATTTGTTTTGCTTTATGTTCTTGACAATTAAAATATTAATGAAATTTATTTTAATGTCAAAAGTATAAAGTTTATAATCCTCATCAAATAAACCTGTATTGAAAGAGAGTAAAGATAAAATATAGTAGAAAATACAAACAATTTAGAAAAGTATAAAATGAAAAGTAAGCCCTTCAGTTTTCCATTTTCTTAGCTGCTGTTAATACTTTTTAAGTTTCTTTCTAGGGGAAAAAAAGCATATACCCACTGAATTCTGTGTATCCTTGAAGGGGTCCCCTCTATACAGAGTTTAAGAGGCTTGTTTTATTGAGCAGATTAGCCTCATTGTTTTTTCAGGGTTTACAAACCCATTTACTTTGGTGGGATGGAGGTGTGCGCACATCCAGGGAAAGACAAGATCTCCTGTCCCTAGACAGGCAGGGAGAGCAGGTGATTGAGCTGTTGCTTCAACTTGGAAATTTGGAGAGACTTTGCTCACAATTCCAGGTGCTTAATTGACTTTTTTTAAACAAATGTTTTAGAGTCCTAAGTGAGCTATACTGTGTGTGTGTGTGTGTGTGTGTGTGTGTGTGTGTGTATGTGGAGAAAGAGACAGAGACAGACAGAATTGATTCCTGCCCTCTCTGAAGGGCAGAAATGCGGAAAGGTCAACCTCTTGCTTTCTAAGGGGGAAACAGTTCCAGAGTAAAGTTATGATTTGCCTAAAGTCACATGGCCTGTTGCAGGCAGGGCCTACACTGTTACCTCAGAAGTGTGAGGCAGGCGGAGGAGTGACTAGGGACCCACCGGAGGGGTGGTTGAGCTAAACTTGTTCCTTTCTATTCCTGCACCTTCTCCTTCACCTCCTGCCATTAAACCACCAAAAACCCTGTGCGCCCTGGTGATCTAGTGGTTTAGTACACTGGGCATAGTCCACATACATGCTAATGTCCCTGGTTCAAGACTCAGGGCCAGAGGGGAACAACCAAGATGAACAACTAAATAAAGTGTTTCTTCCTCTTGTCTCTTCCTGTCCGTACCTTTCCTTTAAAAACAAACATGCAAAAAACCCATATAAATCCAACTCCAAATCCCCATACAGAAGATACCTTTGAGATGCCCTCTGCAGCCCTTGGTGCTTGACTTGTGTGAATGGGCGGGGTTGCTTGACATCCTGTACCTGTCAGAGGCAGCTGGCTGGTATGGAGGGAGCGCACTGGGCCGGGAGTCAGGAAGCCAGGGTTCCAGTGCCAGTGTGCCACAGCCACCCTCTGTTTCTCCTCTGAAGGTGGATGTGTGTCTCAGTAAATCTCCAAGATCTTTTCTACCGTGATTGTGCTCTAATTGTAATATGATATACTTTATTCATTCTAAGAGATCAAATTTTTGGATTCTGTGATGCTGAAAGTTTTTTTTTTTTTTTTTTCAGATTCTGAGGATGCTTCTTGAGGTCTCTTATTCTGTGCAGAGGACAATTTTGTGGGACTCGACTTGTTGGGCAGTAAGAAGTGGTCCATATACATTTTTCAATTTTGAGACCAAGGCCAAGGAGTCCAGCTCCCTCCTTTCAAAGAGTGTGAAACCAGCTAGGATGCTTGGAGTCCACCCAGGTCCCTAACCAACAGTGAAGAGGGGACAGACCATGATGAAATACAAAGACCATGTCAGGGGCCTTGCTGGATCCTTCAGTAATCCTGGCAGGTCCATTCATGACCCTGTTTAACACAGAAGGAAACAGGCCGAGATAAGAGAACGGAGGCACTGCTTCTAGTCACTGTGGAGTCTTGTTCTTTGCCCGGTGTTCTTTTTACACACAGCAGGGCCTCCGGAGACAGCCGTCTATGAAGGGAGCCCAGAATGTAGGGACACAGGGTTCTAAGCCTCAGAGGAACGTAGATAAGTGGTCGCAACCACAGGGCTCTAAGGATCTCCTGGGAACACGCTCAAAATTTAGGTGCCAGGGCGCTATCCCCCCAGAAAGATTTACAGATTCAACAGGAATATCTTCCAACTTGATGTGTAGGCATCTGTTTCTGCTTGTCTTTCAGCTTCGTAATTTTAGACCTAACCCGGACTCTGTCCGGTGAAAAACACCATCAAAACAAACAAACAAAAAACAAGAAGGTGAGAAAAGTGGTTTGAAAGCCCTGGCTTAGGGTCCCATCTTTGCTGCTGACGCTTGCTGTAAAATTTGTGCGAGTTTTCGAGTAGGCAGGTTGGATTCTGCAAGAAAACTTTGAAAGCACTTTCACAGGTTACCTCCGCGTTTGGAGATTTCTCCATTCCCATTTGACAGAGAGAAAACTGACCCGGGAGAGGAAAAGGCCTGCTTCAGGTCACTGGGAGAGGCAAGGACTGGGCCAGTTGTGCCCGGTTCCCTGATGCTCAAAGCGCTCCGCCACTCTGGCCAGCCGGGTTGGACAGCCTTGCCCAGCCATTCCATCGCGCCGCGCCACACCGCAGGGCTGCCTCGCTCGTGTCCCAGGGACAGCGAGCTGCGCAGGAATCCTTCGGCCGCCGCATGTCAAACCTTCCGCCCAGCCCCGCGTCGGGCTCCGCCCAGGCCCCCAGGCGAGAAGGCCCCGCCCTCAGGCCGCGGTTGGCTCGGAGGGGCGACCGCAGCGAGCCAGTGGCCGGAGAGGCTGTCGGTCAGGTGGCGGCCCCGCCCCTGCCCCCTGGGGTGCCGCCCCGCAGGACGCGGCGGCAGCGGCGGCTGCGGGGGCTGCGGCGCCAGTAGAGGCGCGTGGAGCAGTGCGCCCCGCGACCGGCATCGGCGGCGGCGAGGTGAGAGAGGGCGCGGCGGGTGGCGGGAGATGGGGCTGGCGCCGGGGCCAGCATCCCAGACTGGCGTCCCGGTGACTGGAATTCGAGGAGCTCTGGGATGGTGCGGGGCCACCTGGGGCACTGGAAGGCTTGGGGGCCGGGGGTCCTCATTCCAGAAGGGATGGTGGAAGGGACGAGGATCGGGGGGCTGGGGGCAGCGCGCATGTGGTGTGGAACTTGGGCAGCTAGGGTTGCTGAGAGGCTGAGCGGGTGAATGAGAGTGTAGTATGTGTGGCACGTCATGTCCCCAGTGTGCATTTGCGGCGGGGCGGGGGGGGGTGTGGTGTGCGTGGGAGCGGGGTGCACTGGCGGTGGTGACTTTGTGTGGACTGGCGCGCGGGATGGATTCATTTTCTCCGCTGCGCGTGGGAGTGTTTGTTTCTGTGTTTGTATGATGCGTTTGCGTCACGGCTGTGAGCACCCTTACTCGGACCCCAGATTTCGCGGTTTGGGTGGTGGTGGGTGACTATCAGCAGGTCTGTGCCCGGGACCGTCGGGTAATCAGCCGGCGGCTTCAGTGAGCCGTGGGGGTCCCGGAACGCCCAGGGGGCGCGCAGCCGGTGACACATCGGAGCAGTCTCCTCGGCTTCGTCAGAGCCTGTCCCTGGGAATGCTCTTTGCCGCCGGACTGGTGGAGACACCGGACAGACTGGCGCTCTCCACCAGGCCTCAGTTTCCCATTTATCCAAAGAGGGTTGATCACGTTGGAGGCGGATTTTGACACGGGGGCTTCGTGAAATGCTCTGTGGCTGCGGGTGGTGGGTCCTCAACAAGTTAGGGGAACAAGGGTGGGCTGCTCGCCCCGCACCTAGATAGGGCCTTCTTCGCGGAATCAGGTGGGTTTGTCAGATTAGGTCAAGTGTGGGGGCGCAAATCTGTTTTGGAGAGATGGAATAAACCTCGGCCTGGGGACCCGGAGGGGAGCGCTTCCCTCACTTTAACCAGTCTGCTCTCTCCCCTCCCCAGGAGTCCGGAGTGACCCCCGGTGGTGCGCCCCGCCCCGGCGCCATGCACTGCGAGGTGGCCGAGGCGCCGTCAGACAAGAGGCCGATGGAAGCGCCCTGTGCTCCGGGTCCCTGTCCCGGCCGCGGGCCCGCCGGCGTCGGCGTGCATATGGCCTTCAGGGTCACAGTAAGCGGCAGCGGCTGCGGGGATGGGGCCTCGCGTGACCTGCCATCCCGGCCTCCCGCGCCGCCGCCGCGTGCCCACGACCTCCTCCGGTCCGGGAGCCCCCGAGACTACGGTTCGTCCAAGACAGCTGCCGCCGGCAAGGGTAAGTCTGACCCCGCCAGCGTGCCTGTTTGCGGGTGTAGAAAGATTCAGGCTGCCTGGCGACACCTTTGTAGGAATCTGCCAGACAACTTAGTGGAACTTTCTCTGAAGTTCCACAGTTTCTAGTTATTTGAGACTTGCTTGTCATTTTGAAACAATCTGTTTAGGAAGTATATAATTTAAACTCATTGAACCTATTTGGACGAAATGTATACATAGAAAACTCAGATTACACAGTTTTGTTTCTCTAGGTTTCTGATAAAAATTGTGTGAAACTTGTCAAATTCTGATTATTAAATTAGGTTGAGTAGCAGCTTGAGTTTATATGCCTTCATCTGACTCTAACTCTGGGCCTGCTATAGGCATATTTTGAAGTATTCCAATCATAAATAGCAAAAACCAGAGGTTTCCAGCAAGGCCCCTCCCCTCTTGGGACCTCAGTTTCCCCATCTATCAAGTACAGAATTAATTATACCAGATGATTTCTGGATTCCTGATGGAAATTTTAGAAGTCTATAATCTAGCTCAAGTCAAATTGTGACTTAAAAAATGCCTTTTTTTTGGTCCTTAGAAGCAGTTTTTGCTTCATAGTTACTTTGCAATACTCTTCCTCTACCCAGTGAAGCTATTGGGTGGAAGGTGCACAGGACCCAGTGCAGTTTATGAGCTCAAAGTCAGCGATGATGCCAGGATTCTCATGAACATGTTCTTCTTATCACAGTTAATTATTATTGAGCCATTATTTATAAGTTTCATGTTAACAGATAATTAACCAGAAAGCGGAGAAATTGTTACGGTGTTATGTTCCTCCTTCCCTCTTTTTTTTCTGGGAAAAAAAAGCAAAGCTTGGGGATTTGATTATATCAGTGCTTGGGATCTCTGGCTTCTTTTGCCAGGTGATCCTCAAAAGAAGACAAAACCAGTTTGTTTTATGGCTCTATAGGTATTAGTTCCTTTAGCGTCAGCCCCAGCAAAGTAGAAAAAGCCAGATGACTTCCCTTACTGATGAGAACTCTTCTGGGTAAAACAACAACAAAAAACTACCTAACTTAGTGACTCAGGGGCTGGTGAAATGAAATAAAGTTTTCTCTTCTTTAATGAAAACACCTGACTTTATAGGAGAGTGATATTTCTTGTCTTATTTCAAGTGTCAGGGTTTTTTTTTTCCTCCTCTAAGAGATAGGGATCATTTTTCAAAAAGATAGATGTAGCGGGGGAAAGTGTTTTTAGAATGTTATTGCTGGAACACACACATGAGGTTCTCTTTTATTAGGAAGAGGGTGGTGCTGTGCAGCAAATGTGAGTAATATTTGCTGCTCTGAGCGCCCTGACTTGCCCCCCATACACAATCCTCCCTTAAACAGATATGCTCCGGAAATGTTTTGGCATTAGAAAAGAAAAAAAACAGCATCATCTGAAACAGAGTTCTCTGCAGACCCAGTTAGTGTCTCCCCAAAACATGGCCTTTGGTCCCAGCTGTGGTTAGAAACTTTTCATCCAGCGTTCTGTGTGCAGTCTTCCTATTCCCATTCCCCCAAGCCCCAATCAATTATTTTTATCCACTTCACCCATGTCTAAAATCTGGATCTTTAGGTAAGGAGTGTGCTTGGAAAGAACAGAGGACAGTAAAAGAATGGGAGGAAGAGCCTCTTTCTCTGTATTTAAGCTGGTCTTTCTGGTTAAGCTTTTTTTTTTTTTTTTGAGAAGTTCTAAATGTGTGCGTTTTTTTTTCACAGTTTCTTGGTAAGGCTGGTGCCATAGGATTTATCACACCCATTTGAAAGATGAGGAAACTGAGTCCTAAAGTTGGGGGAAGTGCCTTGTATATAAAAGGCCACCCAACCGGTAGGGGCTGGCTGGACCTGGGCTTGAAGGGGTTTCCGACCTGGACTCCCTACCGTGAGACAAATTCTTCCTCACCAAGTTCTTCCTCACTGTCACCCAGTGACCTGAGACAAACCCAGCTTCCCAGTAGAGCTATGGCATCTTAAGAATGCCATAAGGTAATGGCACTTCTTACTGCCCCTACTCCCACTGGTACAGTCCCCAGACCATGTGACCCTTTGAATGTTTAGTGTCTACCAACAAGTCTCAGGCTTATTGGAAACAGATAGAAAAACAATTGAAAAATATTTATTGACTGTGCTGAAATTATAAGGCCCAGCCATGTATGATCAGTGGGACCTTGGGGGAAGTTAATTCACTTTCTGAGCTTTAGTTTCCTCATTTGTAAATTTACTGTTTAAATGTGTAAATTTATTGTGCGACTTAATTTGAGAGACTTATTTTGAAAGGGTCGCCTGACTGCCTGGTTATTCTGGAGCTTACTAGTGTAATGTGTTTAATGTTCTCAATCTCTTGGTTTTTCTTTTGCATGAGGGGTAAGAATGTCTACCTCCCAGAGAAAAGAAAGCAATGGTTGTAAGAGCGCTTTATAAACGAATTAATTCATACAGGACATCATGCTAGGAGCAGTAATACTTTAGATGAAAAGGGGAAGGCACGGAGGATGAAAGGTTTGATCTTTAAAATGTTGGACGTGAAGAGTACTAACTCCTGGGCACTAGTCTCGGGAAGCTGAGAGGAGCCACGCTTAAGGCCGTCTCTGGCTACTGATGCCCGGGGACTGGAGAGAAGACAGTATTGCTTGGTTGGGGTCAGGTTTCAGATGGTCTGCCTTCTGCTTCGGACAGACCCTGAACCGCAGAAGGGCTCGAGCTCTTGAATCCAGCACTGTATATGTAAATGTTGGGGTCCTCTGTGTTTCTGGAGTCAGGAGGTACTGGGGATGATGGTGTGACGTCATGGGCTAATGTTGTCATCATTTACAATAAGAATCACGATCTGTTTATGGCCCAGTCCCGTTTATCCAGATTCCAAACAGCTGGAAAGGCCAAATTACCAGATGCTGCATTTTTCTTTCTTATTATTAAACACCCAACACTCTGCTTTTGGAAGTCCTGACAAGGAAAGAAGGTAAACATCTGGGCTTTATGGAGGCGGACAGCTTTGTGGCGATGGCCTGATGACGCTCGTTCCCCGTGCACAGTGCTTTACAGTTTCTAGCATGTATTCCCACACATTCTCTCATCTGCCCTCACGCCAGCTGTGCTCTGCCTACCTTGTGGGCTTTTCCCAGGGAACAGATGTGGAAAATCGCTTTGCAGTCTGTAAAATGATGGGCAGAGACTGGCTGTTACTCTGGCTCCCACTTTGTAGATGAAAACACTAAGGTTCTGGGGCCTGCTCGAAGCTACAGACAGTAAGAGGCAATTTCCAGACTTCATTTGCCAAATATTTGATTCTGGTTCCTCAGCGTCTACCTTCTGCGTGTGTGTATTGGTGTCCGAGAGCTGGCCTTCACAATGGCTTCTGGAACTTTCTCAGAGAATTGAAAATGGTTTTGTTTGGGTATTTCTTCTTTCTGGAATCTTTGGAAAGTGGTAACTAGTACCGATACCATGGTTAGAAACCTTCGTTGTTTACTAGCTGATTCTGTTTGTCCCAGTTGTTGCTCCCAGACAAAATCATGTAATGAGCTCTAACAGCGACTCACGGGACCTTTTTCACCATGTAGTCAGACTGAAACATGTCTTCGCAATAAAAAGGGGCCTGGTGATCACAATAAACATGGACTCTGTTGTTAGGAAACAGCGATCATAACATGGCTGTAAATGTCAAAAAGTAGTCAGTCTTGAAACTTTTAAAAAATAGCTAATAGATACCTAATCTTTAAAAAGGAAAACAGGAAAGGAAAGCAATTACAGAGCGTGTGCATGGCATTAGGGACTGGTGGCAGTGGGGAGTCAAGACATGGTAGTTTCGGTGGCATTACCTGGGAGAGTTTCTGTATCTGCATCAGACGCCACCGTGATGTTCTGGGAGGCTGAGGAGGGGTGAGTGCATCCATAAGAGGAAGGTATGAGTTATTTTTAAAGCATATACCCCCTCCGGCTCTGGTGGGCAATTTGCTTGCATTTCATCCATTTTAAAGTGCTGGTCCTGTGATCCGGAAATAATCAGATCCAAATTTTTTTGATGCTTGAGGTTTCAAGTAATGGGGAGAAAAACCTGCTGGCCAAATGTCAGGCTCAGTGAGACAAAGAGAAACATGTATGTGTGTGGGTATACAAATAAGATAGGAAGATGTCGTGTCTATAGTCGTAAGGGTTGTATATCCGACAAATCTTTTATAGACGTGTAGCGGAAATATAATTCCCAAAGATTCCCTAGGAATCTTATGCAGCTAGATTTTCTCTTCCCTTCCTGCCCCCACAAGCTCTCTAGAAGCTGCTGAGACTTGGCATGCAAAATAGAAAGGGGACCATCACGTGAGATTGGAACTTAATTCAGGCCTCGTTTCTCAGTAGTTTACCTGTCTTGTGCTTAGTTGGGCTGAGTTCCCGGGACCGTCTTTGTGGAATCATATTGATGGGCTGTGTTGCTCCGCCTGTGATTAGAGCACATACGCTTCTTCATACACTGTGGTTTTTTCCTTCACACGTCTCTTCCTTCTGAAAAAACCCCAAACCCACCCTGTCTTTGAGTTATTCATCTCTCTGCGTTACATTTGCGTGAGAAGCTAAGTGAGCCAGCGCACTTATTTTTACAGTGCGTTAAAATCCCATTACAGGCATAAGTGCACAATGAATCATTAAAAAAAATATATTCTTATGTTCTTTGTTCTGAATGTTGCATAATTATCATCATTTTCTTCGGTTTTATTTTGTGGAGTTTGGCCAGCATCCTAGAAAAGGGGAGAAACTAAATTTTGGAATAGGGTTTTCAATCCTTTTTTGGATAGGCTTAGGAAAAAAAACAAAAAAACAAATAAATACCAACTTCATTTGTAAGTTAACCAGCGACTGTCGCTAAGTGTGGCTTTTGCATGGGGAGGATGACTTTCCTTTCTGCTCTCAGTTTTCTTGGAAAATAATTGCCTATTTTGAATGTGACTTTCAACAACCTCACCGTGTGTGTGTGTGTGTGTGTGTGTGTGTGTGTGTGTGTATACACACGTGCTATGTATGTCTATATAGATATGTATGTATATTATTGTCAGAGTTAAATTATAAGGTGTGGTTTGCTAATTTTTTGTTCCTAGTACAGATTTAAGTTGCAATTAGTTGGGACCTTGAGAGTTGCGTTGTTTCTTTTGGTAGAGGGTAGTTTATTTTTGTGTTTAAAGAAACAAAGACATTCAGTTCAAGGAGGAGAAGAAATGAAACAATAAACTCTGCAATGGGCTTTGAAAAATTCAATTGCATTATGCAAAAAGCACAGCTGTAAGACCAGGGCCAGGAAAAAAAGCGAACTCCTGAAATACTTGTGCTGCTTGCCTTCACATTGCTAATGATTCTAGCAGTTTAAAAACGGACTTCTTGTTTATCAACAGCCGCTGCCCGAATTAATAGTTTACAATGAAAAAAAAATGCTTTCAGCATTAGAAGCAAAGTCCGGGACTGATAACTGAGTTACTGAGTAAGGAAAGCAGGAAAGGGTGGTGGGGGGGGTGGGGAGAGTTTTGTGGCTGCTTTGGTCTCCCAAAGCCTTATTTATAAGAAACTGAAAGAAGGCAGAGGCGTGGGGTAGGGTGGGGGTGGAGAGACTACAACCCCAACTCACTGGTCTCAGTGTAAAGTCACTTTAAGCATCTGTTTTATTCTACTCCCTTGTCTTCCCCTTAAACTCCAAAGGATTGTTCCTTTAGAGGGTTTCCGGGCGGATGAGGCGGATTGTACCAGCATTATAAGCTGTGTTTTTAAAGTCAGCATTTGAGTGAGATGCACAGAGAGGAGACCTTCAGTTCGCTAACTGAATAACGCATTTCCTGCATGGCCTGAATTTATTTACTGGTTATGTTTGGACCTGCCTGGAGCAAACACACATACCATTGTATATCCTCAATGCCTGTGGGTCATTTTGTGCTTAGCTGAACCTTGGTTTCCCCATCTGTAAAGTGGGAAGCAGTTCCGGGGGATGATCCATCGCTCCTGTTCGGATGCTCTGAAGCACGTGAACTGGATCGGAAGGTTGAGAAGCAATCCAGGATGTGGAAAGAGGCTGCCTTTGCCTCATGTTGGTTGTAGACTTGACCTCTCCTTGAAACTCCTGCCTCCTGAAGTTGAACACTGCAGGAAGCAGAAGTGGGAGGTCAGCTCATCTTTATTGAGTCCTCCGCTGTCCTGGTCAGGCATTTTATATCTGTGATTGTATGTAATAATGCCCAAGAACCCTAGGAGGAAAGAAGGCATTATTCTCATTTTACAGAAGGGGAACAGGGCTTGGAAAACTTAAATGATTTGTCCAAGGTTGTGCCTTGGATTTGAACTCAGCCCTGTCTGACACCAAAGCCGATACCTTATTTTAAAGCACAGCACGTTCAAGGACCAGCCTTTAAAATCCAAGCAGCAACAAGGAGTAGCTGAGATTGTAGAATGTGTCCCCAAGCCCCGGGGAGGCAGACAACTGTTCCCAACAACCCTTTCTAAGTCTCAGCTAACAGGCTGAAGCAGGACTTTAAGGAAAGCTCTGCTACTGCCCTGTCCCAGAAATGGGAGGATAATGGTTCCCACTTGTATTGTAGGGTCCTGGAGCAAGGAGTCTCTGAGGCTCCTGAGGGGCCCCCAGAAGCCACTCCGTCTCAGAAGCAGCTTCACACATACTCTCCACTGGTTAGTGCAGATTATCTGCTCTGTTTGAGCCTTTCACACAGTCTAGGGAGAGTTCTTTCTTTTTTCCCCAGGTCCTGATTGCAGTGTCCTTTTGATGCCTTCTCAAGACATCAGTTTGAAGAGAATTTCTTATAATCCCTACTACACCTGGTGTGTAGAAAGCAGGCTTCTACTGGGCGCAGTAGCTGGGGGTCTAATAAATAATTATTTCTTATTAAACACTTGGTAGGATGAAGAAAGATGTGGGAGGAGAATAGGCCAGGTATCAGCATGTACTTGAGAGTTTGCGGGAAATGGGTCTTAAGTTGTCAAGTGCTGAATGAGCCCGGAGATCCCCTATGGAAGGAAAAGTTCCCCACTGGCTCCGTGTGTCTGTGGCTTTGCATGAGAGTGTGGGTGTTCATGAAAATGTGAGTGTGGACGTTCTCAAGGAATCATACTTATTTGGAAGATGAAATTTCAAGAGTCTTTATTGCCCAAGACTTCTTTGCCTGGATGTCGACATTGGATCTGGAAGAGAGGCTAGGAAGGCGTATCAGGAATGGCTCTGGCGGGGATGTGACACCCAGCCTCTTATTTGTGTCCTTTTAGTAACCAGATGACTCTCTCAGATGTTGTTACTTTTGTTTTTAAATAGCAGGTTTCATGGAAAATAAGACTTTAGCAAGAAACCAGGGAGTATTATAAACCCGACTTTAAGCTCTCTAGAGGACTGGAGATTGGGTTTATTTTGGAACACTGCTGGACTATGTGAATTACTTCTCTGAGGCTTGGGTATTTAATACCTAGTAGAAGTTTGCATAAGAGTTGATGATGTATTTTGCCGACTTTCCAACCCTGTAAATAAATTACACGTGCCGGCAGCGGCTGCCAGGGTCCACTGTGTCAATTGAAGCTTAATTTTTATCCCAAACTACTTAATACTTTTGTCCTAGTAAGCAGAGAAAGTTAACGGGTTTCTCCCAGCAGCCGCCCCTTTCCAAGACGTAAACAGCATCAGGAACCATGAATAGGCCTCGGTGGACTCACCGATCTTGACATAGTTTTCAGTGGTGAAGTAGCTTCAGCACTCTCAAGTCCAGCCCTTAAGGCAGAGAATGATAATATAATTTTAAGTGTATCGTAAAAATGAAACTCAATCGCTTCCACTCCTCAAACCTGTCTCACTCCCCCTCTCTCTGGAGAAAATGGCCATAATTGTGTGTTTAATCTTAAGACGGCCTGGGCATTTTATCTTATTTGAGTGCAAAGCCCAGGTAATAACATTGGCCTTTCCAGTGCGAAACAAAATAGGGTTTCTAATTTGGAGACACTATTAAATATTTCATGCTTCAACCAAACTCAATTCTTTTTTCCTATAATAAGTTTAAATATTAATTCTCTGGAATGTCAGATGCCTAAAGCTAGGCATTTAGTGATCTGCAGTTTCAAGTATCTTGAAGAAGGTTTATGAAACAGGATATTTCACTGGGAGGGATGAGTAGTATATTTCAGAGATATCTGAATTCAAGGCAGCGTCTTCTGATTTACTTTTTAAAGGGAATAGGTCATAAAATAAGTTGCTTTATGTGCTGAAGGATTAAGTGGCTTAGACTGAAATAACAGCAGAGACTTTACTGTTTTTCCCCTGTTATATTTTAACAATGCTTTTTGGGGGAGGGGGGTGGGTCATTTTCCCGCCTGCTTGTCTCCTCCCCCATCACCCCCCACCCCAAACAGATGGCTTTAATTCTAACCAAATCCCACGCTGAGGCCAAATGATTGATCAAACAGTCATTTGTATTTTCACAGTGCTCTTTGTGAGAGTATCTGCAGTGGGGCTTCTTGCTGGGATAGGCTCTTCTCGGGGGCTTCAGATGGTTCATTTCCAGCAGAACCAGGGGCTTGGAGAGGTGGGGGCATACGGGTGGGTGAGCAGAAATCTCAGATCTTGAATCCCAAGAAATCCTGGCTTAAAACCTTTCTGTTACTTCCTGTCCTTGACAGCAGGGGTATCCAAGTTTTCTAAATGCAAGAATTAAAATCTTTCCACTGTCCACATGAAAAGAGTTGTATTTTTAGTATTTGTTGATGGAGAAGATACCTAATGAAGCTACTAGTTTGAAGAACTCTTTTAACTAGATTTGTATTTTATCAATCACAGCAGCCTTTACACACATCAGTAGAGATAGGGATTATTTGGTATGTGCTTTACACCTAGGCTGACCAGACGTGCCATTTTAAATGGGACAGTACCCTTTGCTTTTATAGTTCCTGACCATCAATTTTGCCCCATTTTTAATAAACCAGGGCCATCTGTAACGTGGGGCAGTTGGGTTGCTCCGGGCCTGGTTTGTTGAGGGGCCCGAAAGCCCAATCCTGGTTTTGTCTCAAGGAAATATGGTCAGTTTATTTAAGGCTCTCTCGTCTGAAATGACATCTTGGCTTGTAGGTTGGCAGCCAGTTTTTGAACAGGAAAAATCTGAGCCCTTTGACCTGGAGTTCAAGGCCTTTCGACCAGTCGGGCTAATGCCTATATTGCTTGTTCTTTCGCGGCATTGGACTTTTCATTATAAAACTTTACTCCTGGAATTTTCCATTTGCTTGTCCTACTATCCTTATACACTGCCAACTTCTTTTTATTCAATTCTGTGTCTTACATCATGTTTGGAACAAGTTGAAAAATAAATAGTTAATATTTCAATATTCTCCTTTGTATCCTTGTGTCCAGTGACAGGTATGGCACAAGGCCCATGTCTGAGAAGCATTCAGGGTGCTGATGAAGGTTGCGGCTGCTAATCCTGGCTCCAGGTACTAACTTGGGGAGCGTGGGGAAGTTCCTGAGCTCTTTGGGCCTCACTGTCCTTATCTGTAAAATGGGAATAATAGATAATAACAATCTCAAAAAGTGGTTATATGGGTGGAAGGAGTTAATGCATGTATAAATGTTTAAACAGAGATGGGCACATGGTAAAATGTTCATTTAATGTCAGGATTATTATTTTTGTTACTGCTACATGTAAATGATAAACAGTACCTCTTGGGAAGGGCCTTTCTTCCTTTCCTTTACTTAAGACTGATTCCTACTTATTCTTAAGAAGCAGCCCCAGTGCCCCTTCTCCCAGAAGTTTTCTCTTTCTTTCTGTAGCTATAACCCTTATCCTTCCTTCCTCATAGCATTGGTGGCATTCTGTGGCTTTTCTTGAGGATGGGGCAGAGTGTCATTATCTCTGCAAAGGAAGGTTGACAATAGAGTTTAATCCCATCTGTGCCTTCAAGGAACTTGCAGCCTGTGGAGGAGGAACTGAGTTTTATGTCCTTGTTTCTCCCACGGTGTTGAACACATACATGGTAAGCTCTTCTCACATGTGAGACTAGTAAACACAGTGATTTCCCCATGGAGAAGAGATCATACTGTCTTTCAGGCACTGTCTTGGGGCTCTTCATAAAAAGGTCTGCCCATGACTGCTAAATCTTCTCACTTATCTGGGCCTTCTTTCCTCTCCTTTCTGGAAAGAGTTGACTTCAGTGATCATAGACTCTTATTGGTTGCAGGCCTTGGGAGCTGCCAGGCTGTGGGCCAGGGGGAGGAGCTGAGGGCCTGATGGCTGTCCTGGAGGGGCTGGTCCAGGATCATAGGCACTTGCTGCTGCATGCCCAGATTTCTCTGAGGTGAAGAAGAACCTTGGACCACATATTGGAACTGAGAGCCAGGAGCTAGATGATGGCACTCTGAGTGGCCCGGCTGGCATGGAGGTTGATGCACCACACTCCAGGATGGACTTAGAGTCCTGGGGGCATTGTGGTGGCTTCTCTCTTAGCACTGTTGTGGCTTTTGAGCTTTTAAATTTTATAACTTTGTCCAGATTACTGCTATTTGTTCAGTCCCCCTTTGAGCAGATGGGAAGACGAAGGCTCTCAGAGGCACGTTGCTGTGCAAAGGTGATTGCAGGGCTTCTGGGGTCGCAGCCAGGTTCTGATGCTGACTGGACTCTGAGCTCCAGTTTTCCTCACTTGTCATGTGGAGATACTTCCGACCTCATAGGACTGACGTGGCATTGAGATGAGGAGCCTGCAGAGCACCTTGCTCAGGGGTTAGCACACAGTAGGTGTGGGTGTGTAGCAGGAGTGACAGAGCTGGAACTAGGTCCCTAGACCTGACTTTACCTGATGGTTTTTCTTCTGTGTTGCACCACGCTGTTCCCCTGCAATGATTCTTTTCTCTCTTACTCATTCTTTCTCTCATTCATATTAATATTCTCTCTCTCTCTCCCTCTCCCTCTCCCCCCCCGCCCTTCTTTTCCAGATTAAAAGAGTAGGACACTGAGGTTCTAGTCCCAGCACTGGAGGACAGATATGACTGGCTGGCAGCTTGGCTTCACTTAGCACTGGGGAAGGTGGTCTGTAGTCCCTTGCTGGGATGGGTGTGGGCTGTCTTACCACAGCTCTCTGACAAGTCTTGGCCCAGGGCTCAGTCCAAGATACTCACCCAGCCTTTGGTGGCTATAGTGTCTAGCAGGGGTGTTTGTGAAGCTGGTTAGCAGGCGCAGACTCCCTGCTCTCTTCCTGATATATTGGGATGGGTTACCTTCCAACTGTAATATCCAGCTAAACTATCATGATTCTGTTGCCCTAAACTTGGGGTGCAGTGAGTGTTCTGTACCCCATAACTGCATGCTGC
The DNA here is from genome assembly GCA_004363575.1 of Solenodon paradoxus. Classification (NCBI taxonomy): domain Eukaryota; kingdom Metazoa; phylum Chordata; class Mammalia; order Eulipotyphla; family Solenodontidae; genus Solenodon; species Solenodon paradoxus. Next base: position 36,378 of record RJWH01001352.1, on the reverse strand, counting down.
CAGGCCTCTGCAGCTGTAGTGGCTTCCTTTTGTGAAGTCATTTCATTCTTCCTACGTTTACTCTTTGTGAGGTGGGTGTCACTGCTGCCATTTTACACATGAGAAAAACTGAGGCCAAAGAGGCTGAATGACTTGCCTGAAGTTCGAGAGCTGGTAGGTGGTTGCTAGAGGTATGGTTGTTTGACTCCAGGATCCTGCCCTTTACCACACCCTGCCGCCTCTCTGGGCCTTCCTTAAAGTCTCTGGACCTCTGCTGCCTGGAGTCCAGTCTTACCCATTCGTCTTCCGGCCACAGTGACTATTTTCCTCCTTCATCTTCTGACTTTGTCACTTACCTCTCACCGAACAGTCAGGTATTATGGATACTTGGGTCCCCCCCCCCCCCCAACCCCTGCCACCCCGTAATGATCTGTCCCTCTCTATTTAAGATGTGGTTTTCCGGGGAGTTCCCCACGCAGATTTTCAGGACAGCAGCCCACAGTGGCTGTTTCTGAGCCTCAGTTCCTCATTTGTAGTGGGGAGAGTGATCCCTGCCCAGCCAGTTGTTTGGAGCACTGGGGTGAAGTACGTGACGGTGTCCTGCAAACAGGAAAGACTGTGCTTGGGGAGCGTTGTGGCTTGGTTGGTTCGTCACTGTGTATTGAATGGCTGCTGTGTCCCAGGCATTGGATTGAGCCCTGAGACGCCATGGTGGGCAACCTGAATCTTTAATCTGCATGGAGCGCACTGTCCAGAGGGCTGCTGGTCAGTGGGACGAATGTTTGCCACCTGGTCCAGTCCCTGGTCCTCTTCTGTGTTACTTCGTCATCTTATTGCCTGATCCTCTGTCCTAGACAGACTCCTGGACTCCAGCCAGTCTAAGCTTTGTGACCTCAGGCAGTCTCACTGAGTCTTGGTTTGCTGGCTTATAAAGTGGAAATATTTGCTAGCTACCTCCCCTTACAAAACTAGTGTGAGAATCAGTGAAGTCAGAGTGGGAAAGGGCTGAGAGCAGGGCGTCTGGTGATGGGCTGGAGCCGGGGTGTGTGGAGCAGCCCTTTGCAGGACGCTGGTGGTGGAGCACAGGTCAGTCAGTGCTTTACTTGCACCCGGTACTGGTCCCTGCTTCTTTCACTTTTCTCTTGGAGAGAATGACCTCTCTCCTTGTCTCTGGCCATATAGTCCAAGAGCTTTCCTTTTGCAAAATCTTTGGAATCTCTCCTGTCTCAGCCTCACACCCTCACTCCCTATCCTTCCCAGTCTTTCATTCTCTCTGAGCCTCTGACTCTGTGCACTTGGAATACAGGAGAGATGCTTATTAGGAAGACACAGAACCAAGTAAATCCCCTTTGTTTCATGTTGGCCAAGTAGACAGGGGCTCTGGGACTGTTGGGAGCTTCCTCCTCCCTCCTCCTCCTCCTCCTTTTCAGTATCCTTCAGGGATCACCTGTTGATTGCCAGACATGGGATATTTTTATTTAATTTTTAATTGGATCATCTCATGTAATTTTGCAACTATCCCGTGATATGAGTTGCTTGGGAAGAACTTATGGACATTTAAATTTAAATTAATTTTAACTAAATAAAGTTAAGACAATAAAATAAAATTAAAATGTATTCCCTCAGTTGGACTAGCCCCATTTCAAGTGCTCAATAGACACATGAGGCTAGTGGCTCCGTTACTGGACAACAGCAAATGCAGAACATTTCTATCACCACTGGAAGTTTGCTTGGACAGTGCTAGTCTAGACCATCATTCTTAACATATTCACTTGTTCAGCAGACATTTCCGAGAACTCTGTCATATGCTCGCTTCTGTGTCCAGCCCTGTAGAAATCAGCTAGACCTCTGGGTTGGGAGGCACTCCGTCAAGAGGACAGAAGGGTAGACACATCCGCTTAGAAGTAGAACCAGCATGCTTGCTGCCGGGCCGGGGTCCTGATGGGGATGCAGATGTGTGTCCTAGTGTCTGTCCTGCTCTCAGAAAGCCCATAGGCCAGCACTGACAGAGATATCAGAGCAGGCTCCCTCGAGAGGTGCATTTGAGTGGGTGGGCCTGGCGGGTGGTTCTGCTGTCCCCCAAGGAAGCAGCCCAGAGAGGACCTGGTCCACGCCAGCACGTCTCTGCTGCAGGATCGTGCCCAGGACTTCATGACGGAGCTCTGTGCAGGCAGGAATTGGTTCCTGACTTCAGACAAATTGCCTGGTCTCCCTCCTAATCCTTCTTTAAAGATAGTTTAATTTAATAATCTTTATTTTCCCACTATCAGTCATCAGTCATACTTACTTTGGAAAATTTGGAAATTATAGGAATATAACAGTGGAAATAATGTTTGTTCATAATCTCATCCCCATCAATGACTATTGTTTACATTTTGGTAGATTTCAGTTTTATTTCCCCTGTGCCTATCTGTATATTAACATATTTTTATTAATTAACCTAATTCTGAATATAAAGTCTCATGTATTTTTTATTTTATTGTAACATAAGCCTTTTCCATATTAAAATTACTTATAAAATTCAAAATATATTATATTTTATTAAATTTGCTAAATTGTTAGGTCAGTCGTCTCTGAGAGAGCACAGGACACATACCCCTGGGTTTGAGTTCCAGTTCTGGGGGGGAAACTACCAGTGTGAACAACTAAACAAAAATAAATAAATAAAATGCTTCTTCCTCCTCTGTCTTCCTGCCTGCCTACTAACCTTCATTCCTGTCTCCACCTTGCCTTTAAAAATTTTTTGCTAAGTTATTTTGAGTAGGTGGCATATTAAAATGGTTCAGAATTCAAAAGATCAAGAAGAGACTCTTAGGAAAAGCTTTTTTCCTTCTGCTTTCCCACTGTCCCCAGTTCCCATTGCCGGAGACAACAGGTAATGCCGTTTTTGTCTGGTTTTTCAGAGGTAGTTCATGAGCACACAGATACGTCTGTGTTACTAGTGTGTGCATGATGCTTAACATCTTCCATTTCCACTCTAGTATAGATAGTGCTGCACTGAATGTCTTTATTTGAATCTCATTATTTTTTTAGGATAGATTTCCAGAGTGAAAATTACTGGACTAAAGGGTAGCACCATTTGACATGCATTACTAAATAGCTATTTGGACGGTTGCACTAATTTTCACAACTGCCGGTAGTGTCTTGGAGAACTTACTTCCTTGCATCTTCACCAGTATTTCTAAAATACTTTCCTAATTTGAAGGTGGAAATGACATCTGGTTATCATTCCATTTCACATTTATTTGGTTGTTAGTGTAGTGGAACATGGGTATTTATTTGCAGTTCATGATTCCTCTTTTGCAAATTAATATTTAGGTTGAGGTCTGAATATTTCATTTACAGAATTAAAACATTTACATACTTTAAAAGTGCTCAATAAGTTAAAAATATTAATGCTTTGTTTACTCATGAGCAAAATGATTTGTCGCAAATATTTATATGAGTGCTGTTTAAAAAAGTTTTTAGGCGCACACTAGTGGAGTAGTGGTTGGGTCAGTTGCCTCCAAAGGAGTGTAGCCTGCATACCCCTGGGTTCCAGTCCTGGATCTGCAGGGAAACAACCAGTGTGAACAACTAAATAAAAATAAAAAATAAAATGCTCCTTCCTCCTCTCTCTTCTTGCCTTCCTGCCTACTTGCCTTCATTCCTGCCTGCATCTTTCCTTTAAAAAAAGGTTTAATGATGATTTTGAAAAAAAAAATAAAAATATTTTTGTATAGTTGTGTTTCCAAGATTTTCCTTTGTCATTTCCTTCAATATTTTTTTTTTCCCCGTCATTCACCAAGTGCTGCCGTTTGCTCTTATTACTCTCGTGGGAAGCTAGCTTTAGCAACAGTCTAAAAATTTTTTTTTTTTAACCAAAATAGTGCTAAACATAGTTTTTGAAATGACTTAATACTGCAAGACTGTAAAGAGTCAGCCCTTGTCACACTCCTGAGACGCAGTGCTGGGACGCCCACCCCCAACTGTGAGAACAGTGGTCTCTGGACTTACACAACACCACGGTTCTGACGTCAACTTATTTAATTGTCTTTTTCTAGTATTTCTCCCATGTGTCTCTGCTGAAAAAATAAAAACATCATAATAGTTAAAAGAGATGCCTCCTGTGGCTCGGTTAGGCTCTAAGCACATTACAAGCATAATTCCTTTCATTCTCCCAACAACCCTCGGAAGGAGTTACCGTTGTTATCCCTGATTTGTAGTTGAAGAAACAGATCCAGAGGCAGAAAGTGACTTGTCCAAGGCTACACAGCTGGGGAGTGGTGAAACCTTGAACCCTATGCTCTGAGACTAGGATTTTTGCTGCTGTTTCTGGGTCACTTAACATACAGTAAATGTAAGAAGCCCCTGTCTCTCGGGGCTTCTTGCCGTGACAGATGAGGATTTTGTTCTCAGTGCCCCGCCTGAACTCCCGTTCTTACCCACTTACTCGGCCCCTTCTCCCACCGCCCTATACAGCTCGTTGGCTAAGCTGGTGTGGGCATGAGGCTGTGTGTACCAGGAGGCCACTGTGGGGATTTTGCTCTTTGGGTTCCTAAGACAGTAGGGATTGATGGTAGCCTTGGCTGCTGCCTTCTCAAGGAAGACTGGGTGCCTAAACTCAATTCTGGTTTTGAGATCCTTCCTGGACATATACTTTGAGGATGTAAAAGGGTTGAGTTGGAAGAGACCTAAGAGAGGGTGTCTTTGGAGAGAGTTGTTGAGAACCATGTGTGATCCTGCCCTGTGCTGGGTGGGTGGAATAGGGCTTGCTTTCTCCCCTTCACAACTCAAGTGAGAAGGGGCCTCTAACAGGACGACTCAGCTGTGTACAGCTCCTGATGCTGGAGGAACGACCGATTTAGATCCATGCTTGTGAGAGTCACATGTGGGTGGAGCCTCTGCCTGCTGGCAGAGTGAAGAGAAGCCACTACATGGTGGCTTGCAATGATGGGGCAGAAGGGTGTCTTCCAGAGGAGTTATGTTCCTCTTGTTTTCAGACCCACCTACCCTGCCCAAGAGTGTTTCTTGCCAGGCGGAGGCTGGGGAGACTGGAGGTGTGTTCTGTGGCACAGGGGGGTGGGAGATGCTCAGAGCCCACGGAAGTGGCACTGTACGCGCCTCCTGTTCCTGGGCAGGGAGACCCTTCCTGCCACTCCAGTAGACAGTCAGGGGACTGGAGACATTGTCCCTTCCACTGTGCCCAGGATCAGCCTGAGGCGGGCTCGAGTGGTGGAGGGGAGGAGTTAGACTGTAAGTGAAGCTCAGCGTGGAGATTATTAATCTGGACGGGACATCTTAATTACTAACCTGAGACTGTTCTTGGGTCTAGAAGTGTCTGGAAGATGCTTTAATGATGTAAGGATGATCCAGAGAGTTAAGGGAACTTCCAGCGACTTCACAAGGGTTGAGGGAACAAGTCTGCAGATTGGACTTTAAAATGGACAGAGTTGGGGTGGGGAACAGGAGTAATAATAAATTGTTTCTATAGCACCCTCTGGAATCCACTTTTTCAGTACAGTGTATCTATTATTATTTTCCCCTAAATATTCCATTAGTTTTGCCTATCATACTTTCCTAAATGTTCAAATGTATCAGGTCATCTTAGTTCCATTTCTCCTGATTCCTAAAGAAGTAGGAGGTACTTCTATTGTACAGCTTGAAGGGCTCCTCTGTGGAATTCCCTTTGTCCTGCCTTACACTTGTCTTACAAACTATTGATGATTTAAGCAGAAAAGACATTTTAGATCTGAGAGTTGAGTGGCTCTCAGAATTTTCTGCTAAGGGTAGAGAACCAGGCTTGTTAACTACATTCTAAGAACCTTACCCCAAATCCCACCACAGGGCTGTGCAGTGAAATAGTGGGTAATTTGCACTGCTCAGTGGCTGTCCCTGACTCCTTTTTGCCCATGTAGATGGATTTGAGTCATTCCCACAGATTCACGTTCCAGGTGGATTCTTCTCATTGCCGGAAACTAGGCTGTGCCTTGGCTGAAAGGGAGACTAGGAAGGCACTTATTTTCTTTATTCAACACATTTTCATTGAGCCCCAGCTATCAGCCAGGAACTCTTGTCGATACTGGGAAAACAAGCACATAGGCACAATTTCTGCACTTGTGACACACATGGAGGGGAGAAGACAAAATGATCACACAAAATAGTGTTAAAGCACATTTGCTAAATGATAGTGTACCCTGTGGAGAAAAAGCAGGGAAGAGGACTGGGGACTGCATTTTACAGTGTGGTCATGACAGGGCAACACTGAGCAAAGAGGCTAGGAGGGCTCTAACTTGTTCAGTTTCTGTGTAAATTTTTATCGTGTGTGTGTGTGTGTGTGTGTGTGTGTGTGTGTGTGTGTGTGTGTGTTGGGGTTGAGTGCTTGTTTTGCTTTGTTGTTTGTTTTTTCCTTATCCTTATAAGGAGAGTAATTTTTTCCCATAGAAGGTGTTCATTTACCCAACAAGACAGGTAAATGTCTTTTACACTGTGTTTTCTCTTTTCTTGATTAAACCCCACAACATGCTGAATCACATCCTCCAGCGGCTTCGTAAGAAGGTAAGTGAGGATGTTTGTCTCAAGTGTCTCATTCTTGATTAATGGTTTAGTTGGGGAAGTTTTAATAAGAAGAACTGACTCAACAGTTAATCAGTAAGTGCTGATTATAATGTGCCAGGTACAGTTCTAAGTTTGTTACATGGACTGTTTCATCCTCATGGGACTATTATGCCCATTTTACAGTAGAGGAAAATCAGATCCAGTGGGATGAAGTAACTTGGCCATGGTTACAGGGCTAGTCAGTAACAGGGTCAGGATTTAGGCTCGACTGTCTGGCTTCAGGACCGATCCTGTTAGGAACTTGGACCATCATGTCCCCCTGTCTTCCAGTTTCTCACTGCCTTGAGAAGTCTAGTGTCATGCTGATTTTCAATACTTCACATAGGTTCTGCTCCATCCCCACTCCCCACATCATCTGCTTTCTAGAAACTTTCTGGAGAGTCTGTCCCTCTTGGTGTTCTGAGAATTCGCAGTGATGTCTCTTGATGTGGGTTTTATCCATTAATTGGCCTGGGTACTGGTAGACCCATTGTTTCTGCAGTTCATGACCTTCAGTTCTAGACATTTTCATATGTGTGTTTGTGGATTTTTTTTCTATACCATTTTTCTATTTTTTTCTGCAAAGCCTACTAGTTGTGTGTTTTGCATTTCTGTATTGACCCTTGCATTTTCTCTCTTTTTTTTTTTTTTTTTTTTTTTTTTTTTTTTTTTTTTTTTTTTTTTTTTTTTTTTTTTTTTTTTTTTTTTTTTTTTTTTTTTTTTTTTTTTGCTTTTTGATCTGTTTCTGGGTATTTGCTTGATTTTATCTTTCACTTTATTTCTTATTTTGGTTGTTTTTAGTATGCAGAAGCACTGTCTTGGTCTCTAATGGTTCCTTTTCATACATTCCATCTGTCTTTATGGATGCAACATCTTCTCTTACCTCTCCATGGAGATGATTTAACCTTTTAAGCCATCTTTTCTCCTATTCTCTGTGCACCTGTTTTCCATTTGTGTGGTCTCCTCTTTGAGGTTGAGGGCTTTCCTTCATGCTGGTGATGGTGATCTGACTTCATGAAAATATCACATCTCCCCACCCTACTGCTATTCACTGCCTCATGGGCCCTCACTGCCCTCCTTTCCAGTTGAGAATCCATCCTGATAATCTCTTCTTTCCAAATAGCTGTTCCTCTGAACACCAGCCCCCACCGGTGAGCCTGAACCCCCCCGTGCAGCCTGTTAGGGCCCAACACCAGATCTACATCCTGAGTGCACAGTCCCGCGCCGCCTCCTTGCTGTGCGCTCCCGGTGTCTCTGCTTTTGTCAAGGGTTAAACCATTCTTACGTCTCCTGCTCATCCCGTCCACTCTCATTTGCCTCACGGATGACTTTACCTCTGCAGTCACCTCTCCTGCAGCCTGAATTTCACCTCTTTAGGCATCATTCCCATGGCATCCAAACATGCCCCAGAACCCACCAGCCCACATTCCTTCCTTGAGCTCACACTTCCTCCTGCTTCGTTCCTCTGCTTGTGCTAGGGTTGAAGCTTCCTCGAAGACTTGCTTGCTTTTCAGTCTGTCCTCCCCTGCCCATGGGCTGCTCTTGTCAAGCTCCGCCCTGGCCTTCATGTGACCAGACCTCGTCGTCATGTCTCCACTGCACAGTCCTCTCAGCAGTGCCACTTTCCTTGGCTGTCCCCTGCACTGGCTATTCTTGCAGCCCATGCCGGCTTTTCCACCTGCAGTGCCCATGTCTAGTGTTGCCGGGCTCTGTGCTCAGTCCCATGTCTCTTCCACTAAAACCTGGCCTGTGCCACTCCTTCCTGGTAATTGCCAGGGTCACCTTGCTGGACTTCTTGCTGCCATACTTGCCTCTCTATAGTCCATTCAGTATTCAGTAGCTGGTGTAAGTATGATTTAAATGTAAGTCAGACCATGACACTTCTGTTTAAAGCCCTTTGTCTCCTGCCCTGACCTATGAGGCTGATATACTGTCCATCCTCAGCCTCCGCATTTCTCTGCTCCATCACTGCATCTGGTCACACTGACTGTGCTGTCTTCTGAATATGGAAGGCTTGTCCTCTAGTTGGAGCCTTTGCACGGTCTGTTCCCTCTATTTGGTGTGCTTTTCCACTCACCTTTACATAGCAGACCCAGGTGTCTGTCTGAGGGCCTCTGCCCAGAGAGGCCTTCCCTCCCACCCTGTTCCTTTGGGTGGATTTTGTCTGAGCACTTCTCCTTACTCAGAATTTTCTGGTTCATGGTCAGCCTTTGCTCTCAAGAATGAAAACTTCTGAGAAGCAGGGACCCTGTTGGGGCGTCCACAGATGAGGCTGCTGACCACGGTGGATGGAGTGCCCTCCCCCTGCTCCTGTCCCTCTTAGCAGTGGTCCACTGTATTTTTGTCTCCCCAGAGAGGCAGAGCCGCTCTTCAGCCACCTCTCTGCCCATCTGCACAGGGCCTTGCACAGTCAGTAGAGGCTCGGCTACTTTTTGTAGCAGAAACATGCATATTCACATGTGAGCCTTAGTTTCGAGGCTGCCTGCAGCTGGCGCTATAGAAAAGGTGGCCCATCATCGTGGACCTGAGTATTCACGTTGTCTTGAGCACTGGAGCTGCCATTAAGATCTGTTTCCGCAGTTTCTAGTAAGTGCCACTTTTGTAGTTGTGTTTAAAAAGTGAATCTGTGACCTCAGTGTGGCCTGTGACAGTTCCCGATGAGGCCTCACGTGGTCTGGTCCTGGGGGCAAGATGGGAGAAGGCAGGCCTCTGTGGCTGGGAGCCGGTCTGAGGAGTACCCTGCCTCCCAGGACCTGCCTTTTTTTTTTTTTTAAGGAAAGATGCAGGCAGGAATGAAGGCAGGTAGGCAAGCAGTCAGGAAGAGAGAGGAGGAAGAAGCATTTTAATTTATTTTTATGTTAGTTGTGTATTTTGGTTGTTTCTCCCTGAACTTGGATCCTTGGCATGTATGTGGACTACGCTAGGCCAAAGGCAGCAGACCTAACTATACTTCACCAGGGTGTCTGCAGCACCTACTTTTTAACGAGATTGTAGGTGATTTGTGTGCATACCAAAGCTGGAGAAACACTGCTCTAGATAAAGACTCTTCAGGGACTTGATGGAGAGAGAGTTGGTGTTGGGCAGTGGAGAGGAATTTGTTGCAGGCACAGATATGTGGTGGAAAGTGACTTGAATGAGGCTGGAAAGGGAGATTGGATGCAAACTGTGCTGGGCCTGGAACTACCCACTAAAGATGAGAGCAGATCTGGGGTCATGCCTGCTGCTCCCCAAAGGCTGCTGTGCCAGTGAGACCATTTGGGATCATCTGGTTCTGTCTTCCCATGCGAGGAGTAGGGAAACTGATACCCAGAGGCCCCATGTGAGTTGCTTAAGGTCATGGCAAATAAGAGGAAGGGTGAGATTAAAAAACATGGCTCTCTGACTCCATAGCTGGTACTCTTTGGGGAATGTGTTTGTTGGTGATAAGAATGATGGCTGCTTGTTAATGTCATACTGTAGGCCAGGAATGGAACTAAGTGCTTTCCATTGGGCTGATGAGATAGTTCATTTCCCTATTGTCACCTGCATTTAGCTTGCAGGAAATGAAGGCTCTGAGAGGTCAGGTCATTTACCTTAGTACAAGTGACTTAAGAGAGAGAGAGCCAGGCTCTGAACTTAGAATTGGCAGACTCCAGGGCTGTGTCCTCTCCCAACTGAAGGGTAGGAGGGGAAAAACCAGCTTGTGCTGGAGGCAGAGGGCCGCCTCAGGAGGCTTTTGAACAGGGGAAGGAGGTGGTTTGGGGGAAGATCACTAAGCTCTTTGGGCAGCCGTGGATGCATAGATTCCTCCCTAGTTTCCCCACCTGTTGGGTTTACATGGCAGTTCTGGTAGAGGGACTCAGAGGCCCTGAGTCTGACTGCGTGTCATGCGGTGATTGCAGAACTACTAGTGGGTGGCTTGGTCCTGTCTCACAAGTGTTTTCCCGTTGACCTGTGGAAGGGCGCAGGTAGTTTCAGGCCCAGGGTGGGAGGGAGGGGGTGCGTATAGTCAGAGAAATGTGCTTAAGGCAGCCAGAAGGGGTGGCAGTTGTGTTAGGGGAGGAGACTGACCAGCCCCTCCAGCTCGGCCACCATCGCTGACTCCATCCCACATATGATTCTGATTAGGGGGCCTGTGTAAAAGTTACCTAAACACCACTCTAATTACTCTGTTTAGGAACATTCGCATGCGTGGGAGGGTGCCTGGCACTGGCTTCCCACATGTGCTGGGGGTCTGCCGGGAAGGCACCACATTTGCACGAGCGTGACAGGCACCGTGTTGGAGCTCCACAGCCACCCGGGGATGGGAGATCCTGCAGGGCCAGCTCAGGGAGTTCCTCCCTGGGGATCTCAAGCTCTGGCAGATGAAGGGGTAGGAATGACCCTTCTAGGCACTTGCTTGCGAAGGAGAGCTGGCTCATCCCCATGCAGAAGGTGGTATTGTCCTCATGGGGAGTGACACAGAGGCTTGAAGGAATGTGTCTCCATGTAGAAGGTGGCGTTGTCCCCATGGGGAGTGACACAGAGCCTTGGAGGAACATGTTGACAGTACGGCATGCAGTTTGGAGTCAGTGAGATTAGGCTTCTCACCCCATGACCTTGGGCAAGTCCCTTCACCTCTTTGCGCTGATGCTGCCTGCAGGCTCATTGTGAAGACAGAAGGGACCAAAGCACACACGGGGACTTGAAATGTGGAGCATGCAGGCCCACTGTGTCTCACAGCTTGTGGTCTCCACCCGCAGTGCGAAGTGCAGCTTGTGGCCATGCATAGCTCGTCTGTGTGAAATGTAGGCAGTGGGGCTGTTACTTTGTTTACAGTCCAGTGGGAGAGATGCCTTTGGTCTGCGCCTCCCAGTGCATGTCCCTGGAGATGGAGCGGGATGGCATTTGAGGCACTTGGGTGACTCAGGACCCTTTGGAGCTGCAGGAAGAAACCTGTGGGGAGTTGCAGCCAGGGGACTGTCAGTGTTTCCCCACAGCTTTAGGGTTGGATGAAGACATGTGGGCATGCTGTTCCAGGCAAGTGATTAAAGAAGTAAAGGTCTCTATGCTTTGCCCAACCCTCCTGTTCTTCCGTCCAGTGCTGCCCAACCATCCTTCTCTGTGTCTCTGGGTACTCCCAGTGCCTCTGCATCTGTCTAGCCCCTACCAACAGAGGGCTTTCACCAATCCAGAGAGTCCCCATTCTAGCCCCACGTCCGTCTTCATGCCTGTTTGTTTGCCTGCCCATTGGAATTTTCATTCACCTATCCAGTAACTCATTGGCCAGCTACTTGCCAAGCCCCATCCTGTGCCCTTCTCTTGCTCAGCACTGGAATACACTGAGATGAATCAACTGCCCTTGTGTGTGGGTTCATTGGAGGTGAGTGTGGCTCTCAGTCTTTGACATTAAGGAGGAACATAACCTCCTTGATCTTCCTTTAGAGATGAATCAGATCAGAGAGTAAGTCTGAATGAGTCTTTCCTTTCCCTTCCACCTACTTGTTTACTTACCCATTTGTCCATTTAACCTTTCATGTGTCTAGCCATCTGATCATCTATTCACCCACCACCACCCCACCCCATCTGTCTGTATAGTCCACCATGAAGTCACCTTACTTCCAGGAATCACCCAACTACCCTACTACGCATTCAGCCACCCATCTGCCTTCCAATTCATTAATTATTACAGCATCAGCAAGTGTGTGTGTGTGTGTGTGTGTGTGTGTGTGTATGTGTGTTTAAGAGGGAGGAAGACAGGAATGAAGATAGGCAGAAAGGAAGGAAGAGAGGAGGAAGAGGCAGTTTTATTTATTTTATTTATTTATTTGTTCATTTTGATTGATTCCCAGTCACAGGTTGTGAACCCCGATCCTTGCCCCGGTCAATGTCTTAACACCTGGGCCACCAGGCTGCAGCAACAAATATATATTTAAGACCTTAGTATGTATGAGTCATTGTATTTGGTTCTAGAATACTAGCCTGATATATGACACATGTCAGTTGAGTTTCCGAGATTGATTTTGAAGTCCTTCCTAACTATGATATTCTGTAATACACACAAGCATAAGACAAGATCTCTCATGGGTCTGGGCTGCATTCTTAACCATCTAGGAGGTGAGCCAGGTCTGAGCAAAGAAAGCATTTCAGGTTCTGTGCATGTGTGCTGTGTTCCAAATGGGCAGTGGTCAGAGGGGCAGTCAAGGACAATTTGCCAGGGAAGGGAGACCAGCTCTCAGCCTAGGAGGGGATAGTACCTGGAACCTACTGAAACATGCAAACAAAGTTCCTCCTGAGTGCCATCTCAGGGCCTGGAATCCAGTGTTGTTTGCCACTGACTTGCTGGGGGAAGCCAGTGCCTTGTCCACACTAAGCCTCTATCCCAGAACCATAAAATGAAGGGGTTGGATTAGCTATAAAGTCTCCTGGACCATGATTCTGAGATCTATGAGTTTAATTAAAAGGGGAGATATATTTATATTGTGTTTTATGGTGGCATTCTTGAATATACCTTTTGAGTAATAATTCTGGTAACAATTTCATCAGGGAGATGATGCCATCCCCATTGTGTAGATGAGAAAACTGAGTCTTCCTGCTGTGTATCAAGCTCCTTACAGCCTTTTCTTCCTTTCAAAGCTCTGGGGAGAGCTTCACTGGGGGGTGGGTAGATGGATGTGGGTAGATGCCCTGGGCAGGGTACATGAGCCTTGTCTAGAATGTCATCTAAGATGGAAATGCTCATTTTTCCTGCTTTTTGAGGAAAAAAAATCAAGTGGGTTTTGATGCCTTTAACTGCAAGAACACCTGACTGGAGCACATTGTCATTAACTGCTTTCTTATTAAATGAGGATCAAACCAGACACTGGCATTTAGTGCTTAGCAGCAGAGCTATGATTTGAACCCATGGCTCTTTGCTGCCCCAGACATCCTCATCCTCTTTCTCTGGTCTCTTTTTATCAACCTCTGTAAACAGCCTGGGAGAGTGCCAGGGAAGGAAAGAGGGGATTGAAAGGGAAAGGGAAGGTTTTTATCATCCTATCCTCGCCTGTATTCTCCATAGGAAGCAAATGGGGTCAGAGGAATGCACCTTCTTTTAAAAACGAAACTGCTCAGGCTCTCCGAGTCTTTTTGCAGTGTAGATAGCCAGGTTTTGATCCAGCTAGACATGCTTTGTGATTTAACAGGTGCCGCAGCGGCAGATTCTTCAGTCCAAGGGCTTTGCATGCACTCGTACTGTGCACACGCCATTGGCTCCAGCCTCCCTATTAATTATGAACGTTTAGAAATGTTCTGACGATCCCCAGCGTTCCCGCTCGTGAAACGCCACAGGTCAGAGGCCACACATGTTTTGATTTTCTTATTTGAGGTATTATGTGTTCAAGGTAGATTTATGCTACAACCTTTGTTTATTGACTTGTACTTTTCCCCGTGAACCTAATGGAACATGACAGACGATATTTACAAGGCACGTGTTTCCGATTAAATCATGTGAGACATTAAAGCCCGATAAATGAAAGCCCCTTTGAAAGGCCAGGTTCAGAGAGAAGGAGGCAGTCCCTGGGGCCTGACGGTGGAGTCACCCCCTCAGCTGACTGCCGGAAATGCGGAAGGTGGCAGGCGGTCCTGTCGTGTGGATGGGATCCCTTTGTCACTGCTCTTCAGGTAGGGGCCTGAGCTGCACAGAGGTCTGGAAGGAAGCACATGGAGAGCCCCTCTTGCTCTCAGTTACTTGGAAAAGAGAGAAGGCGAAAAGTAGATCTTTTTAGAGCACTACTGTGTGGCAGGGTATGTTACAAAAGTGCTCACCTACTACTGAGTTGAGCTGAACTTTGCAACAATTCTTAAGTCGTCACCCTCTTGAAGGGAGCTGGGTGGCAAGGGCTTCAGAAAGTTGACTGCACGGAACTTTGAGGTCTTGGCTCTGCCATTTTCTGTGATTCTGGAAAGTTACTGAACTCGATAAGCCTTGATTCCTTCATCTGTAAAATGCAGACAGTAATAATATCTATTATTGATGGCGCCTTGGTGGAGTACTGGTTTGGTTAGTTGCCTTCTGCGGAGAGCACAGTCTACGTATAGCCTAAGAATCTGGGTTCACAGCCCAGGACTGGGGGACGGGGGAACAACCAAGATGAACAGCTAAAATAAATGAGTAAAGTGCTTCTTCTTCCTCTGTCTTCTTGCTTGCTTATTTCTTCTCGCCTTCATTCCTGCCTGTACCTTTCCTTTAAAAAAAACCTATTATATCTGTGGTTCATAGTACATTAGCTAATGCGTTATTATCATCATAAAAGACAAAATGAGGCACAGAGAGGCTGAGTAACTTGCCAAGGTCACGGCCAGTAGGGGTTGCAGCTGGATCCCAGACCTTCAGATCCCAAAGCCTTTACCCACACTGTTCAGGCTGCTGGGTGGGGCTGTGCGGGCAGCAGATGGCCAGCAAGGGTAGCCTGTTGACTCCTGTACCAAACAAGGGATATGCTCTTGGCCTTCCTCAGACTTCCCAGGAGCATTAATGGGAAAGCTCGGTAGGCAGGATTAGCTTAATCGGGAGTTTTCCAAGGAGGTCAATTAAAGGATTTGGGTAAATATAAAAAGTGGAAACAGCTTGGGATGGAAAGCTGTCCCCCACCCCCACCTCCACTCACTCCCCCTCCCTACTCCTCCCTCTTTCTACCTCCTGCTGCCTCAGAAGGGATCTGGGGGTGCTGTTGACCGATGGCACTGAGCACAGCCAGAAGATGCACCTTTCCCCCTTTTCTGCACATTTGGTAACAGGTGACCTGAGAACTCGTGAGAATAGAATTGAATTTTTTACTTATTTAAATGTTCCTTGTAGCACCTCTAACTAGTTTAACTGCTTTATAAGAGCAGATACTGACAAGGAAAAAGGAAGGAAAGATTCCTATCCCCCTCCAGCCCCCATAATGGGAGAGCTTGCTTTTGGAAACATTGGCTCTCTCTTTAGATAAGCCTTTCCTGACCATCATCTGCCATGTCCCAGGAGATACAATGTCTGATTTTCATTGCTCTGGAGGCAGGCTTTGGAGTCAGTCAGCTTGGATTCACCTTGCTGGCTCTGTGCCTCAATTCCCATTCTTAAGACAGGAGTCATAATGTTTTATTCCTGCCACATTGGCTTTGTCACTTGCCAGCTGGATACCTCAAGCAGGTTGCTTTCTCCCTCTGGACTTGGTATCCTCATATGATTAATAGTGGCTGGAAGGACCGGATGCCATAGTAGATGCGAAGGTTCTGAACTGGACTGGGCACTGAGCTTGAACGTGCCACGTCTTTGCAGGAGGCAACACAGGGCCTAGGAAACGTCCTAAGAAGCAAAAGTCCTCCTTCAGTCCTTGCCCAGTGCCCTGTGCTCCTGTGCTGGGAGTGGGTGTGAGTGCAAGCCTGTCCTTTCTCTTTCCTTGTCTGCAAACAGGGAAGCAACCCTGTTCTGGTCCTTGTGAGGTGATGCACATGAAAGCGCCTGGACCGCTGCAGACAGCACAGGTAACAGTCATGAGACCGATGACCATACTTCACTTGGAAGCTGCAAAGAATATCAGAGAACTCTTCTGGGCTGGGTGTCATTTTCTTAGCACATGGCAGTGCTGGGACTGGGGGTGATTTGCTCAAATTTGGAGTCTGCTAGGTTCCACAGAACCAGGAACTGAACTGAGGTCTGTCCCACTACAGAATAGTCCTGCTCTGTCCCCACCCTGATGTCTCACTCTGAGAGAGAGCTTGGATTCCCAAAGTCAGATAACTCATAGCAAGAGGCCCTTTTCACTCCTACTATCTTAAAATGAGCTTTCTTCTTCCCTTCTCCGTTCTCTTTTTCCCTTTCCATTTATTTTTATTTTTAGGAGGAAAGAAGCAGCAGGAATGAAGGCAAATAGACGGGCAGGCAGGCAGGAAAAGAGGAGGAAGCACTTTTTCTTTGTTTAGTTGTTCATCTTTGTGGTTCCCCCTGACCCCGGGTCACAAACTTGGGTCCTAGGGTTTTCACATGGATTATGACAGAGTCTTGGACTTACTGTCTGAGACACCAGGGCACGCTCCCGCTCCTTTCTTAACCACAGTTCATCCACTCACCAGGCTCCGTGTGGTATGGCTTAATGGGGAATATGGGGAGCCCACAGAATTAAAAACTGCTACTACTCTGTTCTTCAGGCAAGTTACTTCCCCTGTCTGTACCTCGACTTCCCTGTGTGTAAGAAGGATTGGTAATATTTGCTTTATTTGTTGACAGTGAGCAGGTGGGACCCAGTTATAAGTGCTGCCGTGTAAGGGCTCTGTGAGCACAGTGATCTGGAAGGCGCTGCATTCTGTAGCCTCAGCTGGGAGCAAACATTTCTTCCAAGTGGGGATAGAAGACATTTTAAGGGCTACATACCATCTTAAATGCACAAGTAGGACTGAGGGTGCAGGCTTGGTTTCTCTAGTAGGTAAGAATGGTTCTCAGAACAAGTTAAACAAATCCCCGTTATTGAAGAATGTTGCTTGGGGCAGGGCTTGATTAAAACAGGAAAATCTAAGAGGCTTCAATGTGTGTGGTTGGTTGTTGAGGGTCCGGAGTGCCTTGCCCTGCCCTGAGTATCCTAGTGTGGCTGTAGAGCCTGAGCCACAGAGTGGCGGGTGTGGCAGTGAGTGGCCCACCCTATACCGTGCTTTCCAGTAGGGAGCTGGAAAGGCTTCGGGTCTGCGCAGGCAGAATTCAGCACACTTCTCCTGGCTCTTCCTGCTGTGGGTTGGGAGGTCTGTGTGAAGGGGTGTGTGGGGACCAGTTTGCTCCAGGGACTCTCTGGGACAAGGCTGCCCCGGTACTCTCAGACCCTCGCTCGGACTTATTTCCTCAGGGAGGTAGGACTCAGGCTTTGGAGCGGCTCTGAGTGCCAGGACTGGCACCAGGCGGCCTGTGGGTGTGTCTCACATACAGCCCTCTCTGCTGGCGTCCTCCTCTGCAAGAGGGGGATAATAGCTGTCTACTTCATGTGTGGAAGTGACGATAAAGTGAGTTAATACATAGACGTTCTCAGAACAGTGCCAGGTGCAGGGTGAACGTACCGCAAGTATTAGCTGCATGAGGACCCTGCCAGGAAGGAATGGGATTATTTTTGTATCGCATGTGACTGAGACTCACTTGCCATGCTGGGTTCCAGTGTGGGTCCAGCTGACTTGGAAGCCAGAGCAGGTCTGTTGAGCAGAGGAGAGCCTCATGCCATGATGCTGCGCCGTGCCCTTCTGGCTGCAGACGCTCCCCCACAGGGACGCGCATGTAGTGGTATCTGATGCTCCTTTCTCCAGAAGCCTTGTGGGCAGGCTGTATATCTGGGAATGGGATCTGCAGACCTATGGGAGGGTTTTAGCAATTTGGGCAAGACTGGCTCTTTGCTTAGAGTTATATGGCCCTGCAGAGGACATGGCCAGAATCTCCAGTGGCTGAAGTCTCAAGACAGGTGACACAATCCATCCTCATTAACGGGGCTGGGTCAAGTTTCAGAGTGGACTGCCAAATGGAGTAACCCCTGCCTGGAGAGCAGCCTCACCACCTGCCCCCGTTACCTGGGGGTTGCAGCCAGCATGCCCTGGACCTGGACCGTGAGTGTCACTCGGGGGTGAAAAGAAAGCGCTGGTCCACAGCCAGGCATTGTGGGTCAGCATTCTCCTTTTCCTCGGTTCCTACCCCAGCCAGGCAGCACTGCCAGCAAAGAGACAGGCTTCACATACTCCTCCATCCATTCATTTGCTCATAGAGGTGACATCGACCTCAAACCCCTTTCCACGCCCCACCATCAAGGGTACAGGGTCAAATGGAATTGGGGCTGGGACTCCAGTCCTGGCTCCAAGCTCGGTCTCCTCCCCCTCCTCAGACTGCCCACCCAGGAGGGCACCAAGCCTCTTTTCTCACCTGAAAACGGGGCTACTGAAAGACCCACTTCACAGGCTACCGTGCAGGATGCGTGAGTTAATGCAAAGAAAGAGCTTTGCATGGTGTCGGGCATAGGATAAATGTACAGTAAAGGTCAGTGCCATGAGAGAGCCTTCTTCAGCACCTGTACCAAAGTGCAAAGAGCAGAGATCTGTGGCCTCTGAGGGTAGGCTGGCAGCGTTGCCCGAACAGGCAAATCTATTGAGATAGAAAGAGTCACGATTGTCAGGGACGGAGGGCAGGGGCAGTGGGGAGTAACTACTTACAGGCACACAGGTTTCTTTGGGGCTGATGAAGGTGATCTGGAATTAGGTAGTGGTGCAACTTGATGAATATACTGAGCATATGAAATAGTACACATCAAAAAGAGTAAGTATTATGGTATATGAATTTTTATCTTGGGTAAAAACAGAGAAAAGCAAAATCCTCCTGCCTGATCTGATCTCTCCACTTCCTCTGGAGACACACACTTCCCATGCTTCAGGTGATAACAACCAGTGCAGCCGTGACTGTGCTCAAGCAGGTCTTCTTCCCATTTCTCCTTGGCAGCCTTTCTGGGACCAAGAAGTAAGCACTTCATAGATACTGTCTCGGGAGGAAACCTGGGGCTTAGGGACCAAGTCGTGCATTCTCCCCTCCCTGGATCTGTTCCTTCCCTGGAAGTGAGGAGGATAGCGTCTGGGGTGGGGGACTGTTGTGAAGGGGAAAGAGGGCAGGCGGTATCCAGGATGTGCATCAAGGGCCACTGAAGAATCCACCCAGCATGAGTCCTCCCCGCTGATGCTTGTATGTATAGTTGTTCCAGAATGTTCGGGGTAGTGTAGGAGAGTGGTGGGCCGGGACTGGGCTCTGCCATCACCTTCTAGGGTGAACCCAGCTGAGTCCTGGCTTTGGATCCTAGAGTCCTGCATTGGAATTCCAACTTTTTTCCTTCTAGCTGAGTGACCTTTTGCAGATCACTCAACCTCTCTGTGCTTCAGTCTAGTAGATGTGGGTTGTGTTAGGCATTCTGTGTCCCCCCCACCGCCCCCAATTCATAATGTTGAAGCCCTACCCCTATTTGGAGTGATCCTATTTGGAGATAGGGCCTCATATAAATGAGGTTTAAATGAAATCATGAGGACATGACCCACATGATGGAATTAATGCCCTTAACAGAAGAGATACCAAAGTTTTCTCTCTCTTTCTCTGCCATGTCAGAGCACTTGAGAAGGCAGCCAGCTACAAGCCAGGAAGGGAACTCTCGCCAGAAACCAGGCTGACACCCTGATATCAGACCTGGAACATAACTCTCTGTTGTTTAAACCACCCAGTCTGTGGAAATTCGTATGGCAGCACTAGCAGACAAGACATCAGAGATATAGTGGATGTCAAAGGGGGAGCACAGTGGTTGGCATGTGGCAAGCTCCCTGCTGTTAGCACTAGGTGACTCCTTTTATGACTGCGATGGTCATTATTAGTTGAGGGACCTTGGGTGAATCACTTCCTTCTGAACTGTTCCTTCTCTGTAGAATGAGGTCAAGGTGTTGCCCACGCAGGGCCGAGACCAGGGTCAGATGAGATAATTTAGGTCACGGGGCTTGTAAACTGAAATGGCGTGCCTGTGGAAGGGGCTGGGTATTTAGGGAATGAAAGTAATGAGAAAGCTTGACAGAGAAATGTGGGGTGAAGCGTGGGCAGCAGTTGATGGCAGCAGCTCTGGGGGACACTTCTCGCTGGGCAGCTCTTCATGTGATCCTTTAAGAAAGGGACCATCTCTGCAGCGCTGTCTACCTGCACCATGGTGGCAGTAGCTGAACTCGGGTTCCCAGACTCGATCTTGCAGTCTGATGTTTGAGGCTCACAAATGTCTCCTCGTCTAGTGTAGAACCAGGTGGAAGGAAGCAGGGTCAATGCCCACTGAAAGGCAGCAGTCTTGGAGCGGTGGGCCCACAGGCAGCTTGAGCGACCTTGCCTCTTTACCCTAAATGAAGGAGAACCCTGCAGTATAGAGAAACGTCACAGACTGCAGGCAAAAGCTGCCTTCTTGTGGAGACGGGAAGATCTGGAAGCACCAGCTGAGTTGAGTCCTCTTCCTGCTTTGTGACGTCAGGGACTCAGAAGTCTTTGGATGGAAAATCACCACCTGGAACTCCGCCTCATCCTCTGGATGGATGCTGGTGCCGGTTGAATTTGTCCTCAGAGCTCTGGACTGAGGTCGTCCCCAACTCAGACATCCGGCTGGAGTGGCGGGAGGGGTGTGTTCCCTGGGAGAGTTTATGGGATTTCTAGTTGATTCTTTAATCGAGTTCTGTTTATTTGCTGTCTGGTCTGGGGTGATGAAGTGGGTAGGGTGGGGTGATGGGGTGGGTTGGGTAGGGAGTCCTTAGAATGTCGACCTGGCCAGCACAGAAGGCTTCTTTGGGGGCAGAGGAGGGCAGATGTCAGAAAACAGATGTGGTCATGCATTGGTGGCTTAGTGGTTAAGTCCACATACATCCCAAGGACCCGGGTTAGAGACCCAGGACCTGGTAGGGTTGTGGGGGGCCAGGGAGACAACCAGGATGAGCAAGTACGTTAAATGCTTCTTCCCCCTCTCTCTTCTGACTCTCTGTTCACCTTCATTCCTGCCTGCACCTTTCCTTTAAAACAAAACAAAAAACCACACCAGTTGTGGGCATAAGGAGGTTTTCAAATATAAAGGGTAACGGGTGTGCTTGCTAGGATAATTCACCTGGCTCCACCCCATAGGTCCTTGTGTTTCATAGAGTTGGCAGTCATGGTTAGAACTACCAACTCTGAACCCACTTCCACCTCCAATGGGTTCTGTGACTGCAGCAGCGAGTTTCTTAACCTCTCTGTGCCTCCATTCCCTCATCTGTAAAATAGTAAAGTAGGTTGTTAGGATGACGTGAGATGAAACATGGGAACATGTTTAGAGCACTGGCATAGAGTAAGTGCTAAATAAATGTTATCTGGACCGTGCAAGAAAGAGGATGAGTAGTTCCTTCCAGCTCCATCCATCTGTGCTTCCTGAGACCTTTGCAGGACCACATCCTACTGGATCAGTCCTTTAAGCCTATCCCAGGAGTGCTCACTGCCTGGGCAAGGAGGCTTATAACCAGACAATAACCACCTCCTTCCAGGAAGGTGGGATCAGGGAGGTGACAGGGGGCTGTGTTTTGAAGGACCAATAGGAGTTCTTTTGGCTGAGTGGAAGGGAACAATTCATGTGTAAGGAGATCAGAGGGGAAAGTGAAAGGGGGAATCAGGCTGGTAACCTACTCACAAGGGCCTTGAATGTCAGGGTAAGAAAGGGGGCCAGTGGAAGATTTCAGCTGTTGTCTCTCCCCCACTTTCCTTAGAGCCTGTCATCACATCATCTGGGCTGTATGCCATGCGACTGTCTTCCCCACTACCTGGCACATGTCCAGACAGTCCTTGTTCTGTCTCCTCTCCCTCTTTTCTCCAGTCTTGAGGGAAGTTAGCCTCAGAAGTTATTGAGTAATTATTAACTCTGCCAGAGAATGCAGATACACCTCCTGTAAAGAGGATCTACCAGGATGGCACTACCACCTCAGGGTGTTCTGTTCCTAGTCCAAGGCAGCTCCCCCAGGAGGCTGTCACCTAGTGCCTAGAGGGGAAGGTTTCACGAGGCCACAGAGTGACTGGATGCCCTATCACAGCTGGGGGACTAGTGGAGGAGGTGTGCCTTGGAGCATTGGTGGGAAGGGAATTCCAGGCAGCACCCTCAGATGGACAGAGGCTCAGAGGTGGTGATGCAGACACGTGGGAGGAGTGGCGATGCATTCTGCTTGGGTAGCTAATAGAGAGAAGGTTGGAGGGGACTTGAGTGCCAGACCAAGTGGGGTGGCGAGAGGGGGAGTTTTGTGTGTTTCCCTGTTGACACTGGGAGCCATGGGGGCCTTTTACCTGTGCTGTGGTACCCGTAATTTTTACACATACTGGTTCTTTGGAGAAGAGGCTAGAAGGGAGTTTATTGGCCTTTGAGATGGGAGGTGTATAGTGAATTCTATGTTTGCAGAAAGGTAACTTATTTTGAACCATTATTAAAATGCTCAGAAAGATTTCAGCCTTAATGAAGGAGGCAGTTTTTCTCCCAGAGATTCTTTAAAACTGGGGTTGTTCAAGCAGGGAGTAGTGACAGTATTTATTTCTCCTGGTGCTTGATCTGAGACCCCATGGGAAAGGACAGGAAGGAATTAAGTGAGCTCTATATTACAATTTAATTGCTTGAAGGAAAAATATTATTTTTTATTGTTAGCCATTAGCTGCTTCTAGTTTTATTAAACTCAATCCTCTGCCGAGTACAGCATTAGCCCTTGGAGCTCACTGGCTCCCTGAGGGGAGGAAAACCCTCAGAATGGTTCCACCTTGTAAATCGGGGGCTGCAGCTGGGATCTGAGTGGCTCCGGGGGTCTTACATTGCAGGCATCTCTGTACTTGGACTGCAGCCATCCTGCAGCGGGCTTGGTCCCCAGTCTGTCCCAGAAACAGAACTCAGGGAGGGCCAGGGCGGGACTCCGCTGCTGGGTCCAGCTTGAGTCTCCCTTAAGATGAGTGAATTTGATTGCATTGCTTAATCTCCTGTTTTACAGATGGGAGTTTTCATTTCCTTTGTGTAAATTTCAGGGAGGAAGGGAGGGGACAAAGAAGGATTTTTTCATTTGTTTGTTTTGGTTCCCCCCCCCCCCTAGATCTCAAACCCTGGCCATTGGGCCTTGCGTGGTCCACACCCCAGTCATCTCAGCTGCAGGGGCACATTTGAGTTTTTATATCTAAGGGTAGTTGCTAGGGCTAAATGAGATACTGTCTGTGAACTGAATATGTGGTATTCAATAGGTACTCAATAGGTGCCAATTTATGGGTCCTGTGTCAGCAGACTTCTCCAGGCTGTTTTCCCACCTTTGTTCTGGTTCCAGACCCTGAACCCTTGCCTACTGGAGCCCTGCTTAGAGGGCCAGCCCCACCCCATCCTCATGTGCAGAGTGGAGGGGCGAGGCCCTGGCTCAGCCTGATTGCTCAACTGTGCAGGGCATTTCACTCCAGGGTGCCCCCCTCTGAGTCCCACCCTGTATTGGCTGGGTCTTGCACGAGCTCTCAGAGGGATGGGTGGAGGTCAGGAGATGGGGTGGTGGGTGCCTCATCCTGCCTGGGGGGCTGGGAAAGGCTTCCCTGCTGGGCTGCTAGAGGGGAGTTCCGAGGGACCTAGAGGAATAAGCTCATAGGCAAAGGGGAGAAGAAGCTGCCTTCATGCACTGTCACAGCTCCCTGTCCTGACTAGACAATCTCACTCACCCAGCCCTGAAGTTCTCTCCTTAATCTCTCTCTCTCTCTCTCTCTCTCTCTCTCTCTCTCTCTCTCTCTCTCTCTCTCTCTCTCTCTCTCTCGCAGGGAGAGAGAGGAAGAAGCACTATTTTTTTATTTAGTTGTTTGCATTGGTTGTTCTCCCCACCCCAGGTCTGTTGTATGTGGGACTGCATTAGACTGCTAGGCCAGCAGGGCACATCCCTTAATCTCTACTTTCTTCCTCATCTGGCTACCTCACACTTCACCTACAGTTCTTGGTGCCTGCATACCTCAGTGGATTTCACCATGACCTTGGATGCTTACATCCCCCTTTATAGGTGGGAAGTCACCTAGGGAAATCTGGTGGAAAACAGCGGACCCTGCTGCTGCAGACCAAGTGAAGACTTTTTATTTATTTTGAAAACTCTTGTATTATTTCACATTGTTACTAAATTTGCACCTCAGTTTGTGTGCATTTCACATCACACCCACCTCCAGAGTCCAGCGACCTTTACCTACTAGTTAACTCCCTCCTTTCCTTGTCCCATCCCCTCAAACCTCTTCCCCTGCACCCCCAGTATTAGTGGAGCTATCCTATACTTCTCCCTGCTTTATCTTGCTTAGCACGTTTACCTCTAGTTGCAACTAGATCATTGCAAAAGGCAAGATTTCATCTTTTTTAGCAGCTACATAGTATTCCGTAAGAGGGATTGCTGGATTGAATGGCGGATTCATCTTTATTTTTTAATTTATTTATGAAACGATACAAGCAGGATTGAAGGTGAGTGGAGGTAGGCAGTCAGGAAGAGAGAGGAGAGGAATAAGTACTTTTTATTTTATTTTATTTTGTGTCATCTTGGTCATGCCCGCCTGCCCTGGGACACGAACCTGGGTCTTGGGATGTATGTGGACTACACCTGGCTACAGCAGTGGGCCAAACCGCTAATTTACCAGGGTGCACCTCTTTTATTTTTTTGCAAAATCTCCATACTGTTGCAGAAAACTTTTTAAACAGATATATGCCTACTGTGGATTGCCGTGTTTTCATTGCCTAAACTTCTTAGGAACCACTTGATGCCTGTCCCTGGTCTCTCATGTAGCAGGAGGTAACTTTTTCCCCAGAAAGGACTTAACCCAGTCTGGAGCTCAGGGTGGGGATTCTATGATGGTCTTGAAGTGAGTCTTAAAAGATCAGTGAGAGTTAGTCAAAGATGGGGGCGAGGTTACTGTAGACAGAGAGAAGATCATGGCTAAAGTGTAGAAACAGATTAGAGGTGCTTTCAGGGTAAAGGTAGTGGGGTGCAAGGGGAAATGACTGAGCAAAACATGAAGCACACAGTAGGTATACAGACACCCGCCCCCAACCTCCATGGACCCAGGTTCAAGCTTAGGACTCTATACTCCCTTTCTGTGGGCCGCTGACCTGCTCTGGACTTTCTGTCCCCCAGCAACCCTCGACACAGCATTGACTACCTGTCGCCCCCTCCCCCTTCACACACACACACCAGCCAGTAGATCTTGGGGACCAGGCTGTGTTTATTTCTATGTCCCCACTGTCCTCCACCAGGTCTGGGGAAACTTGTCATATTTGATTAGTGATGGTAGCCCATGCATGTTTGAATCCTGTTTTCTTTTTTCCAAAATATGTTCACATCCACTGTCACTTGGTCTGCACAGCAGTCAGAGAGTTAGGGGAGGAAACAGGACCAGTAACTGCCCAGGGTGATGGCATTAGAGCCTGGTCTCCACATCAGAGGCTCCTGTGCTGTCTCCCTTGCCTGCAGGATGCCACAAAGGCGCCTGCTCATGGTGCCCACACCCTTGGCGACCCCGAGACCAGGACTGCTTGTAATCAGATTGCTTTCCTCCCCACTGAGCTCATGCTGCTGAGGGAATGGAAATTTGGAGCAGTGGGTGGGGGTGAGAGGCAGTGTTGGGGGGCGGTTCTGGCTGGGGTACTAGAGGACCCCGATGGGGTGGGGAGGGCTGGGTGAGCACACCAGAACCAGACTTGGCCCTGATTCTCATCCCCTGGGGTTGCTGAAAACCATCCTGAGTGGTGGATCAGAAGCCTGTCCCACACATCTGGGTATCCAGAAGGTTTTTGGTAGTCAATAGTAGCAGGAAAGATAGATCAGACTTCTCTGGCCTTTTGAGGTTAAGTAGGTCATGGTGGTGGCCTCCAGAGACTGACTGCCCCCAGGGAGACCTGGGCTCAAGTCCTGTCTGGTCAGCAATGCCTTTAACTTGATACGGGGCTATGCAAGTCATTGCCCTTCTCTGTGCTTCAGTTTTCTAATGTGTCAACGAGGGATAACTGTTATGTTGGGGGCGGGGGGCGGGGGGCGGGGTTATAGGGAGGAGTCAGTTATTAAACTGAACCTGGAACATAAGTGCCACAATTTTCCTCTCTGAAATGGAGTTTCACTTACCTCCCTGAGGTCTGGAAGAAGCAGTCCGCACATGACAGTGCAGTCCCCCTGCCTTCTCTCAGAAGCGGAGTGGACGCAGAGGTCAGAGCCTGGCTTTTGAACTGCTTCTGAGGAGGGTAGGCTCTCTGGAGCCACTCCAGGGCTCGGCTGACAAATGTGCCAGGCCACAGCAAAGGCTCAGCATCTCCAGCCAGAGCGCTGGTAAGCTGTCGGCAAGTTCCAGGAAGGGCTTCTGGGTTTTCTCTGGGTTGCAAGACCTTTCCAGAGAACCAGGCCTATAGGGGGGCCCTAGGCTTGTGTGTGGTTTCAGCCCAGTGGGGAGGACAGAGACGGAAGCTGGAATGGCCAGGTGGCCTTCTCTGACTTGGCTTCTCAGCCCTGTTCCTCACAACAACCCCAGCTCTAAGTCTGGGTTAATAGTACCCACCTGACAGCGTTGTTATGAGGGTTCGTATAACCCTAGGATGTAACACAAGTGTAGTGTGTGTCAAGCACATGGCAGTGCTGGATCGTTATTAGATGGTGTTGTGATTGTTACATTCTTCTATCACTGCTTTTTCCTACATACATCCAAGTACATTGGCTGCTACTGGCTGTTCTCTCATGCTGAGAACTTTTATCTTCAGGCAGCGGGGAGCCTTAGAGGGTTTCTGAGCAAGGGTGTGGCATAGTGCTGGGCTCCAGAGTCTGGAAATGGGTTTAAGCCTCGATATGAAGTGTGATTAGTAAAAAAGAGGTTTATTGTTTTATGTTGTGTGTGTGTGTGTGTGTGTGTGTGTGTGTTTTAAGAAAGATGCAGCCAGGAATGAAGGCAGGCAAGCAAGCAAGCAGGCAGGCAGGGAGAGAAGAAGAAGCATTTTTATTTTATATTTAGTTGTTCACACTGGTGCTTCTCCCCAACCCCAGGACTAGAACCCAGGGTATGTGGCTTACTTCTTTGGAGGCCATTGATCTAACCGCTCCTCCACCAGGGTGCGCCTGTTTTATGTATTTTTAAGATTGACTTTTCAAGTCCTTTCCTCTGTAGTTGCAGGGAAAGAGAGGTTGGAGGAGAAGGAAAAGAAAGTTTGTGTTAACAAAAAAGGTGGCCGCTGTGGCGGGGGCCGGGTAAGGTATTTACCAGAGATCAGAAAAATTGCAGACTGGGGTTGGGATAGATCTCAGGGTCAGATTGTGGGTGTGGAAATCCCCCAGACCATCACCCCCATGCTTGTGGCACTGGAGAATAATCATAATGTAAATCATCTCTGTGCCTGTAGAGGTATCGGCGTCCAGGGTGAGGACGGTCGAAGTGTGGAACGTGGGAGTGCTGGTGGAAGCTGAGACTGATCACGAAAAGACTATAGAGGCCTTTGAGAGAAAGTGGAATTTCGATAAGGTGGAGCTGTGCGGAATGAAGGACCCTTTCTAAGCACATCAGAGCTCGGCCATGTGTGATTGATGCTGGCAAAGTGGCTGCAGGGAGTGGCACTGAAAAAGTCAGAGGGGAGGCCAGGAGTTGTGGGGAGAGGGGGGAAGGGGCAGGAGGAGGTGCTGGGGAAGGAGGGAGGTTCAGGGAGCACAGGGGTGTGGGTGAGAAGGCGCTTAGATGTGTGTGCATTTGTTTCCTTGCGTCCAGAGGTCCTGCCAGTCTTCATCCCCAGTGATGCTGATTCCAGGAGTCCAGGTGGGCCCAGAGAGCTTCCTTTTAAACATGATTCTGTGGCCAGGAGGCAAGGGAGCAGGCTCTGAGGAGCAATGATGTAGGGCCCCCATGCTCCCACAGTAGGTAGACGGGATGCTGTGCCTGGCACAGGTGGTGAGAGGGACTGGATCTGGCAGGAGGGACTCCCGGTGGGGGAAGGTAGAGATCGGGGCACAGGGGAGTGAATTCTAGTTGGGGTGGTGGTGGAGGACCCTGGCTAGGTGGTTGGGAGTGACTTGGAAGGGCTTTGGCTAGATTTTTGGAGAGGTGGTAAAACTGAGGGCATGTGAAGACTTAATACTGGATGAGAAGTGGAGAGGGCGGTTGGTCCAGAAAATCATATGGTAGGCTCAGAAGCAGGGGCCCACTTGGGAGACAAAGTCAGAGTCAGCACCACACTGGTGTGAATGGTGAGGGCATGGTGAGCCCTGACCAGAAAGATGGGCCAAAGTCAGAATAGACTTGTTGTCTCAGTCTGGGTTCCTTAGAACTCTCAGAGAGCTTTCAGCGGACAGTTGGTTTGGTCCTGGAGCCTGGGCAGGGATAGCATGCTGTGTTGTGGGGGTAAGCTGTCTCAGCCAGCGGTGAGGATCAGCAGTTCGGGGAGCTAATGTTACAGGTGCAGGGAGATGCAAGTCTCTCCATTCATTCCTCCCCTCGTTTGCCTATTAAATATTCATGAAGGGCCAGGCACTGAATAGGGTGTGTTCACATGCTCCTTTTGAGAGGCCGTGTTGCCTGCTGGTTAGGAAGGAACAGGAATGTGGCCCGGGAGCCTGGGGTTTGTGTCCTCCTTGTCCTTCCCCGGCTAGCTGGGCAGCCCTGGGAAAATTATTGCGTCTTTGTGTTTCAGTTGCCTCATCTGTAAAAAAGGGAAAATAACTGTACCCACCTCTAGGGGTTGTCATGAAGATTCAGCGTCTAAATACAAGAAAGTGGTTGGGTTAGCACCTGGGTTTTAGTAATTTTGCCCCAGCCACCACCTTGAACAGTCCACTCGCTGCTACTCAGGGTCTGTTCCTCCTGGTAGCAGTCTCTTTGCTGGAAGTCTTTGCTCCCACGCTGCCTGTTAAGGCCCAGTTCAGATGTGCCTTCTGACTCTCATTGTAAGAAGGAGTCAGTCCTGATGTACAGAACAGTGCTGAGCAGGACAGGTGGCTCTGCAGTTCTTTACTTGTTTAATCAGGTCGATTTCAAGAGAAAGAAGCCTAGACTCAGGTGCCCCTGAGTTAGCGCCCTTTCTCCATCTGGGCCTTGACAGGTCAGTTCAGGCAGAGGCCACTTGAGTTTGGTTCTGGGAAGAGACCCTGTCATATCTCAAAGCTATCCCACCTGCATCCTGCATCCTCGACCTTCAGAGGATCTTGCGGGGGCGGGTCACTCTCTTCCTCATCATGGTGTTGATGGGGCGACTGGAGCATGGTGGTCAGATGACAGACTGCCTGTTCCTGCCCGTGGCCCTGAAGATGCGCTGCATGGCCCGTGGGTGTCTTTGTTACAGCTGGGGCTTGGGGCTCTGCTGGGCCTGCTGCTCTTTATTCCTGTTCTTTGCCCCTCTGCCAAAGGCTGGGTGCTGGGAAGTCAGAGACAATCAAGACCAGGCCTGTCTGGAGTTGCTCACAGCTGAGCGGCGAGGCACCAAGTGTGAGGGAGTGACCACACAGTGACTCGGCTCCCAGGGCGTGAGCAGCCTTCATCCCAGGAGAGAGGGGCTGCCTGGAGAGCCAGGAGCCTCCATCCTTGCCTCCCTCCTCTGGACGTCGGCACCTCCTTGGCCTGTCTTGCCTCTGAGAGTGCCTGCTGTGAGCCTGTCCTTCGGGCAAGGTGCCCACAGGGTCTGCTGCACTCTGCCATGCTTGTCTTGCTGCCTTTGCCGCAGGCACGTGGAACCCCGACTTCTTTCCTCAGTCATGGTGTCTTTGCTTGTGCTGGTCCCCCAACTTGAGCTGCCCTTCTTCATACTTTTGCTTATTTCCTACCTATTTTTCAAGATTCGGCTTGGCTTTCACCTCTGGGAAGCCTTTCCTCTAACTGGACCTGTGACTCCTCTGTGCCCCTCCTCCTGCCTCCTTTCTTGGTGTGTCTTTCTAATGTTTGTTGAATGAGTGATTAAACGAGTGAACAAATAGTGACCCTGGGTTGATCTCTTCTTCAGTTGACCCCCACGAGGGTCATGTCTCTGGAGACACTCAAACAACCTGAGAGAAAGTGCTCAGTTACCTGTAAAATGCTATCAAAAGCAAAGACATGGCCCCCGTTTCTGAAATGACCATGACCATGTTTTCTCCCCCGGTAATACTCACCATAGATGGGTGGGGTGGGGGGCTGCGGCAGGTGCCAGACCTGCTGACTACTGGGACTTGGGGGACTCTGCCAGCAGCTGCCCCCCTGGAACCCTCAGGGTGCTCTCCAAATGGTTTCTCCACCATTCCGTAAAAACTTGAAAACTGTCAATGCAAAAACATTCTTTTATTGACTTCCTCATTTAACAGATTTTTCTTTAGAGCCCACTGTACACGACACTTCACAGGTGCTGTGGGCCTGCTCCCTGGAAAGCAAGGCAATCACAGTCAGACCAAGGAGGGAGCACATGCTGTGGAATCTCAGGGAGGAGCAGCATCGTCCCTTGGGGTCAAACCAAGTGGTGATGGGAGGGCGAGTGTGGAGGGTGGGGGAGAGGCGGGCACAGAGGTGTGGAGGAACAGTGCTTTGTGCCTGGTGCCTGCCTCACTGCTTCAGCAGCAGCTTGTACATCTGCATGCGGAAGGAGGGAGCTCCATCTCCTCTCCAACTGCCTGCCCTCCATCTCTTCCCTCGTCTGCACCTTTCTCTCGCTAAGTGACCCGAGCATGTGTTGTAGGGACTTGTCGAAATACAGACTCCGACACTTACCCTCCTGTGAGCCTGGGCGTTTCTGGGCACCGAGGGGCAGCAGGTCTGTGGAGATGTTTGCAGAGAAAACAGAGCTTATGAGGGTCTGATGAGATGCTCACGTGAGCAGGGGTGGAGTGGACGTCGCCTGCCACACAGGGCTCAGCGGGCGGTGCAGGAGACATTGCCGAGCTGGCGCCTGGGCCAGTCTGGCTCCAGCTCTAGCAGGGCAGCCCCCAGTTCTTCAACCCTGACAGTAGTCCCTATGGCACAGGCAGGATGGGGAGCCTGGAGTCCCACAGGCAGTTAGTGGACTTGTGTGACTGGCTCCTCACCTGTGATGGACAGACACTACTGGCTTCCTCAGTCAGAGTGAGAATTCGATGCAGGGAGGTAAGAGCTGACTTTGAGATATACCTGGGCGCCTCCTCAGAAGGGGCTGTTACCACTCCCCCAGTGACGTGGGGCTGCCCTCATGGCCTGGGTATGAGATCTAGCCAACCCGGCTGCCATTATCAGAATTTCTGCTTCACCACCCTCCCCATGGAGAGGAGGTGGCCAGATGGTGTAGGAAAGCCCTCAGGGCTGGATGGTGGTCACCCCAGCACTGGGTGGACCCATCACTTGTTGAGCACATTGTACAGACTGAGGACGAGGGTGACCAAATACAGATGGCAGCCTTTAGAGAGTTTCTTGACCTCTCCGGGGGTAAGAGTTACAGGGCTATCCTAGCATCTTCCACGAGACCTTATTGTGGGGATTAAACCCTACAAACGGGTCATAGCTCAGGGCTTCACATTTCGGTAAAAGGAGAGTCAGACAGATGGTCAGACATGGCGGTGTTGCCTCAAAGTCTCCTTGGATTGAGTGGGATAATTAATTAGTAAAACAAATGAGAACTCCCTGGGCAGTTCTCAGGAGACCCTTCCTTTTTTACCTCCTACCCATCACCCCCGACCTGAGGGAGTATCTGTGACTCAGGTAGACAGTGCCTTGAAGGGTGTGAAAGGTGAGAGCTAGACCCCACTTCTTTTTTTTTTTTTTTTTACATTAGTTAATTATTTTGATTTTTCACATTAAATAAACTCACATGTAAAGGTTTCCCATTCCTTGTGTATGTATCAATACAGCCTGCCCTCCACCAAATCACCAAGAGTTCTTCCCCAGTGTCCAGTGGGCTCCGCCACCATTTGCCCCCACTCCCACCCCATTCCCTTTTGGTCACCTCAGTTCTGTTACAAATATTTCAGGGTTGGTTATGTTTCATCTGTTTCTTTGTTTTGTCTATTCACATTCCACCTCTGAGTGAGGTCATCTGGTATCTATGTTTCTTCTTTTGACTTGTTTCACTTAGCATAATCCCCTCCAGTTCCATCCACATTGATTCAAATGACAGGGTTTCATCTCTTCTGAGGACTGTGTAGTATTCCATTATATACACGTAACACATCTTCTTTATCCATTCATCTCATGTTGGTCACTTAGGTAGTTTCCAGTTCTTAGCTATTGTGAATACAGCTGCAGTAAACACCGGCCCACTTCTTTCCCATGTCTGCAGGTGAGTGACCCCTGCCAAGTCCAGCTCTCCTGCTTGGCTCTTATTCCTGCTCCCATCCCACTGGGCTCACCTACCTCCATCATGACTGTCTTCTCTTTACTTTGGGAATTTTGGGTTCCATGTTAGGCTCTGCCTTACAGGCTTGGTGACCGTGGCCAAGTCTGAGCTTGTGTCCTCAGAGGAAAATTTCTTGCTCTCGGGAGCCTCCTGTATATAGCTCGAAGGTCCTTTGCATATCAAGGCAAGGGAAGGACTCAACACTGTTGAGTTCAGGCAGATGAAAGGCATAGTGACCCCACAGGACATGCTCTGACTTCCTGACCATGGTGGACAACCCCTTCATTATATGGCTCCAGTGAATTTACCACCACATCCCACCTCCATTCAGGCTCCGCTCAACTTTTTCCTTGTGTTCTCATACTTCTATGTCAGTCTTTTCTTGGTTGGAGAGCTCCTATTTATCTCTCAAAACCCAGCTCAGATGTTCCCTCTGTGAACACTTCCCAACTCTTTCAAGCAGAATCTGTCATCCTGACTAGTATAGGTACTGTTGACCCTATTGACAATTCTATTTCATCTGTGTCCTTCTCCGACTCTCCTTCTTAATAAACTTGGAGCTTCTCAAGAAGAGAGGAGTCATCTGCCTTCAGTGCCCACCTCAGGTTCTGGCACAAGACCAAGTAAACACCATTTTTCTGTGCTCATAAGCTCTGCTCCATTTCCCACCTGCTCTTCTGTTCCCCTTTAGAGAGGAGAGAGAGTACTGTGGGTGACAACAAAGTCCTGTTAGACAGACATAGAAGCCGGTGGGAAATTGAATGGGGCTGAACCAAGGAGGCGAGGACTTAATTGAGAAACTGGAAGAAGAGAAGGGGTCATGATTTAACCTGGCCCTGTGCTCCAAAGTGGATTGCGAGATAATTGCCATTCATTCCTTCATTCACTCACTCATTCATTCGTTCTGTGACCCTTTAGTGGCATCTACTTCATGTCATGCGTCATTCTAGAGACAGCCTCCCTGAGGGCCTCGCAGCCTGTGGGAGAGATGGAGGAAGCAGTGACTGTGGTGTGGCAATTGGGTTGATGGTGGGAAGCCAGGACCCAGGAGCTGAGAGGAGCAGCCCAGCAGCCTGCTGGGAGAGTGACCCTGAACCAGGTATGTGACCTAAATGAAGGGTATGCCTCTTCCACCTGGGGATGAGGGTTGATGTGTCCATGGTGGGGGGTCATAGGTCAGGCTGGAAGCCCTGTGGTTGGGACAGTGGTGTCTCTCATCAGCTGTGGCGGGGCTGCGGCTTAGAGGCACTAGGGCAGGAGGCAGGAGGTTCAGGCCTGCTAGTAGGTAGAAGGTGTGGGAAGAGGGGATGGAGCAGGGCCGCTTTGCGAGACTCGGCAACTGGGTGTGAAGGGTGAGGGTGAGGGAGTCTATCCAGGGCAAGTGGGGAAGTGACTTGTTTCAGGAAACAACTCATTGGGAGAGGGGAAAACACAAAGAACTTAGCAGGGATTGCTGCCACTCAGGATAATTTTGACTTCGGAGAACGAGCCCTGCTAATCAGATTGTAAAAATCAGGTACCAGGGTTTTTGCAGAAAACGAAGCAGATCAAAGCCAGGGTCGATTAGGCTCTGATTAAACATTGCTGAGGAGGGTCAGACTCATTACGGAGGAATGTACACAGGCCGGCAGCACTGACGGGGGATAATAACAGATCACACCCGGCAGCGCAGACACCATGGCGCTCTGGGGACGCAGCGCTCCATGGAGGGGCGGCCACAAAGAATGGTATGTCCTCGGGCCGTGAGGAGAATGAAGGTGGTAGGGGCACATTCGGAAGTCCCTCTCCATGGGCTGTTTTCTTTTTGGGTAGCTTGTGTTCTGGGGACTGTTCCTGAGAGCTGGGATTGTCAGAGGCTGACCGGAGCCGCCTTGCTGTTCACCTTTGCAAGCATGCACACCCCCCGTGCCTGTCCCCTCCAGGACACTGCTGGCTTGTATTTCTCCAGCTCCATCAGGTGTCATCTCAGGGTCCCCATCACTCTGGGTTGTCCTTGTCTGTGGCGGGAGCCCTGACCCCCTCCTGACTTGAATCCGTTGGTGGCAGCATGCCTCTCTTGTTCTCTGTGTCCAGCTCAGGGCTAGGCACACAGTGGATGTAAGCCCATGTTTACAGATAGGCACAGAGCCAAGTCCCTGAAACCAGCAATTGGAATGGGGCAAAGCAGGATTAGTTTGCTTGTGACCTGGGACTGTCACCAGGACTTCTGCCCAGAGGCACTCATGGGTGAGGATAGGGGTCGGGTGCTGGGCCATGTTGGCCAGAGTGAGAATCTAACCTCCACAAGCTGTTTCCTCTTGTGGGGTAAAGTGAAGCACACCTGCATTGGTCCCTGTGCGTGGCCTGGGCTGGCCCTGATCACAGAGAGATCACCTCAGCCCAGGAATGAGAGGGAGCAGGGTTGGGCTAGCCTGCAACTTGGCTGAACTTGATTTACTCCGCAAGGGGAAACAACTCATGGAGGTCAGATCTACCCGGGGATCTGATAGTTCTGAGGTATTCCGTTCTCATAGGAGAAACTGAGGCATCTCCTGAAGCACAGGTGGGTTTCTGTCACTGCCTCAAGTCAAGAACCTGCAATGGCTCCCCAGAGCCCAAAGATGCACCTACTGTGTGTCACCTAGTGTGGAAGTGCTGGGGGTGCTCTGAGGTCTGGGCAGTCTCACTCTCTCTGGAGATGGGAGAGGAGCTGGACTTCTGAAGTGAGGGCGGGGCACTCATCGGGGGAGACGTGAACGCGCCCCCAGGCCTGTCTTGGAACGTTTGGGTTTAGAAG
Organism: Solenodon paradoxus; assembly: GCA_004363575.1. Taxonomy (NCBI): domain Eukaryota; kingdom Metazoa; phylum Chordata; class Mammalia; order Eulipotyphla; family Solenodontidae; genus Solenodon; species Solenodon paradoxus. The sequence continues at coordinate 1,269 of RJWH01001352.1, read as the reverse complement.
GAAGGAACACAAAAGCCCTTAACCTCCCAGCTGGAATGTGAACACTTCATCCATCCTGCTCGTCTCTCTCTCTTCCAGCCCCATAAATGTCCAATTTGGGGAAAGGATTCAGCTCTAAGCCCCAGCAGAGTAAGGTTGATTAAGAAACTGAGCTCTATAAAATTGTCCGTACTCGGGCAGGCTGATGGGTTGGTAGAGTCACGGAACCTCAGTCCTGGAAAAGACTCTCCAAAGCCTCATCCTCCTGCTCCAGGCCCTGCCAGTGCCCAGATCCCTTCAGCAGCATCCCCGGCAGTCACCTACCCAGTGTGTGCTTGAGTATCTCTGGGATGGTGTCTCACGCTGCCTCCCCGTGTACCTGCTTCAGGACTGAGACACTCATTCTCCGGTGAGCGTTTGCTGGGCACTGGAGGCATTCCTCCTTTCCTCGTACCCACCCTGTGCCAGGGCATCTGCTAAAGCTGGGACTCACTTCCACACAGAGACACTCCCCAGCAGGTCGTACTGTTATATGCCCATTTCACAGAGGGGCCCCACAGAGCTACAGTAACTCACCCAGTGTCAACAAGGAATGAGATGCGGGGCGGGGGCGTGAAGCCAGGCCTCTGACCCAGTGACTCTTCTCTCAGTCACTGCTCTGTATGACCTTTGGTGAGGGGCTCAGACTCCAGAGACTGCCACCTGGGTTTATAGTCAGCATTCGCTGCGTGTGGGGACTGTCTTATAAGAGAGTTAATGGCTGCAGATGCTCCCAGGAGACCTGGTCTTGGTAAATGCTCAGGGGGCATTAGCAGTGCTTCCCAAACTGCACAGGTGGAAGAGCAAGGGCACCGCAGCCTCTGCCTGCTTGTCTGCTCTCCTTGGTGGTACCTGACTCGGTCATGTGACAGTGCCACTCCTACACCTTGGAATTGTTCTGGATCGCAGCTCTGTCTGCTTCCAGTGCCTCCACAGCCCTGTCATTTGGACTTTCTGGCTCGCTCTGGAATGCGTCCAGTTCTCTCCGTCTCCACTATCACCACCCAGTGCAAGCTCAATGCAGTGACCTCCCGGCTTATTCTCTTTGTTTCCCACCTTGGAGTTGTGATGACTTATCACTCAGCTCTGACACATCCCTGACCTTGCTTAAGTCTCCACTAGTTTGCTGCTCTTTTCAAAATAGTGTTCCCATTTTGCACCTTGGCGCATAGGGTCTGCGAGATCTGCCCCTGATCGCCTCTTCGGCTCATTCCTCGATGACTGTCCCCTCATTCTCTGTATACCAGCCAC